>CM018035.1:5619076-6196576 GCA_008638375.1 Nyssa sinensis | reverse complement strand
GCTTCCAGAACCATCTTCCTAGCTGCCTCCAGAACCATCTTCTTCCACACTATATATATATATATATATATAGATACACACACACACACACCGATACTTATCCAGAACCATAAAAGTCGGATCGGCAGCCAGCTAGCTTGGAATAACTTCGTAGCTTACTTCTCATAAGTATATCTATCACCCACCATGGCTTTCAGGACAGCGGTGAGTGAGAACTGTGATCTCTCATCTCTTTTTCCGTCCATATATGCGTATAATGATATACAAACTTGTGAACATGTAGCAGACTTATTGGAAATTGATGCTGAGTCGCCTAAGAGGAAGCTCAACTTTTTCCACATCAACTTCGCCGAAAATGAAGGCCTATGCACCAAGGACAGCCGATTTTGGCCATGTTCAAGACACTAAACCAAGGTAATTAACTTTAATAAGTGAATTCTCTTGAAAGCCAGATCATGGAAGGGTTGTACTTTGTGTTAGCATGTGATATTTGAGTCGTGTTAAGGTATGCATGTTAAAAAATATGTATCAATTTTAGACGAATTAAGTCCAAATTCATTAATCGATTTATGACACATTCATTTATGTTTCAGTAATGTTATACTTATTTAAAACTTTTATTAAAAGAGTTTACACAGTTGATGTGACAGTATTGTATTAATTTTATATTATATCATGATTTGATATAAAATTAATACAACACAGTCACATTAATTATATAAATATTTTTGATAGAATTATTGAATTAGCATAACATTACTCTTTATGTTTAACTCAAATATATTAACTCGTGGGTTGTTGGCCTGTGTCAAAAATTGAGACCCCAATATCATGAGTCTTGGAACTTAAAGACATTAAAGAGATTTGAGTAATGTTTTTAGTGAGCTACATGCGAGGGTATTTAGAGTATAGATTGAATAACAGGCGAGTGAAGGGTGACTTTGTGCCGGTGTATGTGGTGGCGGGGATGATAATGTTATCGACTACGCTGGGGCTCTACACTGCCACGCATGAATTGAAGCACGCCCCGAATGTGCACTTGAGAAAATCAAGGAGAGAGACGCTGCCAGAGCTGGAGGACCCTAATCATGTGTTGGATGAAGCAGACAAATTCATCAAGAAATCATTCTTTCGAAAGGTGGCCCATGTTCGCAATTAAGGTATCATCTTGATTTTAAGATTATAAATGAATTGAATTGAGTTGAATATTGATTTGTTTAAGTTTGATTCGTTAAAGTAAACAAATTTCAAACTCAATTTGGTAATTTTTCGAACCGATTATTAACTTATCGAATTAAATTCTGTTCGAGATGAATAAATTAACGAGTTTTAAAATATATTTTAATTTAATTTTCTTATCTAACGAAGCAACTGAGATTGAATAGTTTGGTTCATATTATACGTCTTGTTAATTTTGCTTATTGATTGAATTTTCTAATAATGAATTGCGCGAGTTGCCAAAGCACAGAGCCACGTTTGGAGAGTTAGGGTGGATCCAAATCTGCACTGAGTCAGCGACTTTGAGTAGAATCTCTTTGAATATATTTGTAAATTATAAAAGTCCTTATTGGTGTTGTAAACTATTAAATGCTGGTAACACCACTATTGTACCTTTTTTTTTTTTTTTCTCTATGGTGAATGCCACCATTGTATGTTGAAGTAAGTTTTAAGTTTGTTATTTACTCTACTTGGCTATAAACAAAAAAACAATTATAATACATCAGGGCCATCACAAGCCAAGAGGAGGCAAAAACAGCAGGCATAACATCAAGCGTCAAAACTAGGCAAAACTTAACTTGCTCGGCTAGTGAAATTATTGAAGGGTCCGGGATTGAGCAATCAGAAATTGTTGTGTGTATAATATATTAAATTTTTTAGAGATAAAAATGTACTTTCTATACTTGCTAGAGATGATTGACTTGGTCAATGGTCAGAAACTACTGGTCCCAAAGTAAACGAAAGAATTACCGAATAAAACTTATTGGATGGAATTGGTACTAGTGACGTGATAATATATTTCTCTCGATGGTATTTTATTATGTATGATATACCTCACCATTTTTAGTAAAACATCATAGATAAAAGTATCATTGAAATGATTCATTATCACGTGATGTATTAAACCTACCAAAAAAAAAAAAATTTATCAGCAAAAAGCCAAAAAGCAAAGTGGAGGTTAATATTCCAGTCCAAGTAAGTCATCTTGACTGCTCTCCAGGAGGCAGTAGAGCAGCAAATAGTATGAACAAATTCTTGGAGTAACTGATCTACTAGTCATAACTCCAGTGGAGTTTCTTCCTCCCTCAGAAATACATAGTCAAAAAAAAGAAAAAAGAAGTACATAGTCCTAGCTAAAGCAAGCTTGAAAATGGAGGCTTGAAAAGAGGTCCCAGAAATGACTTGTGACCCAAGAAAGCTCAGAATTCCAGCATTCAGGGATATCACAAATTGAGCGAATTTATAACACCTCCTGATATATTGAAACAGAGTAGACACAACAAAAGATAAGATGGTTGATAATTTGATATCTTCACTGGCTTGGTGGCAGAACATACAGCTCAACTCAACAAAGCCTTTGTCCCAAATCTTCCAGTTTCTTCCTGGTAGCTAAGTTATGACGACAGACTAACTAAAGAACCCAGGAGAATCTAGGCACATGTTTCTTTAACCACACCAATGCAGCCCAATCAACAAGAGGGGATCTACCTCTAAGAGCTTCCCAAGCTGTAGCAGATTTGAATACCCCATTCTTAGCAGGAACCCATCTGGTTTGATCTGGAAGAGCGTAGGTAGACATGAAATTGGCAGGGATAGACTCTCAGAATTTGAACAAGATTAGATGAACAAGAAGAACACCTCCAATTTCCACTATCCAGTTCTCAGAACTAGCACGCTCAAACATTGCACTGCTGCCAAAGAAATTACTGAAGATACCTATGGGTTCCAATCGTCATTCCACAAGGATGTCTTCTCCATTGCCAACAATTTTGGGGATGAGACTCCTAGCAACCACCCCCACCCTTGGTTTAAGAAGCTTCCTCCAACACCAACTACAATCAACAGGAATGGAAAGAGACCATAAACTTCTACCCTTAATGCATTATGCATGGCACCACTTCACCCAAAGTGTCTTTCTTGCAAGATAAATTCCATATGTGTTAAGGGCAAGGTAAATTCCGTAAGTGTTAACAATAGTGGCTTTTTTCTGATCAGCAATTCTTTTAATACCCAACTCTCCAACAACTTTAGGAATGCAAACAATAGCCCATGACACCTTAGCCCCAGAATGCTTGGGGTTGGGACCAAATCAAAGAAAGGGTCTCAAAACTTTATCAAAGTCTCTAATAAACTTTTTGGGAAGAACAAGCATATTTCTCTAATAAATTTGGGTACTATTGAGCACAGACAACACTAAATGAAGTTCACCAGCATAAGAGAGGGTACACAGCTAAGCATTAAACCAAGACAAAAATAGCGATGGAAATGCAAAGGAATAGAACAAGCATAGAACTCAAAAAAGGTTTCCTTTAGCAAGATCTTATTGTATCATTAATCATTATTTTAAGCCATTTGGCTATTGATTATGTGAACAGTTTTCCTCCCAGAGTGCTTGTGCATGTTGAGAAGCTATGATCAATGTCATCAGTCTGCAGAATGCAGGAGGGTTTTAGGACTCCCATGAAAGGAAAGAAGGTGTCGCCTTAGTGGTCTAGGGCATTTGATCCTGATGAGACATTAAGGTGTTCTGTATGGGGTACTACATGTCAAGATTAAATTTTCCACCAGCGATCCATTTGCAATCTATCCATTTAGATTTAGAATCCAATTTCAGTCATTTGGATGCATGAGGTTTAGAAAAATGTAATTCCAAACAGTCAGGGAGTCAGGGTTGAGAGCAGTAGTGTTTCAGCATGGACTCATACAAACAACCAGGAGGTGGCAGCTGCATAAGCATTGCCTTTATTTGAACTTATAATTACGTTATGAAGGCACATCCCTCACAGAGAAAACCAAGATGGCTCCCAGGGAAATTCCCAGAGTTCTATTTGCTATAAAGCAAGGTAGTCAACACCACAACCTGTCTACAAATGCCCAAGAGCAGGCTGAATCTAAAGGCTACTTTCACAGAAATCAACCATGTACATCATAATCAAACTAAAAATTACAAGTCACTAGTCACTACCCAATCCAATCAATTCCAACAATCCATACATGAACCCAAATAGTAGTCGCAAAACAATATAATCCTCATAAACTCATCCACATACCCAAAATTTTCTGCCACATACTAGGTTAAAAATGTGCCTCCAGTTTTTTCCCAGTAGCAAGAATGGATGTTGCACCCAGCTTTTGAACAAGAACTTGATTTTAGTTGTTCCATCCTCGGGAGATGACTATATCATTATATATGCACATTCTTGACAGAATCCTTCTCAACTCTTGATACTCGTGTTCCGTGTGTTTTCTCCTCTCTCCTGTCTTGCCAAATGGGCTCCTATTCCTGAAGCCAAAAGCAGAGACCTAGATTCCCAGTGCGGTTGCTTCCTCTCTAGCTGGGCTTTGCAAAACATTTTTCAACAAAACATATTAATCACTAATTTGCATGTGGATTATTGTAGACAGAAGAATGCCAATGTATTTGCATCCAATGTTTCAATTACCCAGACCCAACAAAGCCTTTAGTAAGGTCTTCTGGGCCAGATGAAGTTCATTTTTGGTCAGCATGCAGTTAACATCAGATTCACTACTAGTATTAGGGTTACTTACTAGTAATCTCTACTGGACAACTGCCTTAAAATTTGCAGCTTCATTATCTTTTTATTGACTTCTGAGCCTTCAGGACCTCTCCTTGACTGTCTTGAGACTTATCCCAAAATAATGGAAAAATATTCAAACCGGCATAACTTTGAGCTCCTATGTCTATTTTAGGAGAATAATATATCAATTTCATGTATAATTTTGAGATCTATCTAAAAACAAATGCAAAATAGTCAAATATGTTGTGAGAAAGCGATCAAACAAGAAATAAATCGATTTCAAACAAGCAAAATAAACAAAACACATGAAAAAGACATAAGATTTACGTGGTTTAGAAAGATACTTATATCAATGGATAATGATGATTAATCCATTATGTATCAAAGAGAATACAAGAGCAAAAACTTCCCAAAATCCGGTCCGAAACTCTTTTTTTTTTTTATCTTCTTATAAGTCAAAACATTAAAAAATAAAACACCTATATAAGCGAATTATAAAATAAGAGATTCAAGAAAAAATCTGAGCGAACCCATGACATTTTTTGAGTTATCTTAGGTCACAAATAGTTCAAAAAAAATTCAGATAAATTTGTCACAACTATCCAACTAACAGTCATGCAGTTGTGCTTGGTTAGTTGTTTTGGCAAATTATATATCAATTTCATTAAACTGCAGAGCTGGCTGACTAAGTGTCCATGAGTTCACATTGAGACATTCTCTGTACGGACACACATGAGTGCGTGCTAGGGCAAATAGAATCTAGCATATATCTACTCCATTATTAATATTCCTTATGAGGGGATACTGTAAGATTGATTCTCATAAATCTGGATTGCGCTACAGAGACATGTTAGTGCCATAATTTTAAATAATTCTAGCTTTCTATTTTGACATGCATGAAGAATAAAGGAACAGAATATATATTGACCTATTCCCAACACCACAAGTCAAGAAGTTGAATTTTGTATTGAGAATCCAATCCCTGATTGATGTTCAAATCACAGACACAAACAGGAAGCTGTCATCAACACAATTCACATGTGAAAGCCCACAGGCATGGCATGGATTCCCAACAGATAAAATGGGGCAAGCATGGCATGGCATGGTTCTGTTTCATCATTTCCTCTTTTAAAACTAGCCAATGGCTTGTCCATAGTTAAGAGCCTAGTTTCATAAAGCTGAGGAAGAATGCAGAAAAATACTGAAGCCACCAGAGTAAGGAGGGATGGTAAGCAGTAAATTTGGACAACAAAATGTAATAATCAATGGAGAGGGTCCGGATCTTGGCGCAATGGAAAGGTCATGGATTCGATCACAAAAAAGAGTCTCTTCGCTTGTAAAGGGGGTAGGACTGCATATATCTATTATCTAATCTTTTCCAGACCCATAATGGCAGGAGTCTCATGCACTAGGGTAACCCTACTCAACAGAGAAATGCAAAGAGAATTGGTCAAGTGGGCAATGTTAATGTATAATGATTTTTCAGTTTTTTCTTTAAAATGGATCCCATGGCTGGGATAATTCTTTTTCAAGTTGCAATGATACAACATAATTTGTACACTACGATGCTTGGACAAACACACGTACCTTTTTACATGTACCTCGAGAGTAAATATTCTTATATAGGAAGATCTGCTTTGAAAATGTTGCAAACTTGTGCTGGATTGTGTTCTACTGTTTGAAGGGTAGCACATCTTTGTGAGCTTCAGTTAGTTAGGGATGGATAATCAAATTTCTAAACAAAATGTTCTCTTTCTTTTTTTTTATGTATGAAATGTCTCAATAAAACCAAACATCATCTCCATTTAACAGAACCACTGACTCTATGGGATCAAATAAAATGAAATGAATTTAATGAAGCCATTTCTGTAAGATCACTAAATTTGAAATATATTTGTGAAAGAATAATTTGTGGTCCCTGTTATATCTTGGTTATAAAGTCAACTAGAACAATATGGACTCACGGTTCCACTTGCAGGGTCAATGACACAAGCCAAGAGCACTTATCCACTCAGAGATTTGGCCCTTGCTATGCTGTTTTGTGTTTATTTTTTTACTAAATAACAAGCTTAATTCAATGAGATTAAATTTCTAGCTCAGTTTCAGATTGATTAGTCAGGTGGTTTTGGGACCTTTTGACATTTAGGAAGAATGGGGTGCTTGGAAAAAGCTTTCTGAAATGAGTGTTTTAGCCTTTCCTCAATGTGGTTCAGATCATCATGACAATCTGCAATCCAGGGCTTATGGCATTTTTATACACTGTATGAGCACTTCACATAGGTTATTTTTCAGGCTAGGGGTTCCAAAGCTATAGATATATAGTAGGGTAGCTGATAGTGGCCTCGTTGTTTATAAATTTATCACATGTGGTTTCCATTAGAAAATGAATCTGAGTGTCCTTCAAAGTTTGAATTCCCATGGAAAATATATATATATATATATATATATATATAAAAGACATTCTCTTGACCTTTCGATAGGGAATAAGTCTATCCAAGATCACGACTCTTTATTCCTCAAAGATTGGGCCACAGTTCTTTGAAGTTGTTGTATATCACCTGTCCATAGAATTAGACACATTGAACATTTAAGCTACATTAACTTAGTTTTACATGGACTAAATCTGATTATTCGCAAGCGATATGATAGAGAAATTTGAGATGGTGATGTGGGTGGGATTCGATATGTTTTTCAACGCAAACAGAAGGTAATCAGCTCTCTATATAAACCTAACAATGGCTTTGTATCTATGTAAGGCAACAAGAAAGAAATCCTATGAATGTTTGACAGATTTATCAGAGAAGTTTCCAACTGACCTCAAAGGCTTCCAATATTCCAGTCTAATATTGGCTTTAAATATGGAACGTTGGGAGTCTTTGAGGGCGATTGAAGACTTTCTCTTCATGGCTTGATGACATTCACTTCAATCTGGCTGCAACTAAGCATGATTGAAGAGCAATGTTTTACTTCATTTGTTTGTATTTATTTGCCTTTCTTGGGCACATGAATAGAATTATCGAAAAGGGTTTTAGTTCTTCAGAAATATGTTTGCCAAAATGTGTGCATTGCAGATTGACAGAAGATGAAGCAATGGTACCTGTCACAACATTCGGCAGAATTTTACTTTCACAGGTATCTTAATTTGGCTTGAAGAAAACAAATTTACAATTTTTGCAATAATTTTAATGCACAAATTTGTACTGTCACATATTTTGACTGTTTTTAACATTTAATGAAAATTTGTGACTAGTTTAGCTGAGTTTTATTTTTTTTGGGTAATTAGTTAGTTAGCAGAGTTTAGTATGGAAAGGCACCCAAAGATGAACTGCTGGATCTGCACATTATATTTATCATTGACTATTAGGTGATCATCATATTATGATTTTTCTTCCAAGATTTTTCAAGAGAAACATGTAATCTTTTTGAATTCATTACTATGAATTGATTTGTTCATTTTTTATGGTCAGCTAGCCTGTTTTAATTTTCTGCTTATCAAACTGGAGAAATTAATTAAATGACTTTGGTTGAACTCCACCTAATGACCAAATACACACACACACACACACACATATATATATATATATACACATTCTTGCTAGCCTCCAGTCTTGCTGAGTTGATGCAGAAAATCTCAAAATCTGCTAAAAGAGTACTGTACACATGTATAGATAGCTTACCAACCTAACACAGTATAATAAGTAAGCAATTTGAAAAATAACTGGTTTTTTACATAGACAAGCTATCTCAGAATTAAATAAATATATAACTAAAATTAGATAATGTATCTGATCTAAATTAGCTAATCTCCCTTTTCCTTAATAGGCCTGATTTTTATTTATTTATTTGCAAAAATGAGATATTTATTCATCCAATCAAGCCTTGAATAGGATTAGGCCTGTTCCCACCAATGTGTCTTCTATAGGGGTTTAAGCCTACAGGTTGGTGAGGTAGCTAAAATTGCAGCAAGTCTATACAGCTATTTCCGAATCCTTTTGTGAATAAGTCAGAAATTCATGTGGAAAATTTATATAAATTAATTTGTCATAATGTTAGAAAGAAAGGGAGGGAAGGGAAGGTGTGTTTTTATTTTATATTTTATGTTTGGTTTAAAAAATAAGAAAAGAACGAAAAAGAGAGGAAGAGGTTTAAAAACTTATTTTGTTAGGGGAAGAAGACCAATGAAAAAGATTAAAGAGTTAACAATTATTCATTTTATTTTTTTTGGTTAAAAAATAAATTCTTATGTTACTATTCTCACTCAAGTAATAAAATATTCCATTCGTTTCTTTTTTTTCTTTATCTTTTTCAAACAAAATGACAGATTTAATTACAGTATTTTCTTATCACCTCTCTCGATCTTAATAAATAGTTACCCAAGTAGTAAATGAATGATTACATTACCCTTTCAATTCTTTTATAATTAATGTTCTTATCTCTTTTTTTTTCTACCCAAACAAATTTCAAAAAAATAAAATCTGGTGAGAATGTTTCACCCACAAATTTGAATGGTATGTGAAATTCACATGAATCATACATAATACTCAAATCTAAATCTAAATGGCATTACCACTTCAAGCGTGGACTCTTTTTCATTCTCCCAAGTGCTAACAAAAGTCAGAAAACGAAAGATACAGGAAACTGTATTGAAAAGGGTGAGAAGCATGGCCAACCTTGAAGTCCTCGTCGAGAAAATGTGACATTTTAACTCGGCGGTGAATACCAGGAAGCAGAATATTTGTCTTTGGAAGGAAACTTTGTTCACATCCCAAACCCAACAGAGGGAATTCAATTCCGTACGTCTTGAAAATGTTAATATCAGAAAATTATGTAAGAATTTTCAATACAAAATGTGTATATATATATATATATATATATAAATTAATTCGCATGTATCTATGCGGCAAGTTATTAATCTCCAATAACTGTTAATATCAGAAAATTAACCTCCAAAATTTGGCCACAAAAATGCTTGATATATCATATTTAATTATATATTTTTGTTTTAAATAATAGTTACGGTGATTCATATCAACACAAAAATAAATTCGATAATTTTTTTGGGTCTACCCAGCGCTACTCATATACCAGAGAGTTTCATCCATCACAAACTATGTCGTGGGATGGTGGTTACCTTTCACGTCATGCCGAGCCGGAGTCTTCTCTACTTGTGGTGGAAGCAAACCTAATTTTTCTTCCTTCTGTATTAGCTAGGAAGATGTATGAAAATTCATGGGTTGTTTCTTTGCAAGTTTCTTTCAATTGTTGCTGAGTCATTGCTGAAGTTTCTATACATCTAATCAATTAATTAAAAAAGAATATATAAATAGGAAGGAGGGAAGAAGAAAACAAAGGACACATTCAGCCAAACAAAATGATTGCAACATCTTGACATCATATGGCCATCTTCATATATATATAGAAATATAGACACACACACATATATAGGGAAATTGCACTGTGTTCCTTCCTATTTCCTCTTTCCCAGCCAACCCCTTTCACACTAACCACCATTACCAACCTAGTCATTATACTGAGGGATGCTCTCTGTTACAAGGAGTTGTGGAGGAGATCCAACTTTTTCTGAACTCTCTCCCTCAACGGCTACTCTTAGCTCACTAATTCTTATTTGGAAGCTTTAGGAGGAGTCGTTGAGGAGAGTTCAGAAAACGTTGGTTTTCTCTTGAAGGATATTCATAGATGGGTTATCGGTTATACCTGACATGAGACTTTCATAATCTATAGCATCAGGTATATATATATATACATATATTTATATATGGTAGCAGGTAATGCTTTACAAATGAAATTTCTCTATACAAAAGTTTCACCTTTTGACAGATTCATCAATAAGCCAGAAGAAGATGATCAGTCTTTGGATTTAGGATAGTTCTTTTAGTATACATCACTTAACATGAAATTTTTATCAGTGATCTATCAAAATTTGGTTGAAGCTATCAGAACGTGATATGTGTCTGCAAGGAATTCCTCCGTATACTGATCATAAGATGATTAGTTCATTCGACCGACCAAGTACAGAGACTTCAAAGGTAAGGTTGGTCACCGCCATCCATAAATTACCAACTTCAAAATAAGCAAACAGAATTCAATATGATAACTACTATCTACGAATATCTTTAAATTCATACTTTCATGTCTCCTAAACATACTTAACTTTGGAGATATACACCTTATAAATAAGGTCATAAAGTACGTTTTCAATAGATGTTCAATTCTTTTCTTGAATTACAGTTTTTATTTCTGTATTGACTTTATCATCGAAGCAGCTACCATCAAAACATTTCTAGTAACCTTTTGATCTCAATTTCTTGACAAGGAATTCGGGAGGAGAAGCCTTCAGACTAGAAAAGTGCAACATCAATCAACAAATCTCTTTCTACTGCATAGCATTAGTTCACTCAACATGATGGTGGCATTTATCACAACCCTAAATCAGGATCTTTTCTATTACACTTTTTTTCTACCGACCTCAGAATAAAGAAAAAAAGTTTAATAGGGTAATTACTATCTACGAATATTTTCAAATTCCTACTTTCATGGTTCATAATCTTATTCAACTTTGAAGATCTACACCTTATAAATAAGGATATAAAGTACACTTTCAATAGATGTTCAATTCTTCTCTTGAATTACAGTCTTTATTTCTCTATTGACTTTATCATCGGAGTGGCTACCACCAGGTCTTTCCGGTAACCTTTTGATATCAAATTCTTAACAGGTAGTTCGAGAGGAGAAGTCTTCAAACTAGAAAAGTGCAACATCAATCAGCAAATCTATTTCTACTACATAGCATTAGGTCACCCAACACGATGGTGGCATTTATCACAATCCTAAATCATGATCTTTTCTATTACACCTTTTTTTACCAACCTTAAAATATGGAGACAGAATTCAATATAGTAACTACTATCTACAGATATCTTCAAATCCCTACTTTCATGGTTCATAATCCTACTCAACTTTAGAGATCTACACCTTATAAATAAAGTTATAAAGTACGCTTTCAATAGATGTTCAATTCTTCTCTTGAATTACAGTCTTCATTTCTCTACTGACTTTATCATTAGAACGGCTACTACCGGAGCCTTTCCGGTGACTTTCTGATATAAAATTCTTGACAAATAGTTCAGGAGGAGAATCCTTCAGACAAAAAAAAGTGCAAGCAACAAATCTCTTTCTATTGCATAGCATTAGTTCACCCAACATGATGGTGGCATTTATTACAACCTTAAATCAGGATCTTTTCTATTACACTTTTTTTTCTCAATTTTTTCCAGTGTGTTTGGCCCATATATCATATATCTAGTAAATGAAAATGATTAAATACTAGATGATGTGGCCTACATTTAAGGTATCTCGAGAGAAATTTTTTTTTTAAAAAAAGTAAGAGCAATACTGAGGATATCACCTTCGTGTACTGCCTTTGGATACTACTCTCTCATATGAGATGAGTCCCACTACCATAGAATCACAAGTGACAAGTGAAACTCGTGAAAGAGTAATATTCAAAGATGATACGTACATGTACCTAACGTTATTGGAAAAGTACTAATGGAGAGGAGCTAAAATTAGCACACCCCCATTTTGTTTTTTTTCTTGGAATGCTTAGTTAGGGAAAAGAAATAATGAGCTCTCGTAATAATGTTTGTGTGTCGAATGAATAGACGAACAATACTATCATTGTTCGAACGCGGTGCTTTACCGTTCGAACTTGGGTAACAAATGAGTGGTCTATTTGAGCGCACACAGGTGCTTTTATCAATTATTTTATCGTAATAAAGTCGTTCAAATGCGACATTCATTCGTTCAAATGTAGTGCATCGATCGATCATTCGAACATATAAGTGTGAGTCGCATTTGATCAAATGCAAGTCATTTCAACACTAAAGTTTTTATTTGTACGAGACCTATTTTTCTACTAGATTTAGGGGTTTGAAGTTTTGTTTGTATACAACCAATTCTTTTATAATTAATAGATATTGGAGATAAAAAAATCTATTACTTAATAAATTTTCTTATATTTTTATTAATAAAAAAATATTTCATATATGTATATGAATTTCGACACAAAAGAGACCTTATATGCAATTTTTCAATGGCATTTTAATATTTTATGAAAAAAATAAATATAATGCATGATGAACTTTCCTAATTTTCTTTTGATTTAAATAAATTATGTTTCCACGCTTACTTATGTCATAATTTTTCTTACATATAATACTTTTAACTCCAATTAAAGTAGAATTTACAAATATAATTATCAATACATATCATAGATGTATAACTATTTTATCTCTCTAATAATTAATATTAAAAATAATTTTTTTGAAAAAACATTAAATATGAAGTAATAGAATTATTAATTATCTACCATAGAACCAAGTTAGTTTTAAAAATTTATTAATCATTAAAGATTATTAACTTATTAAATATTAACAATGAAATCTTATTGTGTCTCCTATAAGGAATCTTAAGCCTATTAAAGCCAAAAAAAAATTGAGAAAACTTTAGCTTCACAAGATATAGCTAGTCATAGCCATTCTTTGTTTTGTGAAGTTTGAAGAACTTTATGAACAAGTCTATATACCTAGGTGTACGGAGTAACATTGGTTAGATATATATATATATATATATATATATATATATATAGTAGAATTAGATGTATCCATTTCGCAATGAGTTGTACATGACAAAGGTAGTAAATTTTAGATCGTGGAAGTGTTGAATGTTGTGAAGGATTGATCAAGTATAAATCAACAAATGACAAGAAGAGGTACTACAAGAAGATTAGCAATAATCCATAGAGTAGTGGCAAATTAATTTCTTAGATATTGTATTTATGGACTTCTATTGTCATTTCATTCGATTAGTGGATTCTTTTACAACAATAAGTTTTTCTTCCCAAAATTGAAAGACTCCACGCTCTATCTTTATTTGGTTGAACCTACAATTTTTAATGTTTGATTAATTAAATTTAGGTTTTTTTGGTCAATGGAAGGAGTAGCATACCATTATTATTTTAAAAGTTTGTAGGAGTCTTTCAATTTTGGATTCCTCTAAAGTTGAACAAACCATTCAACTATCTAACAATTATATAAATAAAGTCCAACCCAAAGTTAAAATGTATTTATATTTTGTTAGTTATTTAATTTTAAAATTTTAAAAAAATTTCTTAAAATTAAGACTATTCACAAATTCAGTTAATCTATTTTTGAAGAAAATACTGAAGGAGTATTTTAGTAACAAAATTAGTGAAGAACTTCTAAGATTAATATGTTTAAGACTGAATTCGTCGACAATTATCATATATTTTGTGTATATTTAACCAAATGACCCTTAATTTTTTAAATTAAGAGTTGTTCTTTGAGTTTTTTTTTTATATTTTTATAAGAGTCCCTAAAATTTTTATTTTTACATTTTTATCCTTTAAGAATTTTCCACTATGATGTACTCGATAGGTAGTTTAAGAAAATTTTTTAATTTTAAAATTTTAAAAAGATTTCTTAAAATTAAGACTCTATTTACAAATACAGTTAATCTATTTTTGAAGAAAAACTAAGGAGGATGTTAGTAACAAAATTAATGAAGAACTTCTAAGATTAATATGTTTAAGACTGAATTCATTGATAATTATCATCTATTTTGTGTATCTTTAACCAAATGACCATTAATTTTTTAAATTAAGAGTTGTTCTTTGAGTTTTTTTATATATTTTTATAAGAGTCCCTGAAATTTTTATTTTTACATTTTTATCCTTAAGAATTTTCCACTATGATGTACTCGGTCGGTAGTTTGCAAATGCCACGGTCAAAGTTGTACTGGGTCAACTCATTGAGCGGCCTGGATTGATCTAAAAATTTGATAAATCGCATGCATGCATCTTAGTTTGGCTACAGGCTGGGGACTTGTCCCGACTGATAACGTGGCACAATTTAATTGGCTATATTCACGTGGCATGCGATATCATTGGTTGAAACAACTCGATGCCATTCTTCCGAAGTCTTATACATCCAGTTACTCCAGATCAAGTCCCGAAAGGCCGCTCTGGTTTCTCCTCTCTCAGATCGATCAATTTAGGGATAGGGTTCGACCACACGCGTCTTAGATCTTGAATTTTTTGGTAATAAATCTGGAGGTGTAGGTATAGATTATAGCAATGGAAGAAGGAAAACGGAGGAAGATTTATCTGCAATTTGTTTCGTTGCTTTTGATCGGTTGTTTTGCATCTCAGCTCTGGGCCTCTTCTGATCCGGTGAGAGCTCAGTTTTCTATATGTGTGTGTCTTTATGCAGTTTACATATATGGATATGTACACATATACATACCTTCTGATATCTTATTCTGAAAAAGATGAATTGTTTTTGTTGTTGCAGATTTTTTACGAGTCATTTGATGAAACATTCGAGGAGCGTTGGATCGTGTCTGATAAAGATGATTATAAAGGTATTTTATCATCATCTTCATCATCATAGTTATTCTCTAGTTTATTTATTCTTGATCTTGTTTATAGTTAAAAGATGATTTTTCTATGAGTTGTATTATATTTGTATTCCGTTGTCTTTTAGATGATTAGAAATGTTTAATTGTCGATTGATGCGTGTTAAAGATTTGATTTTAGATGCGAGTCCAGTTAAAAGACAGGAAGCAATTTTACACATTCTTGCTAGACTTGAGGTTCTGATGTAACCATAAATACATTAATAAATCTTATTTTAAGACTCTTTTGCATTGAATGGAACATTGAGTTCAGAACTTGATGTCTTAATAATATGACTTGTGCATAGACTCTCCGAAAGTGATTTGTGAGGTAGGAGGACAATATGGTAGCTCTTTACTTAGCCTAATATGCTTTGTCTACTGATATGCTTAGTTGAGTTCTAATTGAACGGCCAGTCTGTAAAAACGGATGCCTAGAAGGTGAAGATTTTTGGAAATGGGTGGAGACGATTCTTCTTATCCAGTACTAATTGATAATTTTGTTGCCCCTTTATGTGGTCAACACTTTTAATAGGGACGCAGAATTGCATTCCAGCTCCTATTATTTATTTATTTATTGTTATTTTGGATGCATTCTTTTGGTTGAACCTGTGAAGTATTGATACTCTATTTTAGCTCATGTGTATAGCGTGTCCTGTGTAAGACACACTGACACTCTCTCGAATATTCTTCGAACACGCGTCTGAACACAAGAAAGAAAAAAGTGTTCAAATTTTTTTTTTTTATTTTTAATTTTGAACATTTTCAGAACACGTTATAGACATGTTAGTACACGAACTTTTCCTCCTTTTCTTCTTATTTTTTTATTAAATAGATATATATATATATATACATGTTCTATATAATAGTTGAATAAATTTGTTTGGAACTTGAATTATGAATGTTGATGATTAAATGAAGAAGTACATCAATTTTTATTTAAGAGTATTGCTAGGTACACCAAATTGGTTTACCGGATGACATCATTCATCAAAATTCTTTTTTAAAATCTATCTAAATAAAAAGACTAAACACATTCATTAATTACAAAAAAAATATCCCATTAACACATCATCCGGTAAACTAAATCGGTGTACCAAATCTGTAAACCAAGCATTTTTTTTATTTAATAATTTTTTTATTTTAATATTTTAATAATATTTTTGTGATTTATGTATTTTTATGATGATTTTAATTAAAATAATGTTAAGTTTTTCTATATGGTCATATGATATGTGTCCATTTTCGCGTATCCCTGTCCTGTGTCTGTATTTGTGCTTTTTAGGGTTGACCTAGTGATGCATCTTATTGAATGTTAACCATTATGGATTGTAATAGGATACAAAAATTTCATTGACAATTTTTCTGAGGGAGCTAGAAATTCTAGCTTTTGGTTCTTAAGAAGAACATGTTTTGAGAAGATTCAATTTTCCAAATATGAATTTAGATTTATCGACACCAATTTTTAAAAAGAACCCAATTTTTACCAACAGCAATCGGTGGATTGACAACTTAGCCCCTTGGTTGGTCCTCCTGTAATCCAGTGGTCTATGATATCCTCATCCATTCCATGACACCTCCGAGGCATGACTGTCCTTCAGCTCCCCGTTACTCTCGATTATGTTGGGTCCAAGGTGGGGATCAAATGGTAGTCTTAATACACCCATCTGTGGGGGTATTTTGACCGCGGTATGCACCATGCTCGCGTGATTCTGTAGGCCCAGCGGTCATGGTGAACTAGGCAAGATACCTCATTTCCCTATGAGGTATATGTGTGTTATGCCTCGAACAAGGCGGCTACGGCTCAACCCATGTGGCTATTTTATAGCCCTACAAATACGGTTTGGTGCCAATTGTAATACACAATATCATACACCCAATCTTGAAAATAACATGTTAATAAGATGAGTGTAACTGAAATGAGGATGTTAAGATGGATGTGCAATAAAACAAGAAAATATAGAATTATAAATGAATATTTGTGAAATGGTAGGAGTAGTACTTATAAGAGATAAAATGAGAGAATATGAGCTAAGGTGATATGGTCATATAAAATGAAGATCAATAAATACTACCAATAAAGAATAACGACACGGTTAATATTGAGAATCATGCTAGGGGTGAAAGCAGTTAAAATTAACTTTAACAGAAGTAGTTGAAAAAGATTTGGTAATGTGTGGTGTAATGGAAAAAATTGCCTTGAATAGAGAAAAATGGCGAGATAGAATTCATGAAGCTGACCCAAATAATTGTGATAAGATTTTGTTGAGTTGAGTTGAGTATTTGCATGCATAATCTTTTCATTGGGGTGTATCTTACACTTGATAAAAGCGTGGTTGATGTTTCAAATTCATAGTAATAGTATATTTTGCAGATGCTGCACCAAATTATTATTTTCTTCTCACATTCTGTTGGAAGTTCAATGATACATTGAATTTATTTTTCCTTGTGAAACGGAAAGTGTTTTATGATCTTGTCTTCAAATGCTTAAATGCAGCCCCAATATATCTCCTTGCAGTGGTTCTTCATGGAGGAAAAGTATAAAGTAATTGAATGATGACGGGATGCTCTTAAAAGTTCAATTGACACAGATGACTGTTTTCTATATGCAATCATGTTTTTATATAAATTTGCTGGCTTTTGATGATCTGGTTAGTCTTTCCGATTTTGGAATCTTCTAACTGATGCATGATCTGCGCTCTCTGAGTCTCTCCCTTCATATACTTCAATCCTTAATGGTTTTGACATTGTTATTAAATGATTTCAAGCCATTTGCTAGGTTTTCTGAAGTGACAAATTTATTTATTTATTATCTTATTTTGATTGTAGGTGTATGGAAACATTCTAAGAGTGAGGGACATGATGATTACGGGCTTCTCGTGAGTGAGAAGGCCAGGAAGTATGCAATTGTAAAAGAGCTTGACAAGCCTGTGAATCTCAAGGAAGGAACCTATTGTCCTCCAATTTGAAAACCGTTTCCAAAATGGGCTTGAATGTGGTGGTGCATATCTGAAATATCTCCGACCTCAGGAGGCTGGGTGGTTGCCCAAGGATTTCGACAATGAGTCCCCCTACTCTATCATGTTTGGACCTGACAAATGTGGGGCCACAAACAAGGTTCACTTTATTCTAAAGCATAAGAACCCCAAGAGTGGGGAGTACGTTGAACACCATCTCAAGTTCCCACCCTCTGTGCCATCTGACAAACTAACCCATGTTTATACTGCCATTTTGAAACATGATAATGAGTTGAGAATTCTGATTGATGGGGAAGAAAAGAAGAAAGCTAATTTCCTCTCTGCCGATGATTTTGAGCCTGCCCTTATTCCTGCCAAGACAATTCCTGACCCAGATGATAAGAAGCCTGAGGACTGGGATGAGAGGGCAAAAATTCCAGATCCAGATGCAGTGAAACCAGATGACTGGGATGAGGATGCACCCATGGAAATTGAAGATGAGGAAGCTGAAAAACCTGAGGGATGGTTAGACGATGAGCCCGAAGAGATTGATGATCCTGAGGCAACAAAACCAGAAGATTGGGATGATGAGGAGGATGGTGAATGGGAGGCACCAAAGATTGACAACCCTAAGTGTGAGGCTGCCCCAGGTTGTGGTGAGTGGAAGAGGCCAATGAAGAGGAATCCTTCTTACAAGGGAAAATGGCATGCCCCACTTATTGACAACCCCAATTACAAGGGTATTTGGAAGCCTCAGCAAATTCCAAACCCCAACTACTTTGAACTTGACAAACCTGACTTTGAGCCTATTGCTGCCATTGGCATTGAGATTTGGACAATGCAGGATGGTATATTGTTTGACAACATGTTGATAGCCAGTGATGGGAAAGTTGCAGAAACATACAGGGAGACTGCATGGAAACCAAAATTTGAAGTTGAGAAAGAGAAACAGAAAGCTGAGGATGAAGCTGCTGGTCTTTCAGATGGTCTCAAAGGCTTCCAGGTAATTTCGTTGGGCTGCTTCTGTTTCCTCTTGTTTTTATTAGTTATTATTATTATTACATTATTATTATTAAATAACTTGAGTTTTGGGTTAATTATTGCAGAAGCCGATCTTTGACCTCCTCTACAAGATTGCAGACATTCCTTTCTTGAGTGCACAAAAGCCTAAAATTTTGGTGAGTCATCGTACTATTGTCTGTCCTTATTCTGTAATCTGTAGTTGCTATGTTGTAAAAGCCTCACATGTAATTTGTTTTGCAGGATCTCATTGAAAAGGGAGAGAAACAACCAAACCTGACAATCGGAATCATTGTCTCTGTTGTAGTAGTCATCTTCACAGTTCTATTGAAGATAATTTTTGGTGGGAAGAAGCCAGTGAGTTTTATGCCCCTTTTGGACTGAAATGATCTTTTCTTGTTTCTTTGCTACTTGTGGAGCCATGTATGCACTTTTGTCTTAGAATGTATCGTCCGGTTGCCATGTGCAGGAAAAAATCACTGCTGAGAAAAAGAACACGGGGGAAGCTGAGACTTCCAACAATCAAGGAAGCAGCGAAGAGAAGGAAGAGCAGGATGACAAGGAAGATACTACTGCTGCTCCTCGGCGGAGGACCAGGCGTGAAAACTAAGGGGTGAAAAGAGAAGAGGGGCGTAGTGGGGTTATGTTTCACTTTTGGCAGATTTTTGGGCGTAGTTGCTGCCCATGATGAATTTTAACAGAACTAGCATCTGCATTTTTTTTCCCTTAATTCAGGTTTGTTTTGAAACAATTAATGTATAAATGAGATTTCCATCAGGTTCTTATTGGTCCCTTCTTCCTGAGTCAAGAGGAAGGATGGATTGAGAAGCGAGGATTTTTTAAGAAAAATATTATATTTGTGAGAAGGCCTAAATCTTCCTAAATTCTTGAGTAAAATGATTTGTATTAAAGTGCATGTTATTTAGGCCTAAATCCTTGAGTAAAATGAAGACCTAAATCCTTAAATGAAGACCTAAATTCTTAATAAAATGATTTTGACTTATTGTTTTTAAGTTAATTTAACTTGTATTTATTGTCCTAAAATTAATTGGCACTTGTGATAGTCTCATTCAGTAAGGTAATATTGATATAATCTTTATTTTCTATATTTATGTTTAATGGTGATAATAATTAGTAAAAATGAATTAGTGTTGAAGGGTTGGTATCTCCTTTGTAACGGAGATGACGCTAATAGTGTTCCTACTAAATATGAATACACTAAAAGTCGCTGTAGAGGTTGGGTCCTCTCGAAAGTCTATCGTAGAGGTGTCGAGTTTCAGTTCTTCCTTGACTTTGTTGACTGCCATTATCCTACTGTTCATTCATTGCTATTAATTACTGCTCTCTTTGTCCATCTATTGGGAGATGGATGATATGCAGCACTTTTCCTTAACGGAGGAAGGAGGAGTTGCGATTTCAGTTCCAAGCATGGGATGGAAGAATGAAATCGTAGTTTGATTGGACGAATTGTCTCAGATAAGTCTCCAATTGTCTTTGGACTTGAAAGAACTATGGGTTCTCTATGGGGCATTAAAAATGATATACCAATATGTGCTTTGGGAGGTCAGTATTTTTGGTTCTGACAAAGAATGCAGATGGAGTTTTAGAGAGTTGCCCATGGCTCTTTGAAAACTCTCTAATTGTTCTCAAAATATGCCAAAAGGGAATCCAGCTCTATCCATATCTATTTCTTTTATGTGCTCAATGATTTTCATGTTTGTTACAGAATGCAGAGAGAGAGGGTCGCCCTACATGGTGTCCTCAGTCAGTCGAAGAGGGCATCGGGTATCTCATTTATTTTTTGTTGATGACAGCCTTCTATTTTTTCAAGCCACATGACAGGAAGCTATGGTGGTCCAATCTATCTTGCAACTCTATGAGGCTGCTTCGGGGCAACAAGTGAATTATGTATAAATCTGCGATTGTTTTCAGTACTAATACATCAGCTTTGGCTCGTGAGGAAGTTGCCTAGGTTCTGCAAGGTGCAGAGTACGGTGGCTCATAACAAGTACCTAGGCCTCCCTTCAGTTATTGGCAGATCCAAACGTGATGTATTTGGTGATATTCCAGAGAGGGTCCTAAAAAAGCTATCTGAATGGAAAGAGAAGCTTTATCTAAGGCGGGTAAAGAAGTTCTCCTGAAGGCGGTAGTTCAGGCAATTCCTTCATATGCCATGTCCTGTTTCAAACTGGCCGATTAGTTGTGCCAAGAAATGGATTCAGCGATGAGTAACTTTTGGTGGGGTCATGAAAATGGTGCACAAGAATTTCACTGGATTGGATGGAAACATGTGTCTCTCTAAAATAAAGGGAGGTTTGGGTTTCCATGATTTAGAAGTATTGAATTTAGCTATGTTGGCCAAGGAGGGCTGGAGGTTGATCCAAAATCCATACTCTTTGCTATCTCGTATGTTAGCTTAGAAGTATTACTCCGATGGGGCCTTTTTAGATGCTAAGGTGGGATCATGCCCTTCCTATTCATGGAGAAGCATTTTGGAAGGTCGGGATCTTTTATTTGTAGGATTACGATAGAGGATTAGGGATGGCCTTTCTATTAGTATATGGAAAGATAAATGGTTATCTTTGTCTCCTTAATTTAAAGTGTTATACCCCATCAATCATCTCCATTCGGATGCTTTGGTGGCTACACTTATTGATTGGCAAGTTGAATAAGTGGAAAGAATAGTTTTATCAGATCTACTTTCATCCATTTTGAAGTAGATAATACTCTGTGTATGCCTCTGAGACGTCGTCGAATCCCTGATAAACTAATTTGACACTATTCTAAGCACGGTAAGTTCACTGTTCAGAGTGCTTACCTACGTGGCTATGAATTCTAGGGATGATTGGTAGACAATCTACGTCTCTTCCTATCTCTTCAGTCTTCTCAGTCATGGTGTTGGAATACTGTTTGGAAGGCTAAGATAGCGACAACAGATTAAAGTCTTTGTAGTGGAGGACTTTTTTGGGATGCTTTGCCAACTCAAACTAAACATCTTAGTCATATGTTTCATACCTGATTCGATTTGTGTTTTTTGTGGAAATTCTTCAGAATCTCTAGTCCACATTTTGAAGGACTATCATGTTGCTAGACAAGCTTGGGCTTTGTCTCCATTGGGGCTACGATCTGAGGCTCATCCCTTTACTGATTGCAAACGATGGGTTGAAGAAGTTTACAAGTTGCTTGCCGAGAACCAGTTTGGTATTTTCCTCGCAACCCTTTGGGCTTCATGGAGTAACATGAATGTGGCTTTATTTGAAGTAGAAAATAAGCCTCGCTCTGTCGAGGAAATAGCCAAGTATGGTGTGGATTATTTTCACGAGTTTTTGGAAGTTCAGATTCGGTCTCCATCCTATCCTAGTGTATCTCTCCTGCCATGGGCAGCACCTCCTTCAGGAACTTATAAATTAAACTTTGATGCTGTTGTTTTTCGAACCAGTGGGACAGTTGGGTTGGGGGTTGTCACTAGAGATTGTCATGGGAACTTCATTGCGGGGATGACTCAACGTTTGTAAGTTTTAATGGATGTAGATTCTGTGGAATCTATAGTAGCTTTACATGCAACTCAATTCGCTTTGGATATTGGTCTTCTGAAGATTATTTTAAAAGGTAACTCTTTGACTACTGTGAATGGAATTCTTTCTTTTGATGAGAATCTTTCTTCTTTGGGCATGATTCATTCTGATGTGAAAGCTCTCTCTAGTCATTTTCTTTCTTTTGAAGGTTCATTTACAAAAGATCTGCCAATGGTATAACTCATGAGTTAGCTAGATATGCAAGATTTTTAGACCCGAAAATGGTTTGGATGGAAAGATCCTCCATCTTTTCTTGTAAGATCTCTCCAGTTTGATGTGCGTTCTTTAAATCAATAATATCTTCCTCACTTAATTCTTAAAAAAAAAGAAAGTGTTCCTACTAAATATAAAGTTTAATTAAAAAAAAATAGAAGTATCGTGTATTATTATTTCTCATTTTCTCTCTTGATAACATACCATCTTCCAAAAATTTCACATTTTTTTTAGATGTCTCTAAAATATTATCCATCAAGTAATATAAATAACTAAAAAGTAATGTAATAAAATGTATTAACAACACTAATTCAAAAATTTAACAGAGTTAGTACCATTCATCTATTTTTTGTTATAAATTTTGCATTCCTAGGATTATAAAATGAATTAAGCCATTCCAGTTCGGTTTGTGATCGACTCAGTTAGAGGATTGTTCAAGATCAGCACTTAAGATAAGTAAGTAAAGCTTGAACATATTTTAAAACTCATTAATTTATTGAGTTCACCTCGATAAGCCAATTAGTGTCAAAACTCATAGGCATTTCACAAAGATTAGAGGCTTAGTTCGAGAATGGATTGAGTTATAAACAATCCAATCTCGATCACAATTTCAAGCTCGTTTGTTTTAGTTAAGTTTGAACAACTCATTATTTGGCTCGATTTATTTACAATCCTAAGTATCTCAAATAATGTGACATAAGATAATGGACAATGCCTTATATATAAGGTCGCTTCAGCCACAAGTCTATAGAAAGTATGAAAATTATCATAAAGTCCACACTCAAACATATTAACTCATTAGTCTAACTAAATTCCGTGAAAAAGTTCCAGCTACCAAGAAAAAAAATTCAAAATTCAAATATTCACAATATATAAATTCATTTTAAATAAAATTTATATATTTGGACTCTAAAAATCAAAATCTATTAAACAAGATTCATATTAAATATGAACTTTTGAAGGAAGAAAATTGATTCAAAACTATAAAATTTCATTTCAAGTAAAAGTGTAAAATTTTACATCTTTTAATGAAGAATTCATCCTAATAAAAATGTAAAATTTTACAGTTCATAAACATTGAGAAAATTCTCAATTGAGAAGAAGACGATGGGCCTACGAGCATAAATTCACAATGATGCATCTCTACAAGCCATTGAATCTAAATCTTTTGCACATATGTTATATGATTTTTGGATGAGAGATGTTGGTCTCAAAACAATCTGGTCTGCAAAAATCATGTTCTCATCAAAGACAAATAGGCAATCCAAGGTAACTGCATTGTTCAAAATGGGGGAAGCGTGCATCCATCTTTGTTGCATAACCAACTTCGTCTCCTCAGATCACATAAGCCTTGAAAGAAAAGTCCTTTGAGCTTAGAAATAAAGAGCAAGTTTTCTCAATGTTTGCTCATCTTGTTCTTCAAAAGCATCTCCCGTAACTCACCCACATTAATCTCATTCGCGTGATTCTATCGGCAACGAAAACAAAGAGAGCCCTAAATTTTGAAAACCCAATATCATGACAAGCTAAACCATTGTTACTACTCACTACTGAAGCTCTTGTCGACTGCTGCAGTTCATGGGAGACAGATCTAGGGTTGAGAGAGAGAGGGGAAAAGCGAAAGTGAAGAATGGGAGAGGAGATTTCTCGTAGTCCATGATTTAGAAGTTTTTTGTTTTGGAGGTACATGTGTCATTAGATATTATTGTCATTTATAAAAAAAAATTACAAATATCATATCATCATAATATATCTAAATTCAAAATAAGAAATGACTGAATTCTTCATTTTGAATTGAACACATGCATAAATTTTATAATAATATAATATATTTTTAAAGGACTTAATTAATCCTTATATGGTATCCTTTCGACAGACTTGAAGACTAATATATTATTTAATGATATTCTAATGATTACCGGTCTTTTCGGATACAAAATTTAGTACAAAAATTTAATAAACATAATATTAATTTTCATATATATTATCTGAATCTTTTTGTTATTTTATTGGAAGATAAGCAAATGCACAATCTCGTTTATGAATTTATTTCCGTATAGAGCTTTCTCACCAATTGATAAACCTTCTAAAATGGAGAGAAATATTCGGTAGAACTTTCATTATCCTGCTTTTCTATCCGTATAATATGCTAATTCTTTTCCACTAACTGAAAATATGTTTCATTACATTTTTATTTTCAATCTCTCTACCAAAACTACTAATTAATCTTCCCCCAACCATGTATGTATAGGCAGACATATGTAAACATATATATATAAAAGTGTGTGTATTTACAAATAAACATGTACACATGTATAAATATAGGAACATATTAATTAGTATATAGATATACGTATGTATAGACAGTCAAATGGAAACGTGTATATAAAAACATAAATGGATATATTTACATATATAAAACGCACGTGTAAAACATATAGGACTATAATAACTAGTATATAGATATACAAGTATGTATAATTTTACTTTCTGAAAAAAAATTTTGTTTCATAAACAAAAGTACTTTACAGAAAAGAAGTTATTACTAAACCATACATTAATACCCAACAATGATATGAAATTGTCTAAACCACTCGAAACACCAGGTTCATACCTCAAGGAAGGTTTAACTGTCAGATCAGTTCATCAATGGGAATTTCTCCACATAGGAATTGAATACATCCCTCCAATAACCTTTGTTGGTAACACCTTCTCCAATAACCTGCACATAAAATAGCTACCTATACCGGATATGGAACTCAAGGAACCACCGGAGAGCCTCAAAATCACCAAAACATGGAAGGAAGCAGATTTTAACATAACCAACACATGAAATCAAATTGGCGCATAACCTTATGGCTTTGTTGAACTCAGAAAAACTGTCTCTGATAACCCCTCAAGGTTGACAAGACATGGAGCATGCCTTATTAGCAGTTGTATAAATAAACAATAAAGAAAATATGTCTGCAATTTTTCCAAGTATAAAAAAGAAAAATAAAGTACAAAACAAAACTAAATTAAAGCATCTGTAACCTGCAACATGTTTTCTCTAGCAGCAAAATTATCGCCTATAACTTGAACTCTTCTTTTACCACGGGAGTTTAACTCTGGTTGTTAAAGCTACAGTTTTGTGTTTTCATCGCTTCCCACCGGTTTTCCTGACAGGTGGAGCATTGTCCTCGTCAGTCTGACTGGATATCTCCATACTCCCACATCGCCAGTCTCTTGTCTCTTGCTTCTTTCTGGTATTTTTCCAGTTCATCCAAAGCCTGTAGTCTTTCCTTGGGTTCCCATCTCTTCCTCTTCTCCAACCTAGCAAGTCCCTCCTGCAGATTTCACTAGTTCTGATTAGGTACCTTTAAATCTTTCAAAGCAATAGTAGAAAAATGATGGTAATGCCAAATGATCTGCCATATCAACTAAGCCATATGGATCCCCCCCCCCCCCCCCCCAACACACATATATGGTCAAGTGAGTGCCCTTCCCCAAGGGAGTGTGTTCTATGGTTTACTGGCCAAGTCCAATGCAAAAGAAAAATCATTTGAAGGCAGGGGCCCGGGCAGGTTGCAAGGATGCACAGTGACAATTCTAGAAGGCTAACCCAGGAGCCGAAATTTTAGACCACTTTGTTCTGGAACATCTGTTATTAAGGCCAAATTTGAAAAACCTAGAGATTTGCACAAGGATCATGTAGAAGTTGTAGGAGTATACAGTCAGGAAAGCCATGAAAAAGGGTGTGTTCCATCCCATAGACCATAGATGTGGATGCATGTTGGCCCAACGACACAAGGTTGGCTGCATCAAACCTTCTCTCTCTTTTTTTTTTCTTCTTTTTCTTGATAGCCTATCTAGACCTCTGTTTATTTTCAGGATTCATGCACAAAGAATTGGACTCTGCCTGTAGAGAAGAAAATTGGGTGGAGCAAACAGCAAGCACATGCATAGCGTCAGGAGTTGTGTTATGGACTGCTATTATCTCAGGCCACCACAAGATTCTCCCTGAGGATCTCTTAGGTCATTTCACTCTGAAGTCCTGTTGTTCTTTTAGGCCTCTAGTTTTCTCATTTTCACCACTGAGAGTATTTGCATGCAATATGTTGAATTAATTAGTCCCCCCCCCCCCCCCCCCAAAAAAAAAGGAAGCTTCTACAAAACTCACAAACAAAAGTTAAGAGTTGGGTATTATTCAAACCTTTAGAATGGTGGCATTTATACTGGTATCAGTTTCGGCATCAACCAGAGTTACCATTAGGACTGTTCCAGTTCCCTGCCCTTTCACTTTTCCTCCTGAAATATCCCTTTCCTCAATCACGGCCTTGAATTCTTTAGCACCATTTAGTAAGTGCTCACTCAGGTGAACAGCTGCTTCTTGCCCGTAGTCCTCTTCCAAGCTTGGAACCTTTATGTATGCAAGGCTGCAAAGCTGAGCAAGTCCAGGAGCAGAGGACACAGAAGGATCAAGTGGTCGTAACTGACTGTAAGGAACAACTTCTTGATTCCCATAGTCAATGTAAAATACTTCAAATTTGTCCTTTGGAGATTCAACAGCGCCTCGAGGTGCATTAACAATCTTCACATGTTAATTGAGAAAGGAGTCAGATAAAGAATACAAAGGAGATAACTGTAATAATTAAAAAGATAAGGAATACAAATGAGATTATTGTAATGATTAATAAAGGGGCTAAAAAAATCTGCTCATTTTTGTTGTGCAAACAAATTGAGTCCATCATCAAGAATCATCCAAAGCAAATGTATAGTGGACTTGGGATAAATGAGATAACAAAAACTTTTTTAGCTTCTTGTTAATTACTTAACACCCTACATTTGACATAGTAAGTTGATTGGAAAAGAGGCGGGCAGGATTATTATCATTTGTCTAAAAGCTGTTCTATGGACAGTCATAATATTTACTTTTCATCTAGGTGTCCTAATCTGCCGAAATTGGGGGCTGCACATGCACTCAAATAGCAGATTGGTGTTTTAGGAGAGTATTCATTATTCAATGTTAATGCATCAATCAGAGGACATGGGATTGCAAATTGTAGTCACTCTTCGTAATGCACAACCATTGAACAAGATATTCCTCCAATGTTTTCATGCATGCCAAATATCAATTTGGGTGGAGACTGAGAACTTCCCTATCCATACTAGAGTTATATATAGTTTTTCAATAAAAAGAATGCAAGTTTATGGCCAATTGAACCCATATTTGGCACAACATGCAACAATTGCAGTAGTATCTCAACAAACATTGTACTTGGATAAGTAATAGCAATTCTTGGATAAGTAAAAAATATATATAGATACTTTGAAAAGGAAAAAAAGAGTGTTAAGTAATAGCAATTCTTAGACCAAGTGTAATTGTGAAATGCTGTCTCAACTCGTAAAAGATACCATCACTCATTGGTTCCAGTTATACACGGTGTTGAGAGGGGTAGACTGAAACAAACCCATGTTTGGCATTATTTTACAAAATGGCTGGCTCTCAAATTCTAACTGTATTCTCACATTTGACAGCCTGTGCATTTCACCATTGCACCAAGCAATGGCACATCCTTGTCAACTTTCAATATGCATTTTTCATATAAATAATGTATACACACACATACATTTGAGATCATCTAACTCGTGTAAGTGTTACATATTCTCACAATTGACAGCCCAAGCATTTCACCATGGCACCAAGCAATAGCACATCGTAATTAACTTTCAATATGCATTTTTCATATAAGTAATTTATACACACACACACTCTCTCTTTAAGATCATCTTAACTCATATGTCATATTTGTGTGCATCTATGTATACATATATATTCTCGCACATATGCACAGTATCTCTTGACATGCTTTCAAAGTGCACTAGTCATTTCTCATACAGGATTCTTATTCAATAATGGTTTTCAAATGTGAGCCCATATCATGTGAGAGAAACAAATGCACTGGATCTCCAGTCCACTTGAGAGGATCCCTAATCCATAGTTTTACTACTCCTTATCCACTTCCTATATACACTTCTGAGCACACTTCCCCTACACTGAATCAACAGTAGCAATTTTATGTGAAGCTTCCCAGAGAAGCCAAGTGTTCAGTTTGGAAGTAAAATGCAACCAAAAAAGACAGCAAAAATAGAACATTGCTTTTACTGTAAAGAAAAAGGTTTAACAGGTTAGAGAAACTTTGTGGTTTCCAATTGGAAATTAAACAGAGGTATCGGTTGTCACCCTTACCATTGCTCGGTTCCAGGAATTGTCTGCACTAAACTGAGCAAGGACAATGTCACCTCTCTTAGGATTGAAGGCACCAATGACAGGAGCTTCTTGGAGGCTTAAAGAACCAAGATGCTGCTGAATAGAGGCCACTTTCGGATCTCCAACTGTCTGGACATAAAATTTTCCGCCACCTAAAACTTCAGTAACAGTTACCTGAAAGTATATATCATTAAGAAAAATCATTAATTAATTATAGCATATTAAGCGGGGTATTGCATAGCATAATCATATCACAAGCACCTTGAGACTTATCATAAATATACACACACACACAGAGATATCTAAGCACCTTGAGCTCTTCTTTATGTTTTCTTTCGGCAGCTGAACCATTAGATACTTCCTCACCTTCAACAAAGTTTTCCCATATCTGTGCCGGGGGGGGGAGGGGGGGGGTGGAGAAGATCTATCAGCATATCTAACAAATGAAGAACAGTTGTAATATGATATATATTCTGTTTCTCACTTTCAATTTCTGCTTCTTGGCAGACTGCTCGGCCTGCACAAGAAGGTGAGCATCCGGGATCCTGTCAGTGCCAAAGGAAGTTTGAAACTTCGCCAGGCCAGCTTCCAGAAGTGTCACTGCCATATTGGTCCTCGACTCCCATAAAGATCCCAAGAAAGTTCCAGTTCTATCAACGGTTTCCACTTCTATCTGAGAACAAAAGAATAACTTTAATAAAACAGAATGAAAAATAAAAAATAAAAGTTAGATAACAGAAAGGGGAGGTGAAAGCAGTACTTCAACATCCCTCTGCATTATCTTTCGTCGCATTAGTGCAATTGCTTCATCAGAAAAGGGTTCATCACGACCAGGACATCTAACACCAGAGAACGAGAAAGCAATACTGCATGTTTCCTTGGGAATTAACAATTTAAACCGATGACCACTGAGGACGTATTCCACAACGGCCGGCATCCTCCTATTCCTTTGTAGAAATGGCAAGAAATCTTTGGCTTTCTTGACTGAAGCCTAAAGTGACATTTCAATAGAAGCAATGACGGTTATAAACTGATCATTATAGTAGGAAAACCTCACATTTAATAGCAGGTTTCTAACCGTTGTCAGGTCCATTATGTGCATTACTGGAGGATCCTTGGAAGAATGGATCCCCTTCTTCCCAGAAATAGCACGCGATTCAGCTGCAAGAAGAGCATCATAATAGTTTGATCTTTCCTCAAAATCTCGGTGCCTAATGACAGAGCCAAAGCCACGGGCAACCACCAGCTCAGCAATATTTGCCCCAGCCTGCTGGCTGCTTGCAGTGGGCTGAGCAGGTGAGGAGGCATCATCACCCTCAGCCTTGACTGGAGTCACTAAGAAGACAGACCCAAAATCCATTACCCTTGGATCTGCAGGGCCAGCTGCAGCGGCAGGTCCATCTGCCATTTTCCTCGAATATTCCATTGAAACATTGACCTGAAAAAATGAATAATCACATTAAAACTAATTTCTATGTTGAAAAAATGATAAGCATAGAAAATAAATATTCAAATTTTTAAGAAAGTACAATTCCCGGGGGGGGGGGGGGGGGGAGGTGGTGAGGTATCCTTACCTGACGGCCAACTAGCCGTGTCCGCAAAAATTCCTTTGCTTCACGGGCATAAGGAGCTGGTTTTTCATCTCTACGAGGATTTCCTATTTTGGGACACCTGATACTTGAGAGATTGACTCGTCTCTCTGCTAATGGACTGCCAAAGGGGACAGCATCATCAGCTACAATAATGCAATCCCCACTTACAACCTCAATCACCTGCAGAAAATCCAAATTTAGATAATAGCAACCCATACTGAATTCAAAGGACAAGATATAAAATTCACATTAGCATTACTTGGACCAGTAGCTAACCTTTCCTGTGAAATTTTGGTCATGAATTGCTTTAGAATTTGTAGCAGGGGGTACATAGTTTGTCCAAATCCTCAACTTTGTCTTCTTTGCTTGAAGTTCTGCAGACTTCAGCCGCCTTTTGGCATCATCTTCCATCAAGCTTGCACTCCACTCAACATATTTAGCTAAACCCTACATATTCAAAAAAAAAAAAAAAGCGGCGGTCAGTGTAATATGAAAATGGACTCATAAAGAAAAATAACATAAAATAATCCTTCCAAGTAGCTATTTAAAGTGAAGGCATACTAATTTGGTATACTGGAACTTGCAATAATAGACTCATAAGCAGTTGCATGGTGCAGCCAAGGAGGTTTACCAATTGCACCAGCAACCATCAAAAATACATGTAGGTCTGTACATATACTATGGTATGCAATCATTTGTAATTTTCCTTAACATGACATATTTATAATATTAGTGTCATTTAAGAAATGGCTGCTGTTTTTTTCCTGATAGTTGCATTCAAGATAATTTATACCTTAAAATGCTAAATAAAATGTGATGGGCGGCCATTCAAATTTTCTTAAGACATCCAAGCAAACATATGGAAATGAATTGCCTTGGAAATATCAGAAATAACTGGAACAAACACAAAAGAAACAAAATATTTCATTGTTGCAAGTAAACACTAAGTAATTCTCATTCTCTTAACAGTGCCGGTCAATAAGGTCCAATTGTGAGACATGCAAACCATGAGGAATATTACTTAGCAGAAGTCAGAGCATTATCAAATATCAAATTCATTACTTCCTGCTGCTTCTAGCACCAAATCAAATCAAAGCATCATAGAACATCAAGAAACATAAGCTCTCCAGAAGGTGTCACAACTCAGAAATATCTTCCTCAATAACTGTTTCCACTTCTTATTATGACATGCCATTACCATCCTACATTGAATTTCCCAAGCAGGGAAAAACATATATTTCAAAATAACCTGCAGTGAAGATGTCACAAAGCAAGAAGGGGAACAACAAGATCGATGGTGTAGACTATTTGCGAAACAGACATGATTTCCAACTGTTTAATAATTAATATAGCTCTAGATAAAGTTCAGAAAGAAGGATTAAGATAGATGAGCCCAAGTAATTAGGATAAAGGCTTTACAAGTTAAGTCGAGTATCGTATAATTTATAATGTTATAACAACATCCCACCACAAACATATTGCAGAACTATGAAGACAAAAATGAAATGACAAGCTGAGCTCATCAGAACATAATAGATGTTCTGTTGAATATTTCTTCTGTCAAGTAATAATTCAAGCATTAGCTTCCTTCAACTTTTGATCCGAAAGTCATTAATACACAGATTCCTCAGAATCATTAAATGCTTGCAATAGAATAGCAAATGCAGATCAAAACAAAAAGATGCAATAAAGTGAAACCTAGCAACAAAAACTGACCTTATCAGCACAAAAATTAATTATTTGTCATAGTATTTGGAATGAAAATTAGTACACATCTAGAAATGTTATATGTCAAATTTTCAACATAACAGCAACAAAAAATGTATGACTTACATTTTCAATGAGCTCCAATGCCAAGTCCTTTGCCGTTTCACCATCAGAGTAATATACTGAACCAATCAAATTGCTGAATTTGTCAACACCCTCTAGAACAATACGGACCTGTAAGATGGATAACAAACATTCACCTGCATCTTTATTCAATTTTTTTTTCTTTAAGTACTCACATCTCTATTCCTGTATCGTCTAAAGACAAAGCAATACCCAATGCAACGGATAACAAACATGAACTAGTGTCTCTATTCAATTTTTTTTCCTTTTAAGTACTCACGTCTCTATTCAATACACGAATCTCGGTAAAATGTTTGGCTTCCCTCCCATATGCATCCGGGGCAACTTCAGTTGAGGATAATGATAAGGCTGCAAGTCTCTGTGCTGAAGTTAAGGGGGCCCGAGGTTCAGCAGAGGCTTCCCCATTTGGTTCATCAGAGTTCATTTTAGTGTCAACAACAGTTTCTGATGCAGCCCTTCGTCCCATTGATGGTGCCTGGTTCAAACATGAAAGAATAATTAAAATCTGGTAGCCAAGCTGGCACTAGAAAATAAGACTAATAATGCATTTGAAATATGTACCTGGATTCCGGCAACAAACACTTGGACAAACTGGAATTCTGGAAGCAAATTGACACGAAGAGTGCTTCCATCACGAACCTGCTCCACTATGGCCTCCATGGGCCTACCCTTGTTTGAAGCTAAGAGGCCCATGGCATCAAAGTTACTAGGATCACCAATGGCAGAGGGTGGTAACTTCCTGATGGATGCCTCAGAAGCACCTGGTGACTGCAACAAGCAGTTAGGAGAGTGAGCGAGGAAAAAGGACATTAGATGTTTTTTTTTAATGCATCTTCATAATAGTTTCATTTCATTAAGTATTAATTATTGCAATCCTCTATTGAATTGCGGCACATCCTAGAGGATAGAGGCATATCAAAGACTGATAACTGCACGACTACATATTCAATTTGCTAAAATGGGGCACAAAGGGAAGAGATTTCATAGGTGAAATAGATGTCAGATGTGTACTTGCTTGAAGGGGAATTGGAGATGATGGTTGAGATCCGAAGCTGTGACCTAAGCTCTATTGGTTGGTATCAGAAAAGCCTTAGCCTTGGATCTCCAATACTGCTTTTCATTGAAGGGAACAAAAAGTTGGCTATTAGTTGGGTTAGATCACCCTCCCTTTAATGTGTTGGACTTCTTACAAAAAGTTGGCTATTAGTTGGGTTAGATCACCCTCCCTACCTGAGTTGGACTTCTTACATATATATATGTATATCTACTGACCGTTAGGTCAGGGGTTTAGCTACTGGCATGTTCGGTGGTTAGCTAGTCTTTCCACACAAGCCGTCAAGCCTTGTCTTTGTCTCTGAGCTCAAGCCTTCCCTTCGAACAAGTTCTCACTTTTCTTTTTTATTCATTTGTCACATATAGGTATATTCAAATGTATATTATATACTAATGTATTAAAAATATTGTCTTACATATTCAATCAGAATTATTGGAAATGCTTTCTCTTGGAAACTTAATTCGATTTTTTATGTCAAGGAAATTATATTTTAGTTTCCATATTAATTAGAAATTACTCATTGCAATTATTACGGCTCCAAATGATATCATTTCCATAATACAGCTCTCTCACACTCTCGCATGCACAAAAGATCGAACAATTAGCATAATGAAAACATTATTCAACTACCAATGTTTTTAGTTCATCCCTGAAGTTGACTCAGAAAGCAAGTGATAATCAAAAACCAATCAACTGAAGTGCTGATAATGCCAAACACTAAAGCTATGGAATTTTTCTTGCTTTCATAAAAACCAATTATGGTTGGTTTTCTTTAAAGGGAAAAAAAAAACATTGTTGGGCAAAAATGTAGGTTTTAGTGGGGTAAAAGGGAAAAACTTCTAACCATTATGTCATTCTACATAACTTTTCTCATTCTTTTTTTTCTTTTGATGTGTAGGAGTTTCTATGCATTTGCAAGGAACAAGCATCATGTATACTATAGTATTTTCATTCAGAAAAAGAAACTGTCACCCTGACCCAACTTATAGAGGCAAATCATCTAGATGTCACCCAGATGCCTAAATTAATGATATCAATTACAAAGATTAAAAATCAGGCAATGAGCAAGACTAGAACTTTTAGCCAGTGAGAAAGACTAAAGAAGAGAAAAAATGCTTTCTGAATATTCAACAGAAGAGAGGACTGCACTGAGAGAAGTAACCCTTGGTAAGCATGCCAATGTAGTCCTCTTCTTTCAGAAAAGTTCATTTGTGTAAAGTCCTAGAATAGGTTAAATAAACAATTATATAACTATATATATATTGCTAATCTGCTATTTAACAGCTATGAAAATTTTAAAAGGAGAAAAAAACAAACAGGACTGAAAAACTTAGACTAACCCTGCTCCAACGTCCTAGACCTTGTTGCTTAGCTTGCTCTTCGAGACGTAGTAGTTCGGCTAAGAAAGGACTAACTTCTCCTTTCTGTTGACCTTGCTCCTTAACCTGCACCCACCAGATTCAGCAAATTTCCATACACAGAATGCCAAATCCAATATTAGAAATGTATGCATAGAAATATAAGGGATATAACCTTTGCCCAGCCTTCAGAAACAACCAGCAATGAGACATTCTTATCACCAAGGAATACTGAGCCAAATTCTCGCCCTATGGAGGGAACAGTATAATCCACTCTGAAAGTGACCTCCTATATTTAAATAAAAAATTTAGAGAAAGAGAGAGAGAGAAATGTGATATTTGTGCTTATTCTTAAATAAAGTTTAAAAAAAATGATAGATAGAAATCGACTGAAGCATGTAAATATTAAGTACCTTTCCTATACAAAGTTTCCGTAAGTACTCTCTGCTCTCCCAAGAAAATGGCTCATCATCACCACCTCTACGAGCCTACAAATGGAGAGGGGATGCGAAGAGAACATGTAAGCAAAAAGGGTAACTCCAGAATATATCTCACAGGTCAAAGCCAGCACACATGTAATGAGAGTTGATTTCGTCAATCAGAATTTATATATTCTTGGAGCTCAGAACGGAAACCAAAATGATCACAACTAACGTAAATAATTAGCACAATTATGTGTTGGAATTTTGTTTTTAGTATTCAGAATTGAGAGCCAGATCAAACCATAGACCAATATCATTCATTGACATGAACTTTGAAAACATGTTGTTTGATACTTGATCTACAAAACAAGTGTTAGTTCAAAATAGAGCCTCAAGATAGCAAAGCAAAAAACACACTGCTAAGAGTAGGATTGGAATCTAAGCATAAACAAAATGGTGGAAAACCGACAAAACTAACGGACCAATAATATAGTTGATAAAGACACTGAGCATTAGTGAATATCCAAGATGGCTCAGGTAACAGAAGAGCCTAATACAGCTAAACTCGTACATGATCCAGATACCAACTCACACTCAGACATTTAAAAAAAAAATCAACAATCCACCTAAATAAGCTGCTTTTCAGAACTTGCTCAAAAATTAAAGAGCCCGCCACAGGTATGGAACAAATAAATCATATGAATAAAGAAACAAAATTTGCACCAAACAAATACTGCCAAGTTAGAAAACATCATTTAGGCATCACATATTAAAGTCTGGTGAGAACTAAAACAACACGAAATTAATAACGTCAACAACTTACCAATCGGGGGCACATAAGGGATGACAGAGTGATAGTCTTCTCAGGGGGTATTTCGGCCTTGGTGCTTCCCATTATGACCAAACTATCACCTGAAGGAACGGCTTTCACTTTCCCTCTCAACCATCCTGTGGCTCCAGCTGTTGATGCCATCTCAACAGCCAAAAATCTGCAGAGACGAGAACTCACATTAATATCTTACTCCTCAAGGCACCAAGTGTTTCAGCTGACTGGGATTCATATGTACATATAAGTGTACATATGTGAACCATATGCATGTTTATACACCATGGAAAAAGGGAGGCCTTTACACACCCATTTAATCACCCGTCGAAAAGATTTTTTTTTTTTCTCATTAGACCATTCTTTCGTTTATATTCTTTAATTCTTATACACCATTCAGTGACAAATTCTCATCTTCATAAAACTCATAACATGTGCCTCAACCACAAAAATATGATAAAGCAGAAACCTTTGTGCTGTTACAAAAGCCGTTACAAAACCATTATACAAACAGGTAGAGAATACACACACTCATGCATGTGCGCATAACACTCACCTCAGGTATAATTAATAAAATCAATCAAAAAAGTCAATTTTGATTATAAAAATCAAATCTATCAGAACAGGCCGCCGAAGGCAACAATCAGGAGACAAAATTAATGTAGAAACCTTTTTGTCATTCCAAAACTGTTATAGAAATGCGTGCACAACACTAGCAGATATAATTACTAAAATCAATCAAAAACGCCAATTTGGCTCATAAAAATCGAATCTTTCAGCGAACACGACAAAATTGAAGTAGAATCATTTTTGTCGTTCCAAAACCATTATAACGGTTATACAAACAGGTTCGAAATATCCACAAGCACAACACTCACAAATATAATTAACAAAATCAATCAAAAACATCAATCTGGCTCATAAAAATAGAATCTTATAGTGAACAGGTAATGAAAGCAACATTCAGGAGACACAATCAAAGTATAAAACTTTATGTCATTCCAAAACCGTTAACAAACAGGATTCAAATCCACACACGCTGGTGCATGCATGACAATACTTGCATATACAATTAATAAAGTCGATCAAAAACATCAATCTGGCTCATAAAAATTGAATCTTTCAACGAACAGGATACCGAATCCAACAATCGAGTAGAAAAAATCAAATTAGCCATACACAAGAATGGCCACCGTTCAGAAGGGATGAAACCCATTAAATCACAATTATAGATCCTTAAGAAAAACATGCTCCTCCGGAATCTTCAGATCCATAGAACAGAAATCAAAACAATCACAACCTCAGAAACAACTCACGGTCATAACCATCTGTATATCCTATCAATCATCACACATCAGAAAACCGTTGAAATTGATCACTCATTCCCGATCTACAGAATCGATAAAACTCCAAACATTATATACACACATATATAAAATAAGAGATGTTCAAGAAAAGATTCAAACTTGCATGCAAATCTATAACTGCAAATTAGTCTCTAGAATTAACAATGTATAGCATAAAATAGAGCGAATCTGAAGAAAGTAGCTAAATTCAGTTTATAAATACACATGCATTCATATATACATGCAGATATACATATAGAGGGAGAGATCTGAGAGTAATACCTGGATGACCAGTGCAAAAAGCTTCCTCCTCGGAATTGATCGGAGCCGAAGGTGAGAGAAACAAGATCAAATCGATTGGATCAAGTTTCAGCTACAGAACTCGCAAAACTGGAAGCAAATTGAGCTGAATTTAGGATTAGAATTGAAAAATTAAGCGATAGAGATGAGTACCGAAGAGGGTTGTCCGTGAAAGGGTCCGACGGCGGATCAGTGAGAATCTATAAATTTTTGCGAAATCGGTTTATATTATATATACGGAGAGGAGTTCAGGATTGTTAAGATACCCTCTGTTTTTAGCAAAATTACTTAACGTACCTTGAAGTTGTTTCTTAACCCAAGTCCACTTCTTGAATCCATCGAAAATTACTGCCCTGAGACCGATGATAACAAGTTATCACCGCTATGACGACTATTTTGTGATGAGTAGGCAGGAAGAGCCAATCAACTCCTGCCAAATAATCTACGTCAGGTTCTTTTTGGCCATGTCAGCGCCCTGTCATGCCTAACGATTCTATTAAAAGAGAATTTAAATCTAGATGGATTCACACTTTCTTTTACCCTAAAAATCTCAGTCTCTCTCTTTTTATAAGTGATGTTGTGTTTTTAATGAGATGATATGTTTAATCAGTTTTAATTATTTTCAAATGAGAGCATGTAATGATATGTTTATTTTCTAATCACGAGTTCTACTTATAAGTAGTATTGATATGTTTTTTTTAATAATGAACTGAAGTTGTTTATAAATATATGTTCTTTTGATGAGTTTAAAAAAAACTTATTTTTAAAATAAAAAATATATTTAAGAACTCGTAGGAGTAAGAAAAGGGATTAACAGGAATTTAATACAACGAGTTACTTGAAATTTAATTCCATTCATGTTAGAACCTAGTAAGGCTTTAAAAAAATTGTATTTGATTTTATTTTAATCATCTTTGACTATTAATTTTCTTTGAATTTTGTCTAAGCGGATACTGATATTTTAACATTATCGATTCAATTTCAAAAAAAATCTAAATCTTTATCGATTCAATTTAAAAAAAAAAAACAAATCTAAATCTCCTAGATATGAAAGGGGGTTGGAAAAAATTTAATACCAAAAACATTAGTAATTAGTTAGGATTTCAAAATAATAAATTGCCTCTGATGGTTATGAAATTTGAATTTACTCTTTAACAAATCCATTATATTACAATTATACCATATAATAATTCTAAATAATTTTTTTTTTTGAGTACTTAAATATGAAAACTTGTTTATTAATATACCTTAAGTTTTGTGCAAATACATGGTAAAATCTTGTTATGGCATTTAAATATAAAAGGGTGAGAATTCAAGGTACATAAAAAGATAGTAAGCTAGCAAGATTAACACTTCGTTTAGAAGTTTCAGAAGAAAAAAAAACATATATTTATTTTTATTTTATTTAATAGTTCAAGAGAGAAAAAATAATAATAATAATTTTTTATTTGAATAATCAACAAAAAATAAAATAAAATAAAATACAAAAAAAATCATTTCACAATTCAACCACTTGTCAAAAGAAAACTTTTATAATTTTTTATTTCCTCATCATTTGTAAAAGTTTGCCAGTCCTTTACTTTCATTAAAAAACTATGACTTTTATATCTTAAAATAGTAAGTTTGTATATATTATTCGTCTCGTTCTTTATAATCAATTTAAATTTGAAGTAAAGATCATCAAATGCTTTATGTCTACTAGTTCTTACAATATTTTAAATTATATATATATATATTAACTCACTTCAATTCTAATGTTTTTACTTTTTACCAAGTTCTTAAATACTGTTCTTTTGTTTGCTTTTATTGCATACTCTTAAATAGCTTCTACATTCTATTCATTTAAATTCCGGCATATTTATTAACTTTTCATTTCTTCGTTTTTTAAAAATTTTATATATATATATATATATATATATATATATATTCAAAACAATCAACCTATATTACAGTATATTGTGAAGCTCTTTCCTCTACAACATTTACTTTCTACCCCTCCAAAAAAGGAAAAACATTTGCTTTATTTGATTTTTATATATCTAAATTGTTGTGGTTGAAGTCACTGGGTAGTTCGATTGAAAGAAACTCTGAAAGTATTATTTAGAATTTCCTGATTTGAGTGGCTGGGAGCCACTCACCTGTAATAGTATTAAAGATTGTGGATAAAGATTCGTTGGGGTCAAAACAGCTGCTTCGTTAAATGCGGTATGTAAAGATTCCTGAAATCAAAGTGGTTTATGTCTCTACTTTTTTATACAAAACAGATAATTCCATTTCATTAAATATTATGCATAATAATTCATGAAGTTAAAATCGTTTATGTTTGTATCTCTTTCACGAAATGGATAATTCTGCTTTATTAAAACAAAATTGTTGTGAGTGAGGGGGGATAGAAAGGAGCCACAAATAGAGTTATATACATCAGCTATTTTGCTTCATGCGTTATGTAGTAGTCTTTTAACTCTGCGTTTCAGAGTTTTAAGAGCACTTTTGGAGTACTTTTGTTTTCCATAATTAATAGCACCCTGTTTTATATTTTTTTGTTGCTTTTGATATCTTGAAAGGGAGATTGAAAATAAAGAAAGAGAAAGAAAAGAAAGAAACAGCTCGGAAATACAATTTATAACAGTTTTTGTTTGAAATAATGGATTTTGAACATCATTTTTTTTTATTACCTTTGAATTAAAATTAAAGTGAATTTTAAACATTAATTTTGGTAGGCTCACATAGATACGTGTTTTCATCTAAAAGAGATTAAAATCATATATTGGGTTACTCAAAACTATTAAGGAGTGAATGAGAAATTATCTCTAAATATCACCACTTAAAAATGATAACAAAAGCTTGAACTTGTGTCTCACAGGATAGTTACAAGGCTTTTAAAGAATATATATAAAATTACCTTGAAATAAGGTTTAACTTCTCAGAGGCATTCAAGTTTTGTGAAAGGGGAAGGACCTTAGTTCACCACACATGCGCACCAAACTAGGCCGGGTCGGGTCGGTTCGGGTTATGTTTGGGCCTTAGCCCGTTGTGTATATATCTTTTTAGTTCACCAAACTAGCTAGGTCGAGTTGGGTTTGGGCCCTTGGCCCCCTTTGTGTATATATTTTTTTGAAAAAAAAATTATTTAAATAATTTTTTAAAACGTTGTCATTTAGATACCATGCTAATTAACTCAGTGTGATTTACCCTTTAAAATATTATTAATAATTATTGTCATATCATTTAAAATACAAATATAGAGATACTACTCTTGACCAATAAAGTCATGACTCTCTCTCTATCTCTCTCAATGACTAGTTATGAAAGATAAACACCCCTTTGGTGCAATGGCAGCACTTAAATCACTTATGTAGTAATCTCAATTCTCATTACTGTAAATACTGAATAAAGATAAATAAATAGTTAATTATATTTTAGTACCACTCTAATTTGATATCAATTTTAAATAATGCCCTTGAAACAATTCAACCCATAATTTATAATTCTATTTCAATTGATACTAATTACAAATGGTTATCTCAAATTATTAACGGTAATCATTTGTGTGATTATATTTTAATATCATATAATTTCATATGAGTTTTCAAATAATATCATGTAATTTCAACCTCTAATATATAATTCTACTTCAATTGACGCTAATTGTAAACGTCCGTCCCAAATTATTAACGATAGTCACTTATGTGATTATATTTTAGTATCATATAATTTCATACGAGTTTTAATATAATATCCTATAATTTCATACGAATTTTAAATGAGATTCTATAATAGTAAGCAGCTGTCGTTAATAATTTAAAACGATAATTTGTAATTAGTCTCAATTAAAATAAAATTATAAATTAAAAAACTAATTATTTCAATTAATAATAATATGTTTTATTTAAAATCGAAACTAAATTATAGGATATCAAAGTCTAATTAACTCATAAATAAAATATGAAATATCAGACATGATAGTCTTTCCATATTGAGTTGATTCATATGATTTAATGGACATGTTTCAAGAAGAATGGAAAAGATAGCTGACTGGCTTCAAGCCTTTGAATGTACTTCGTTGGATCCTAATTGCAACATGAATTGTTACCATCACCATTATTATTGTTGTTATTATTGATAACGATTGTCAAACCTTTGATCCCCACCCCTCTATTGGAAGTCATGCACTTTTCCGTTGTGTCTTGACATTGGCAAATTAATATTGAAAATAATTAGGGTAGTAAAATGAACTAAATTACTCGAGTTTAATTTATGATCAGTTTGATTAGAGGATTGTTTGAGTTCGACTTGTAGAATAAATAAGTCAAAGTTTAACATATTTTGACTAGACGTGCAATTTAGGCCAGTCAACTTAGGCCCAACCCGATTTATTTTTAAAATTTTTGGACTTCATTTTTTTTTTTTTTATACTTTTTGAGATGGGTTGTGATAAAAGAACTCAAGCTCGATTTAAATTAGAATTAGGCTTCAGTTGATAATTTGAAAATCCGAGTCTAAATTGAACCCAAATCCAATATTTTATATTTTTTATATTTGAAGTATCTATCATTAGAATAGTAGGAATTTCTAACAAGTATTACTATTTATATTTTTATAATTTCAAAATTTTGTGAACTTTTAAGTTTTTTTTTTTTTTAAAATCAAATTATGTTCAAAGAATTATTTTAATAGTTTTTTATTATTTTAGAAGGAGAAACTAAGAAAAATTATTTGAACTTTTAGTGTATAATTAAAATAGGAAAAAGATAAGACATTTAATGAAAAAATTATGTTAAAAATCTAAAAATTGTAACTGATATTCTAAATTGTTGAAAATTTGTTGGGTTCAAATTGAAGCCAATACTAATAATTTTAATTCAAGTCGGACTTGGGTTAAATTGTTCAGATTCACTGATCATATTTGAACTAGACTCAGGTTAATTGTTTTAGAGCTTCAAATGAATTTGGATATGACTCAACCCAAGTCCGACTCACCCAAGGTGCATTCCCTAATTTTGATGCTCGTTAATTTATTAAATTCCGACTTGAACTTGACTCGATAAATTGATAAATAGTCTAATACTATATAAAATATCATTCTAAATCGATTTGAGAAATAAAGAAGTTAAACTTAATTACAATATAAAACTTATTTATTTTAATAAGTCAAGATTGAATAATTTACTATTCAATTTGACTCTACTCATTTTCAGTCCTTTTACAACTGATTATGGTCCAGCTGCAGAATATTGGATAAGTCCAGTACGTTTGACAGCAATGGAGTTCTCTGGAAGTAACTTATATGTATCAGTTTCCTCATCCAATTTTTACAAATCCTTAGCAAAAGAAAGCTACCCGAAAGCAAATCAGCCAATCCCATTGCAATTTCAACGAAGAGTCTTACAACTTATATGACTTTGACACCACCCCCGCTTTAATGCTCGTTCAATTTTTTGATCAGGTCAATATATCGGAAAGATAAAAAATCACAAATCTATCAAATGATACTTCGACTCTAATTGTTACAGGACTGTTACTACTGTTATAAAATTGATACAACTATTTTATTTATTTATTATTTATTTGAAAAAAAAAATTCTTATTTTTATGGGATGTAAATACAAGAAAGATATCTGATAAAATAATTTGGAGTTTTTTTTTTTTTTTTTATCAAACTCACATGATTTTAGTTTCATTTAAACTGATTCATATGATTTTTTTAACTATTTTTCAAACCTCTATAGTTTTAGAAACTGTATTTTAAATGTATGATTTCACTGTTAATTTTTTACTCAAATCACATCTTCAAGATATTATTTTGAAATCGCATATTCAAGATATGATTTTGAAATCACATCTTAAAAATACGATTTCAAAGTAAAAAAGATTTGCAATGACTTATTCATGAACTTGATATGACTTGTCCTAAACCACTAAAGATTTGAAAGTCTTCCCAAATCCTTATTAATTTGAAATTTTATATTCAAAATACTATTTCAAAATTATATTTTGAATATGCAATTTCATTGAAAAATTGTCGATTAAATTACATTTAAAAATACGATTTCTAAAATTACATAGATTTAAAAAATAGTTAAAAAATGACACGAGTTTAATTAAATCAAAACCAAAACTATGTGAGTTTGGTAAAAAATTCCAAACATTTTAAATGAGTTAACAAAAATTATGGACGGATAGAACCTTTAGAAAAGGCATTTTGAGCTCAATTTTTATTTCATAATTAATTGCACTAAACTAATTTTCATGCTCATAATTAAATTAAGTGATACGATCTTATTAGTTTATTTTTTTTTAATTTATATAAACATAATAAAACAATTTTATACGTGTTATTTATAGAAAATTATTTTTTTAGGAGTTTAAAAATTAAAAACTAACAATTAAAAAATTAAAATGTAATAAATTTTTATCAAAATATGTGTACCAATGTATTTTAAGAGATTTATAAACATTTAAAAGTAAAATCACGGTCACAATTTCTTATTCTCATTACGACTAGCTTAATACTCCCGATACTATCATACCGTAATCGTCACTATGTCATATCTTGCAACTACAATTTAAATTCATGATACACTCAACTTTCAAATCTTTGAAGACTGAAGTCATCTTTAACCGCGCAATTGTCCTTGGAGGGATAGGTAGCTTGGGCGGATTTGGATGGAGTCATTTGGCCCAAGATCATCAATTGGTGGGCGCTGTTTGTGATGGTTGGTGACTGATTGATAAGCCATGGCCAAAGCTAAAGCCTGCATACAGGGAAAAGAATAATCAAATTTAAAAAAAAAAAACTATGTATACTTCCTATTCATGAAAGCCACTTCCTTCAAGATTTCTGAAAAACAGTTGGCTTGCCCATAACCAAAACCATGTCTGGGCTGATTTGATATCAAACAATTCATCTGTCCAGGGAACAGAATGCATTTTCTTGGGAAAATTTGTGTTCTTTTTGAAAGGAACTTGCCAAACGTGGATAACAGTGAACTTACTATGTGATCGTGGTGGGGAGGAGCATAAATGCCGGTGGTGATGGTTTTTCTTCGCCGAATATTGGTTGAAGGTGGATTAGATATATTAGTAAATCCTGTTGGAACGACTATTACAGGCATGCCCACGAGATTGCCCACGCAAACTTTCTCCCAATCAGTTGCGTTGCCAACAAATGCATCAACTGTGAAACTCTCTCTTACTTCCTGAATTAATTTTCCTCGTGCTCTCTGTGCCTGTGGAAAAAAAAATCAATTTTTGATACTCAAGAAATAGCTCAAAATACAAAAGAAAAATGGGTATACTTTATGCTATTATCAGCTCAGATTAAGTAACATTTTCAGCAGTAATCGTCATTTTTTGGCAAAAGGAAAGAATTTCATTCAACAGAAAAGAATAATAGCATAAAGAGAAATCAAAAAAAGCCAAAGCTACACAGAAATAGGAGAGGTGAAGAGACCAAAAACAACAAAAGAAAAACAAAACAGCAGCTCCCAGCCCAAGCTATGAAGAAACGCAAGACGTGAAGAGACAGAAAACAATAAAAGAAAAGCAAAACAAACCCCCACCAAAAGGAAAAAAAACACTTAGCTTTGATGAACATTGGGCTCTCCAACGCTGTTTCTGTAAGTCACTTAAGTTCTAATGAAGTAAAGATTTAGAAAGAACTAAAACAGAATTTGAAAGAGTTTGCAAGCCACTTGATGATGCAATCTGCACCAATCTCGTGCTGTAACATCTATTGAATGCCCATTTGAGGTTCACACAAGATTCAACCTCCAATATTTTTCGTACCCATTCATGTCAACAAACTTCAATTATAGGAATACTATCTAGTTTTGAAATCTCTTACTAAACTAGCACGGTAATGTCTGGATTGTGGCAGTAAGCTATTCAAACTAATGATGCCTTTTGATCCTATGACATGCAACCTTCAACTGATACAAAAACAAACACTAGTATTAGGGCCATATCAATATTGATACATATACTCAGTATAGCCCAATCCACATTTCTAGTTTAAGAAGAGGCAATGTCTCAAACAAGTCATAATTATCAGACACCTCCTTGATGCATTGGGATATGTGTCCCCAGTATAAATCTGTATCTATTGGTAAATAACTAGTACATAGAAAAACAAGAGCAGCAACATAGCAAATCAACTATTAAACTTGAGCGTCAATGGCTTTTCTTAAACTCAGCTGAATTTGTGATGTGACATTGCCATTTGCAGGTCACATCTAAGCCGGTTGACAATGGTATAACTCACTCATGTTACCTATTATTAGGTAAACAATCCAACATTTCATCAGGTTTACTTAAAATCCAATAACATTGAGTTACATGGCATTGCTTTATTTTTTATTTTTCATTTTTTGACAGTTGCGACACAAACAACCACTTTGTCCCAGCATGGTGTTGCTTCATAATTGAACCCCTCTCAGTTAAAATCTAGGCCGGAAATGAAGACACACCCATTGCTTGATTTAAAATCCCGCAACAAGGGCCTCCCTGCCCCTAAAGTCATTTGGTGAAGCACTCATACTGAACAAATTTGATATTTGAGTAAAGCTGCTCTCATTATTTCACAAGTAGTCTACTACAGTCTTCTAGCTATTTGTATTTAACAGTGGCTCAGTGTAACATGAAAATAATGAGGAATAATATTGTCTTCAGCCTCGGGGTAGGAAACCTGACTTTCCGAGGAAGAGTGAGAATCCAAAGTGAAGTCTGAAGATTCAAGATCATTCAATCAACCAATGATAAATGCAGCTGCTTCTGCACATAAGGCTATTAATAGGCTTTATCAAGTATTATAGTTGTACTAATAAGTAAAGACTTCCCTAAAAAAAGATGTCGCGTGATAGAATAACCCTTCAAAACTAAGAAGTTATTCCTGAAAAACTAATAAAATTACTAAAATAAGAAATTCTACAAATACTATACAAATTTATATGAGAAATGAAACTCTTCCACTAATTCAATTAATAAAGGGTAACTTGTCCAACATCAATCTCCTCAGCTCGCACCGTAATCTACCTTGAGTATATCTCATAGATAAAAAAATAAAAATAATATGATATTTTGATTACTTCCACTCCTATCCATGTTGTTTCTATGCAGAATTGCAGATCATGCAACACAAGATGTCATCCCTTCAATCTTAATTTGATTAATGATATGAAACATCATATACTTAACATAATGGCCCTCAACAAAAACAGTGTTACATGAATCATGTCTTTCATTAAAATACAGTATCAATTAGTCAAGCATCAATTCAATCCTGCATATTTCCAGTTACAAACTTAAAACTTGGTTCAATCCAGTTTGAATAAACTTACTTTATTGATAAGATCATTTATAAATATTTCCCCAGAAAATTTCAATTCATGATCCTCATATTCATCACATAATCAATGTTGAATCACCTATTGAATTTTTAGCAATTAAACATGAAACTATTAAACTTGCATCTTTATACACACACAGCAGACACCCTCCTGTTATCTACACCAATCTGTTGCAAGAAATAGATTATAAAACCTAGCAACCGTTGCCCGCAACTGCTGAAACAGGTGCCTGTATTAACATTGAAAGGCCTCGAGAACAGCTATAGTCATGCTTGTTTAAACAAACAACATTATTGAAGGGTTCGCGACGTGGACTGGAGTTGGCCATCAAATAGTAAATAATTCCTGTTTTATTACCAACTTGAGTATTAATACAATGCTAGCCAAATAATTCAGGGTCTTCTTACATCACAAAACATAATCTTAATATATGCTCTCATTAGAGAACCCAAATTTTCAGGGTTTCGTTTCCTTTCCTGTATTATAATTTTTGAAGGCACTTTTCTTTGCACTCAAAGAAATTATTTATTTACTTCTCTACACAAAAAAATGTTGCTTTTCTAATTAAAAAAGTAAATGGGTACTTTTTATAAGTGAAACCAAACAGCTCCAAAGAAATATAAATAGAGCCCACAGTTCAAAAAAATTAGTGAAACACTTTAAGTTGCAAGCTCCTTTTCAACCATGATAATTGTCAATGACATACCTGGATGTAGTCTACTGCGGGTATCACGCGTGCCCGGCGAAGTTCAAGAGGCCACTGATCTTGAGCTTCATATTCATCATCCTTCCAAGAGCGCTGCCACTCATCGAAATGAGCTAACATTTCAACATCCATTGTGAAATTTAAGATACCTTGAGCAGAGTCGACAGTGTAATTCAGTTTGAAAGGGACCATATTAACGCCCTTTGATCGAAGTACATGGACAACCTGACATTGCCACAAGAATGTTCAAGTTTGGCATTGACATCAATTCTACAATCAGTTTTGTAGTTATTTGAAAGTCCATAATCTGGCTACGATCAGACTTTGGTGAGCTTCTGAACATTGAATATTGTTTTTAGTCACAGGTTGGAAAAAGGCTCACCTCCATCTCGGCATCCTCGAGATATCCAACAGTTAATTTTGCGATGTTCACTGAAAATGGGTCATTAATTGAAATATCTCTTGATGAGAGATCATCCGGGTCCTTCCCTCGAATAGCATCCAATATAATTGCGCAATCTGCAGCACTTCTACAAAAAGGCCCGAGCTTGTCCTGGAAAATAGATAGGATTTACAATCCACAGGTATATCAACAAAAATGGAGAAAAAAAAGATTGAAAACGAGACAAATAAAATAAAGATGTTGGTTACTACCAGGCTCTCAGATATGCTCATTACACCAGTTCGGCCAACCATTCCAAAAGTAGGGCGCAAAGCAGACACGCCACAACGAGCAGCAGGGTAGGTAATGGAGCCAGCTGTTTCAGAACCAATTGCAAATGGAACCATACCTATGATAAAACAAATATGTTCTTAGTCAAAACAGTGCTGTTCTAGACAGCTTTTGTTATATGAAACAAACCCACATATATGTATTAGGCTTGGAGGAAATATGGTTTTGTAAATATGGTTTTGTGGGTTGATACATACAAAATGATTGGAAAAGCACCATGAAAGATTATAATTTATAAACTTTAAGGCAGGTCAAGAGAAAAAGAGTACCTGCTGAGGTGCAGGCAGCAGGACCAGCTGAAGAGCCTGTCGAGAATTCCTCAATATTCCATGGGTTCCTTGTTCTACCCCCAAACCAGATGTCATCGTATGCCAATGATCCCGTAACAAGCTTTGCAACGAGAACTGCCCCTGCAGCTTTCAATCTGTATCGCATAGTTAAAACATCATAAGCTTAATATGACTGAGATATATTTTCTAAGTGCAATCTCTGCATATTCAAATATGCTTAATAGTTTATACCTCTTGTAAACCCAAGCTTCAATGTTAAGAACTTGATTTTTGAAAGTTTTTGATCCCCAAGTTGTCTTGTATTGGGGTACTGCAATTATATCCTTTAACCCGTAAGGAATACCATGGAGAGGACCTATAATGCAAATCAAATTTCAATTAATCCGTATTAAAAAAATCTAAAAAGGTGATCACCCCTGTGAATTTAGCCAAATAAGGTGACACCCGAGAAGTTTTTTTTTTCTTTCTAAATACACTTGAAATGCCTAAGAAGTTCAGTGATGGTTTGCTGCCAATATGATTCTGAAGTGGCATTTCATAGTCCATACCTCCAATTTCAGAATCACTTGAAAAGGCCAACTAATGTTAATTTTAGATTCTAAACTATGCTGGGGAAAAAAAAACTTCCATTCTAAAAATATGAGTTCAAAAAATGAACTGAGAGATACCTAAATATACTCCTTGGGTGAGCAATTGATCAGCCTCCTTTGCCTGCTTGTATGCCAATTCTTCAGTATAAGTGATCACAGCCTCAAGAACAGGATTGTACCTGTGGTGTCCCTCCAATGCATCATTAGAAAGAAAATATGAATGCAGAAGCCACAGAAACCTAGTCTTTTTTTCACATTGCTACCTCTTCAATCTCTTCAGAAAAATCCGAGTAAGCTCCTCGGAACTTATTTGTTTTTTCTTGATGAGTTGCCCCAGTTCAAGAACCTAATTAACATCCCAAAACTCATGTGAAAATTTATTTTAAAAAAGTGATCTACAAAGTCCACCAGAAGTCAATTCCAAATTCATCATAGCACCAGTTAACTTACACTCATGAAGGCAATATCTTCTTCATTTTTGGGTCTCTGTACACCAGAGAGAGACGGATAACTGAATCTTTTGTTCGTATGCTGTGCATGTTTGCTGCTCCACTCAGGGTCAAAAACTAAGTAAGATGGATTGTGTAACCCTCCATTAACAGAAGCAACAAGTTTTCGATTGGCTCTGATTACAGGGACACTGATGTCTTTTGCACCCTTCTCTATCTCAAAAATCTAAAAGGAAATGGACTATATATTAGCCACAATTATTTGAATCAAAACTTATAGTTTTAACAAGGATAGTCTTACAATAAATGATAATAATTTGATTAATTTACAAGTTAAAAATAAGATTACCTTAGAATTATTGAAGAAGGTTGCATCAAGTGCATCAAGTAATCCAAATGCAACTTTAAGTAGTGAATCATGATTGATCTTTACTGAGCATTCGCTGTTGTTCTTAGTTTCAAACTTCTCACTGTCCTGATCAAAAAATGGCAGAGATCAGTTGAAAAGCTGGTAATACAAATGAAATGGACTAGCTGTACTTTATCCATTTTTTATTTTATTTTTATGGATGTTACCTGCACATAAGGGTCGGGAATGAAGCCAAACTTTCTTAGACAACATTTCCCAGATTTTTTTATGTGCACTCAACTATTTTACAAACGTTAGGTTACATCTATAGAAACCTTTCTAAATGTGAATTGAAACTAATGTGGGACAAAAGATTGAAATAACTTGTGCATTCTGTTGAGGACATGCTGGTCTTAATACGCAAAAATGAAGATAAATGTAAAATAAGTGAATTGAAACTAATGTGGGCCTAAAAATGCTGATCTTAATATGTAAAAATGAAGACAATTGTAGAAGATGTGAATAGGTTTCATCATTTTGTTACTGGTCAACATATTTCAAACTTAACAAGCATTGTCCACAGTGGTGACAATTGTAGAAACACTAAGGTCATGTTTGGTACAGTGGAATGGGCATTAAAGGAATGTTTATTCTAACTTTTTCATTCCTTATTATTGATTGATATGATTAGAAATGTTTATTTCATGAAATGAGTATTCTATTAAAAATCATTCTAAATATTCTTTTGACCCAAATAAGTAATCCATATTCCATTTCATGTCATTTACATTCCATTTCCTATTTCATTCTATGGAAAGACCATTCCTTTCCTGCGTACCAGATATGGCCTAAGAGTTTTTAATTCATAATCAAAAGGGTGCAAGTTGGGTGGGGTGGGACGGGCGGGGCGGGCAAGTCGAGTCATGTCCAAACCCAACTAAAACTTTAAAATAGTCAACCCGACCCGAACACAACCTTGAACCCGAACAACCAACCCAAGTCCGACTCGAACTCAATTATTAATTTTAATTTTTAGATTTTATTCATGATTTCTTTAATAAATTGTTGCCTTTTTTCCTATTTTAATTATACACTAAAAATTTTAATAATTTATCTCAATTTCTCCTTCTAAAAGAAACAAAAAATTGTTAAAATAATTCCTTCAATATAATTTAATTTTAAAAAAATATTAGAGGTTAACAAGTTTTTGAAATTATAAAAATATAAATAGTAATTCTTAGAAGGAATTCTTATTAATCTAATTATAGATAACTAAACTATGAAAATTATAATATATAAAATATTAAATTCGGGTTCGGGTTGGGTTCAAGTTTTTGAAGTCTCAACCGAAGCTCAAACATAATTTAGATCAGATTTGAAATATTTTGCCCAAGTCTAACCCAAAGTATAAAAAATGAAACCCAAGACCTAAAAATTTCGAGCCGGGCTTGGGTTGGGTTGGGTTGAGTTAGCCCTCCTAACAACATGAATAAAACGAAAAAGGGAAAATTTTTACAAATACATATAGAGAAAAATAGATTCTATAAAGTATAAACCATAATCTTATTTCATTCTGTGTAATATTTTCAAACATTGGTACAGGTGTTGCAAAACCCAGTTGAGTATGACTACTATCACAAGCTGTTAACATACAAATTAACTGAAAGTCACAAATTTCATTGGAATAATCAATTAGTAGTTGTTGACTTTTGTAGATTGATCACAGGGAAATCATAATTTACAAATTTCAAAAAAAAAAAAAGACTGGGTTTTTCCGCAATAATATATATAAGATAAGATCTGAATGAAGTAGTTGACAAAAAAGAGAGGTTCCAAATGGCTTTAGATACCATAATCTTTCGAGATTTGTTAATCAGATAAATCAAACACACACACACACATATATATACACACAAACGTACAAATATACGATATATGTAATATATATAACTGGGCCAAGTAAAATACAGGGTTTTTACAATGCAAGCCACAGTGTCCAGCTTCCAATAGAGACCAGCTACACAATACACAGAATTAAACCCAAAAAGAAGGGGGGAGGCAAAGGAAATGAATAAAAAGCTAAAATCAAAATAAAATGGAAATGAAAAAAGGACAACGGAGAGAGAGTTTACCATAATTTTATGACTCCCGGCAAGAAGACGGTGGGATGGTGGTACGGAAGGGGAAGTGTCGCTACGAGAAGTAGAAGTTAAGAACGCAAAGATGAGGGATAGGGTCAACAACAAACGTGCCGGTCGGAATGGGCTGGGACGACACATGTCGACCAACTTCGCCGTCACGTTGTCGGAGGAGAGATAGTTTCAGTATTTTCTGTTCTGCTCTGTAGTTACGGCTTCCAAGATAGCCCGAGCCCGACAGACTTAACTGAAAGTGTAATGAAGAGTTGGCTATGGCCTGTGAGGGCACCACTCTCCAATTGTTTCATTCAACACTTTTGAGTTGTCTTTTGAGTCTACATAATGCTATTCAAAGTTTCAAACATAGTTATAATCGGATTGCACGTGGCCAATGGGGGCCAGTTACCGGCTTCCGCGAAATTTGACTCTTCAAATGCCCGGGATGCTTATGATTTCCTTGGATAAATATTTTGAATCATAGTTATGAGATCGGAGACCGGTACAATTGGTTGAATTAAAAATGGAATATTAAATTGATTCTATTTGATTAATATATCATTTTTATTAAAAAAATATATAAAAAAAATTAAATCAGTAATTTTTTTAAAAAAATCAGTAAACCAGTCAATTTTTTTTTTTAAATTAATTAAACTATATTTTGTATTTTTATTACTTATAATTTCTTTTTCTTATAATTTTTTTTTATATTTGATAATTAAATGATAAAATTTGATATAAAATAAGATATTGTTATATGTATTTTTGTGATTATATGTAAATATATAAAACTTATACAATAAGATAATTTTAATAATTATATTTATATTTTTTTATTTATCACTAGATAATAAAAAATATATATTTTTTATTATTTTCTTAATTTTTAATATATTTATATATATTTTTAACATATTAATTATAAAACTAGTCGAATCAATGAACTGTTAATCGATTCCTTTATTAGTTCATTGTCCGATTCGATTCAAATAATTATGTTTCTAATATTAAACTATATTATAAGAGGATATCAAAATTAAAATATTTTGATAATCACATTCCATCATTTATTGCCATTGCCATTGTCGTCGTAGTCTTTTTCTTCCTTCTTATGAACATCATTCATCTGAATGGTGACATCTTCAATGCTAACCTCAATTCCAAGTATTTTTGGCCCCTCATTGCTCATTGCCCATTCGGCTGTCTTCCTTGCAAATTCCAAAATTCGGATTTTGAAGTCATCTCGAAGTTGGGATGTATTTTCATAATTGAAAGCATGCTTGATATGTTAAGTTCTAACACAGAAATGTTAAGAAGAAATACAGTAGATTTGAAAACAACATTTATATCTCATTAGTAATCACTTCATTGATCAATGTTGTTTTTTCTCAATCAAACTCAATCTGTGATGAGTTCGATTAGAAGGTTATTCGAGACCAGTTTCCAAGATTAATAAAACGAATTTGAATATATTTTAAAACTCATAAATTTATTGAACTCAGTTCAAGTTTGATTCGTTAAACTAAAAATAGTCTGGTACTATATAAAAAATCGAGCTATTCGAACACGATTTGTGATCGACTTGATTAAAGACTCGTTTAAAATCAGCTCGAAATATTAAAAAGACAAATTTAAACACAATTTAAAACTAATTTATTTTAGCGAATCCAATTTGTACAATCTACTATTCAACTTGGCTCGACTCGACTTGATTCATTAGAGTCCTATTAGTAAACAGGTTGGTTATACCAAAGGATGCTGACATTAAAATATTTTGATAATCACGTTCATCGGTATGGTGGTAATTGTTATCACCATCATTCATCACCATCATCATCATCATCTTCTTCTTCTTCTTCATCCTCCTCCTCCTCCTCCTCCTCTTCCTGAGCATCAGTTATCTGTACGGTGACAACTTCAATGCTAACCTCAATTGCAAACATTTTTGGCCCCTCATTGCTCATGGCCCATCTAGCTGTCTTCCTTGCAAATTCCAAAATTCGGATTCTGAAGTCATCTCGAACATTGGGATGGATTCTCATCATTGAAAGCATGCTTGATATGTTCAGCTCTAACAGAGGAGGTGTTAAGAAGAAATCCAGTTTATTTGAAAAAAACATTGTTATCTCATCAGTGATCACTTCATCAATAAATTTTATATCTCCATCTGTTGAACGCTCTAGTATCTGTAACTTCTCTTGTAGGTGCATTTCAACCATCCCAATTTCAGTTGGTCTTTCAACTTCTTTTAGTTCCTTCAATTGCACAGCCAAACTCCACCTGCCTTCACCTGACATAATTGATTTTCCTGGAAAATGGTCTAGAAAATTAGTAGTGACAGAAAAAAATTTACCTTCAAAGTTTAGTTGCTCGTATTAATTGTCTAGTTATTATAAGGGTCTAACTCCTAATCTATATGCATGGATTAACTCAGTTGGAGAAATCTAAGGTATCGTTTAGACAGTGAGATAAGAAAGTTAAATAGAATTACTCGTATTGTATTTCATATTTGGTGTCTTTAATTGAATTTAGTAGAGTAATTCAGACATTTCAGACCTAGTTTAACCGTGGTTGGAAGGAATTTTAATAACAAAAATTAATTAATTAATTAATTAATTAGGTAAGAAATCTAGATTCTACAGCAAAAAAAAGATAAAACTGGAAGCATTAGTAGGGTATTAGGAAGGTATTACATTAAGCATACACTATACTGTTCAAAATTGCTTGATCTAATTATGAGGGGCTATTTAGTTTTTCTTTTTTAATTTCATCACATTATTTCAGACTATCTTACTAATTATTTTTATCTCTTTTTTGCTCTGCCATAGTGTTTCCAATCATCTAATTATGTGAATTATGCATGTAATTATCAATAAATCACATGTATAGAGATGTAAAATTTATTTTAATACAACATAAAACAAGAAAATAATTATAATTTTAAAACAAGAAATAAGTCCTACTAACCTTACAATTTACAACTCTTTTATATGAAATACCTTCTCCTGCACTATAATTCAAGCTTCATAAACAGAGATTCACTGTACTTTATATATATATATATATATATATATATATTTCAAAGTCTACTTACAAAATTCTCTTTTTCTTCTCTTCATGAAACTCACTTATCAAAATCATCTCCATTTCATCTCTCTCTCTCACTCATAGCTTTCTTTCTCTCTCTAAAAATCTATCATCCTAGCTTCTACTGATTAGAAAGTTACGGACTTAACGATAGATTTTTTGTAAGGTAAGAAAATTTTCTTTCCTTTTAGAAAGTAGGAAATTAATAAAACCGTTTTAATATTATCAAAATAACATATATGATTTGAAGAGTCCGTTAATGACTCAGCGTAATTATAAATGCCTTCCCTTTTGAGCAGTATTATTTCAAATTTACACCTTATACTTCCTCAGTCTCATTTTAAGAGTCTTTTATTCTATTTTGCACTGTTTCATTTTAAGAGTTTCATTTGAAAAGTAAACGTACTTTAACATATGAATTTCTAAAATTATGCTTTATTACACCTAATGTGAACATAATTTATAATTAAATGATGACAATTGGAAAAATTTAAATAGTTTCAAAATAATAAAATAATACTTTTTAAAAAGTTAGAATTCTCAAATGGAACTTTCATTTTAGAACGGAGGGAGTATATACTTAAGTTAAAATTTAAAATAAAAGCTCTTCGAATATATGACTTTCATAAAAAACTTGTACCATCTTCTAAAATATATGAACTCTGAAATTTAACTTAAAGAAAAAATTTATAAGGTAATGTTATTGTAAGCTTGAGCTTATATGAGTCAAGGTGTTTTAATTATTGAATGATCTCGAGGTTGATTTTTTATTTATTTCAACTAGTTTATTTTTAGATCTTAGGTCATCTAATAGTTAAAACACCCTGTCTCATATAAGCTTGAGCTCATATTAGCATTATCCAAATTTATACACTTGCATTCATGCTCTTTGGTTACTTCTTGTGAGCACCCGGTCACATAAATGAGCTTATGTTGGATATTATACTTAGAAGTTGAATATATGATCATGCAAAACTTTGTGTATTGCATTGTACATTATGCTTGTGTATTGTGCTGCCAAAGTGGGATAACAATGATTATTTGAAATCCCATAAACTCAAAAAGTATATAAAAAACTTGGGTCATTTGTCTCACTTAATTTAAAATTGAGAGGTAGGTTAGCTTGATCATGGGCCTCTTAAACAGAAGATCTGGTTACCATTGGACTCTGTTATGCATATGACCATGATCTTGAGCAATTGATAGTCATGCAAAATGTATAACTAACAAGTTATGGTGCAAATATATCACTAGATATAAGGATTTAAAGGCTATGTTTTGATCATGGAAAATGGGAAAAACGACATTTCAGATGACTTTCATTGAAAATAACATCCTTCCTTTTCCACTCACTTTTAAAATCTTTCTTTTTCTTCTTTCTTTAATTCCTTTAGTCTTTCATTCTAAATAATTATTACCTACAACTTATAGGGGAATTTAAATATTTCCTGCATAGTCAAGAACTTAAAATGGAGGTTCCCTAACTAACATTTTGAGTTCTTCTTACTTGGAAACAATTACTTTCATTGAAACATAACCATAGTTTGAAAACTCAAAGCCATTTAAAAGTTGGAAGGTATTGAATTAACTCGACAACTCAACTAAAATACATTTGATTAGATGTCGTCGTCATCGTCGTTTACAAATTTGGTAAACATTAGGCTTTAAACCAAGTCATTAACAGATCTACCAAAAATTGAATGAGTTTACTTTACTAACTATATAGTTGACACCTTGAGCTATTGATCATTACATTAATAGCATAAAAAACCTTACTAATTCTAGAAGAATGCATGTAGGGATGTTGGATTGTTATGAGTAAAAACATGAAGTAAAAACTAATGCTTGAAGAGTAGGATGAATCTATATGAATAAAGATAAACCAGAAAAGGCAAATCACAACCTAATTTTGTCTATATATTCCAAGAGAGTCTCAAACGTTTGAATTTGAATGTATTAATCTTGGTATGTCTTAAAATATAACTAACATGCACATGTATATCCGTGTTCTATGCATAAATTAGGAATGAAATGGTTACCAAAATATGATCTAACAATAATAAGGGATAAACCCTAAAAAAACTACAAAATTAAACATAAATTAAAGTGACTCAATACCTGATATAGTGAGAGATTGAGATAGAGAGAGAGATGGTCGATGGAAGTAGTCCGTTGCAGGTGGAATCTTCGGTTGTCGACAAGATGAAGAGATTGACAAAAAGAAAAGGACGCCGACACTCTATTTTAGAGAGAGAATGATCGAGAGATGGTTAATGGTAAGAGTCAGGGAGGGGGCACCAGTGGTAGTCGGTTCACCCCGAGAGTGTCGTCGGCGAGAGGGAGATAGAGAACCAGTCGTCGGTGAGAGTAAATAGAGAAAAAGACAAAAAAAATGAGGAAAAAACGAGAGAGGGTCGCGATCGACTTGATTTGGGAAAATGCAAAGTTATTAGCAGTGCATAGAGGGCTAAAAATCCCCTTGTGCGTTGCCAATAACACTATAGTTTAAACGACACCGTTTGAATTCAAAAAAAAAAAAAAAGGCGCCTACTCATGGGTCCTTAAATAAGTGCATAATTGGTACAAGGTCAAGCCCAAATTTTCTTAACCCAAAAAGTCCCTCGATTTTTACTTGACCAAAATAACCCTTTATGTGAAAACATGGAAGAAATAGTTGAAGTTCCCATTCGTGCGCACATCTACTGCCACATCATTAATCCTTTACTTTAGAAAATTTAAAATTAAATAACTTGCAATATATAAGTCATTTTTTAATAAAAAAAATATGTATTTAAATTTTAAAATTTGAAATTTATCAAACAAGATTTATATTGTATAGAAAATTTCTTTAAAAAAATTGTCTTTTTTTGGCAGAGAAATGTCTCTGTCTCTAGACAGAGAAATTTGAGAAATTCCTTCAAAAAAAAAATAGTACACATGTTTTTAAGAATGCATCAAACAATTTTTATTCTTTAGAAAACTGGTAATACTCTAAACTGATAAAATTAAAAATTCGATAAAAAAAAACTTGTATTTTATCAACAGAATTCATCGTCTTCGGATAGAGAAATTTCTTAAATAAAAAAATATTACACATATTTTAACAATACATAAAACAATTTTCAAAGAATGGGACTTCCTTAACAAATCAACTAACAAGCATTTCATCGTTGTTTAGACTCTCATGGATGTTTACACATTCTTTATGGAAAAAAGAATGCAACTAGATTATGACTCACCAATCAATAGGCTAGAAAATGATGTCCAAAGAATTGACCTATCAATGCTGAGGTAAGACGCACATTTAGGTCCTACATAACACAATATTTTCAGCAAACAGGGAACATTGAGATGGCATGATGATTGCTCCATGCATGCTAAATTTATGATATTTTCCACCAGGGAGTAAGTGAGGAATTTAAGTAAAATGAATGAGGGAATCCATTTCCTGAGGGAATCCATTTCCACCTTTTCTTATCTGACCTCTTAAAAGTTATTCAGGGTGCATGGCCATAAATTTAGTTGAAATAGTGCATTTATTATAAACATATTTATATTTTGAGTAAATTACATTGACCTCTTTTGAGATTTTTAACAATTATATTGACTTTTCTTGATATTTCTGAAATTACACTGCCTTTATTTTACATAATAATGTACAAATACCTCCCTCTAGTTAAAATTTTTCTTCAAAATGACAAAACTACTCTTTTTATATACTTTTTTTTCAAAATTATAAATTTTAACAATTGTTTTTTATTTTCCAAATAAATATTGATAAAAATCTTCAATTTATTTTTATATAAAATAAAAATAAGTTAGTTACCTTAAACTTATTTTAATAAAAAATTTTAAAAAAAATTTAAAAAAATTGGTCAAATTAAAAAAACACAAAAATAAATACATAAAAGGGGTAAATTTGTCATTGAAAAAAAAAATTGACTGAAAAGAGGTATCTGTATATTATTATGTAAAATAGAGGAGGTTGGTGTAATTTCAAAAATTTCAGAAAAGATCAGTATAATTGTCAAAAACTTAAAAGAAAATCTAGTGTAATTTACCCTTACATTTTTCATATAAGAGTTTGTTAACAAGAACTCGACGACAGCAAGTACTTTCTTACTTTAGAGTTTCCTCTTTGTTTCACTACACTTAAATTTTAGTAATTCTGCTGCCAAGCTTTTTTCTCAAACAAAAAGAACAAAGATATTGATCAATCATACCCTGATAGTTAAACATAGTATATTATTACTCTAGATCGTTGATGGGCAAATGGTTTTAAAGGATGCAAAAGAAGTAAAATTTTCATGCAAAGGAAATCAGTCTTGAACTTGCAACCACACAATTTAAAAATTTGAAGACTTTTAGAGTTAAAGTATTGTCTTTTGAACCTTAACCTTTAAACACTTATTTTGAGAAATTTTTTCACTAATTAACTCTTAAAAAAATTCCATTAGCTATGCACAACTAAGCGTCACCAAAAGTCCATACACCATTAGCGATGCATTAATATGCAAAAAGTCTAGTACTATTGGCGACACTACTGGGCGTCGCTAAAAGTCATTGGCATCACAAAACTGTTCCGTGTGCAGGAGAAATGTATTTTTTAACCATTTTTAGTGACGCACATATTGACCATCACTAATAGTCACTTTCAGCGACACTTTTATGTGCTGTTGTCAAAAATGAGTTTTCTGGAAGTGGCTTTAGCTGATGACAAAATTGAAATTTATAAAAAGTGAACTGACCTGATCTTTTCTTTTTAATAAGTAGAAAAGAATCTGATCTTTTCATATTCACACCGAAAAACTTATAGTTGAATTGATTAATGATGCAGAACAGAAATGTGAAAAAAAAAATTTAATACGTCGAATTTTCTATAAACTAAGTAACACGGGATTACTTGTCTCACAAGAGACATTTTTTTTTTCTAAAATTCATAATTAAATATTATTAATTAAAACATTTATGATAAAAGACTTATTACATTATATTTATAAAACTAGAATACTACTATTTTGACTAGAAAATCATTATTCCTAGTTTTATCCTGATTTTAATACAATAAACACTATTAATTTAAATAGAAAACTATTAATTTTTATATTTCTTATATTAATCATAATAAAACTAGAAAATTAGAGAAATTAAAAAAAAAAAATCAAAATTAGAAACTAATAAACAATCTGAATACAATTCTGAAAAAAAATATCATTGTTTTAAAGGTATCATATCTATCCTACATCAATTAATTTAGTGGTACTTAATGAACGAAAAATATGAAAAAGTCAAACAAACATATGTTAAAAAATACATGTAGAATTTATTGTGAAGAAGGATAAGTTTAACCTGGGAACAATCTGGGTATTCCAGGCATAAAGACATGGAAACAAGCTGGGTATTCCAGGCATAAAGACATCCAACCATCCAGATAAGTGCAGCCTATCTTAATTAATTTCTTTTAAGCAATGAAGTTCTTACAATAAAAGCCACTTCAAAATCAGTAGTGAAGTGAACTCCAAACCTCAAAAAGATTTACTTCCATTTCTTGCAACCTCTAAACCATTCCATATAACACAGACATATAAACAAGGATGGTCTAACCCAATTAATCAACACAAAACAGCAACTTAAACCAAAATGATGAAGTACGCATCGTCTCTCCTTTGCATTGTCCTTTCAGCATGCTTCTTCAGTTGCATCAACCTCTGCTTGGCAGTGGACCCTGACAACCTCCAAGACGCATGTCCAACAGCACCATTGACGCAGCAAAGGATCTTCATCAATGGCTTCCCCTGCAAGAACCCAGCCAACATCACATCCATCGATTTCAAGACCTCCAAACTGAACCACCCAGGTGACACAGACATCTTCGTCCGTTCCTCCACCACCATTGTCACCGCCTCAGACTTTCCAGGCCTCAACACCCTCGGCCTGTCGCTCGCCAGAACCGACCTAGAAGTGGATGGCATTGTAACGCCACACTCTCACCCAAGGGCCTCTGAGCTGATGTTTGTAAGCAAAGGTGTTGTTGTCGCTGGATTTATTGATACAGGGAACAAAGTGTTCCAGAAGGTTCTCAAGGAAGGTGATGTGTTCTTGTTTCCTAGAGGGTTGCTTCATTACTGTTTGAATTCTGGTTTTGAGCTTGCTACTGCTTTCTCTGTGCTTAATAGCCATAACCCTGGTGTCGTGAGCATCTCTGGTGCAATGTTTGCTGATGATTTGGCGGCTAAACAAATGATAATGCAGAGATTGATTTCTCTTTCTACAATGGAGGTGGATCGTGTTGAAAATGCGACTTTTTATTCATTTTAAACCCATGTTGTAACAAAATTTGAATTAGTCACCACAAATAAACTAATGATATATCATTTAAAATAAAATATTTGATACAAAAATTGGAACGATACTACTGTGGCAAAAGAAGATATGATCATTTGTTGTTGATTGTTGTAATTAAAAGCATACTATTTATTATTATGATATATATATATATATAGTAAAATTCCTTATACATAATATTTCTCTTTTGGTATTGAAGATATTTTTTTCCCCTAAAGGCCTGAACTGAATTTTTACATTTTTGTTTATTTTATGACAGAAGAATATGCATGGTTGAATCATTCAAATTTGGTTATAGTTATAGAAATTGATTCTTATGCTCAAGGTATGCCATTTTTGTTTCAAAGTTGGCCCAAAAATGTCATTTCGAGAAATAGGATAGTGAAATCATGCCTTTTTTCTCGTAATAATCAGATCCACTTTTTAAGTTCTAACTGTCAACAATCGACGCAAAAAAATGGAACTCGAAACACTTGAATTTTATCATCAACGTCTTTACTACTCGACCACATCTTCGAATAATCTCAAAATTTTAAGAATTGATCATGAAACAATAAATACATCGTCCTTGGAAAATATTGACTCCATGATTAAAACTTTCATAAAATCCGCAATCCTAAAAGTTGGTCTTATACACCAAAATTCATAAAAAAAAAAAAGAAGAAAAAAGAAATGAAGTTTTTAGACAAATAGAATGACTGAATTGTCTCAAATTTTTTGAGATTAACTAATTGATGATGCACTTTTTGGCCCACGTTCACTCCAAGCTCGGCTCCCTGTGAAATACTCAAAAAGAAAATAAGAGGACCACCAGGTTGGCTCCGGCGGTAGCCGCTCCGATGCTTAAGTCAATAAACTGAATTGAAAAACTGTAATGAAAGCCAAATAATGAGCATGAAAAATAAAGCGTACCTTTAAGGTTTAATTTATAGGTTGCGGCTTTCCTAAGTTGATTAGGATTTGGAATCATGAAAGTAGGGATTTGATCATCGGAGATAACAGTTACCATGTTGGATATTGTATCAAAATAGAGATAACCACGAATGATGGTTTCCTTGTAAAAGATTGTTTCCTTATTCTCTTCTCGGAGTATATTCAGGCAGTAATGAGTTCTAATTATCGATGCGTTGCACTGATGGCCTGTGTTCGGATCTGTAAGCTTTGCAGAGAAGTAGGTCTGCTCTGAAGATATGTGCTCGGCCTTTGTGGGTCTGCTCTGACTGGCCGAGTTTGCGCTAAATGGCCGAGCTTGAGATAAATGGCCGAACTTGAGATGAATAGCCGAGCTTGAGTTAGATGGCCGAGCATGATCTGTCCCGTAGTTACACGTGTCAAGTGGTAATTAGTTTGTCATATTGTGGTATATCACTAATAATTAATCACCTTAATAGATTCGAATTTGTATCCCATGATTGAGATTTTGCAAATTCTTTGAAGATTTCACAAGCAGGACAACTTATGATTGGAATTTTGAAAAATTGATCCCACCTTGGAAAGAGGCCATTTTGCTCCAAAACTTAACACAAAAATATAATTTTCCCGACAAATGGAATATTGGATTTTCTTAAATATTAGGATTAATAATGATATAACATAACAAAAACTGACACGAAAAATACTATTTTCAAAGAAACAAAATTGAGTCTCAATATTTTGGATTAGTCATGTTATAATAAGGATTTCATTTTTGTCAAATATGGAGCCTATGAACAAAAATTGACCTCCACATTTGATATATCACAAAATGACAAGACCAATCATCACTTGACACGTGTATCTACGGTTCAACCCATGCTCGGCTAGTTCAGCCCATGCTCGGCCACTACAGCTCCCGCTCGGCTATTCAGGGTAGACTTACAAATCTGAAGGGGCCGAGCACATTCCTCCAGAGCAGATCCACATTCTAACAGAGCTCACAGGACTGAACACAGAACTTCATAATAACTCTCCGCTATCAAGAGCTCATCACCGCCTTAACATCTACTGAGCAGGGAATAAGGAAACAATCTTTTACAAGGAAACTGTCACACATAGTTATCTCTATTTTTGATACAATGTCCAACAAGGTAACTTGCTATCTCCGATGATCGAATCCCTACTTTCGGATCCAAATCATAATCAACTTAAGAAAGTCCACAGCCTATAAATTAAATCCTAAAGGTACGCTTTATTTTCATGCTCATTATTTTGGTTTTCATTACAGTCTTTCAATTCAGTTTATTGACTTAAGCATCAGAGCGGCTACCGCCGGAGCCAACCCGGTGGTCCTCTGATCTTCTTTTTGAGTGTTCTTTAGGGAGTTGAGTTTGGAATATACGTGGGCCAAAAAGTGTAGCATCAACATTTAAAATAAGGTTGTTCTATACGAATTAAAATTGAAATAAAATTATCATTTTTAGAAAAAGATTAGTAAATTAAAATTGTCCCAAATTTTCGAATTAGTTATAATATATAAAGATTCTGAGCTTGAATCTTTATACCAAGAATTTATCAATAATAGTATTTCATTAATCGGACGGTTGTTAACTCATGACTTCTTTTAAAGAGAAATCATAAGTTATACCCTTACTTTCTTCACTAGAAAAGAAAGTGTAATTTTTTTTTTCCAGCTTTGGACTTAACTTGTTATAGTTATTGAAAATTTAGGTTATTGAGTTTTTCAAGATCCAAAATGTAACGAGAGTGTGATGATTTCTTCTTGTCTGAAGTCATGAATTGGACTTCACATATAAATATATAAATGTTATATTTGTCAATATAACATTTATAAAGGGTAAATTCAATGCACAAGACTTTTATCATTGTACAACTATAACTTTCGGATCACAATAAAATAATGTTATTATTGCGTAATATTCATCCTTATTCGTAATACATAAATTTTTTTGATATGTAACTATACTACGTACATAATTACTTTTAAACTAGCAATTGAAGGAACACAAAAAAAAGAAAAAAAAGAATGGCTTTATCAAATAATTAATTAAACATCTAATTCTATCAAAATTATTTTTTGAAAAAATTAATTTTTCATAATATATATGAAGCACCATATTTTGAAATTATTAGTTGTAGGAAAGGGTTACTAATGAAAATAATAAAAAATAAATAAAAATAAAGAAGCAAAATGGTGCATGAATCAACAAGCACATAAACGAGATTATTTAGAAGTGTGACCAAATAATCAAAATGTTGAGTATAAAATTATATCAAATTCAAATTAAATTTATTATAACCAAAAAAATACTTAATTTGACGTCCATAACTTAATATAAAAAACATTTACCTATGCTCACGGCCCAACTTAAATTAATTCAATAGGCGCGCCACACTGCTGCACGAGTCTATATATATATATATATATATATATATATAGAGAGAGAGAGAGAGAGAGAGAGAGAGCAGGTACTGTGTTACGTGTTGGATCTACCGAGCCTATCGGCTATTGCCTCCATTACTTGGAGATTTAAAGCAGGTAATGTGTATATATAATGATAACTATCGTCGTCTTTTTACCCTTTCAATCTACTAGCGTTCCTATTTTCATTCCTACCTCCTATTCGTCGCGAGTCTATATATATATATATATATATATATATAGAGAGAGAGAGAGAGAGCAGGTAATGTGTTACGTATTGGACAACAATAAATTTCAACATGCAGATCACATGCAGCTAAAAACAATCCCCACTACCTTACCAAAGGGCCCTCGGCACATTCCAGATGAGAAGGGGTAGTCATGTTTTGCATTGTATTGTTTGTTGCTGAGCTATTAAGATATTAGTGGTAGAGTTAGTTATTTCTTTTTCTTTTTTGCTTTCGAGAATCCTCTGTACAGAAGCTATATATATAAGCTCCTTTTGTATTGTTTGAATACACAACGGAATATACCAAAATAAAAGGGAAATTCATCCATGGCTCTCTCTCTCTTCCCCTGTTCTGTTTTCAATTCTGATATGGTATCAGAGTAGTAAATCCATCCATGGCTCCCGACGATTCTGCCGTTCACGATCCAACACCTACTCTCCCTCCACCCAACCGATTTCTTAATTTCAATGACCCGACCAACCCTTTTCAACTTGACCATGGGGACAATCCTTCTGTTTCTCTCGTCCCCGATCTCCTTACTGTCGACAATTACACCACCTGGTCCCGTGCAATGCAACGTGCTCTTCGAGCCAAGAACAAATTAGGGTTCGTCAACGGTGAAGTCACCAAACCCACAACCCCATCTGACCCTCTATTTCAACCATGGGAACGTTGTAACGACATGGTTACTTCTTGGCTCCAAAATTCGATCTCTCCCTCCATCAAATCCAGCATTGCGCTCGTCGATGATGCCTCTGTTGTCTAGTTTAAATTGCGAGAGCGTTTCACTCAACAAAATGGCTCTCGAATCTTCCACCTCAAGAAAACACTCGCTGGACTTCATCAAGATCATGATCCGGTCAGTGTTTACTTTGGGAAATTGAAAGCTATTTGGGATGAACTCAATTTGTTCGACCCATTGCCTGACTGTTCTTGTGGTCAATTGAAAATCCTTTCGGATCGATATCACAGAGATTGTGTTATTCAATTTTTGATGGGCCTAAACGACTCCTACACCAATTCTCGTGACCAGATTATGCTTCTTGATCCCCTCCCCTCTGTTGGCAAAGTCTTTTCCCTGATCCAGCAGCAAGAACACCAACACATCATGCTTAACACCAACCCCTCCCCTGATTCCATGGTTCTTGCTGTCAAGAAGTTTTCTCCCACCTCTAAACTACCCCACAAATCTGGCCAAACACAAAAACCTCGTCTCTATTGTACTCACTGCCATTTAACTGGTCACACTCTTGAGACTTGCTTCAAAGTCAGCAACGCTGCGCCTCCCACTTGTACTCATTGCCACATGAGTGGCCATGTTGCTGAAAAATGCTATAAACTCCACGGTTATCCCCCAGGGCACAAATTCTTCAACAGAGCTAAATCCTCACCAGTGTTTGCCAACTCTGCTTCCGCTGAACCAGATGTTGACTCCCCTGCCACGGTTGCCCTTACAAAGGACCAGTATCATCAACTCCTCCATTTGTTACAGCATAAAGAGCATCTGCTGATGCCTTCTTCCTCCACCAACTCCTCCCCGACAGCTTTACATCCCCATGCTAACTCTGCTACTGCTCCCACTATGTCTGGTATTTTGGCTTCATATCCCTTCTCATTGTCTACTTCTTCTCAGTACTCACACACTCCTTGGATCATTGATACGGGTGCTACCGACCATATGGTCTGTAGCCCCTCCCTTCTCACCACCATCACTCACAATGTCTCATACTCTGTCACAATGCCAAATGGAGCTGAAGCACCCGTCACTCATATCGGCACCGTTCATCTAGGACAGCACATTTCTCTTCATCATGTTCTCTGTGTCCCCTCTTTTACTTTCAATTTAATTTCAGCTAAACAACTAACCACCTCTCTTGCTTGTTGCATTCTTTTCTTCTCTGGTTTTTGTTTTCTGCAGGACCTTTCGTCTTGGACAACGATTGGGAAGGGTGAAGTGAGGCGAGGACTTTATCACCTGTTGCATACTGCAGTGCCTTCTACAGCGCTTGTGGACTACCTTTCTACTCTCTCCATTCACCATGACTTTGTTTCAGCTTCAATACTTACCAACCAACAGATATCTGATACTTGGCACTGTAGGTTAGGCCATACATCCTATTGTAACTTCTCAAATTTCTAATACAACTGATGTTCCTTGTCGCATATGTCCACTAGCTAAACAGCACCGATTGCCTTTTTCCATTAGCACTGTAATACCCCGACCCGAACTGGCACGAGTATCGAGACAAGCCGGGTCGGGTAACACTTTATCAGTTATAAAATGACCTATTGATTAAATAAGACCCAACATCGTAATATGTGCAAGTATGCATGCATGCATGCATACATGCACACATGTATGGATATATATATATATGTATATATATAAAAAAGTAACAAAGGAGAAAAAAATATATATATGTGAATATATATATATATATATATGTAATATAAAAATAAAAAGGCTACCTAACCTAGACTAGTAGGAGCATGGTGGAAATCAGAAAATCAGGGGTAGAGGCATGGCTAAGCATGCTTGGTTGAGTGAGAAAGAAGCAAGGGACCATTCCCAAGTGTACCTCACATGTATAGATATATATACACATATACAAACATCTCTCTCTCTCTCTCTCTACATTCTGGAAGAGTGAAGGAGAAATGAGGAGCTTCTGAGGAGGAGAAGAAAGGATCAGAAGTGAAGAGGAGAGGCAACCAACACCAAGAAACCAGAAATTTAGGTAAGGGTTCTCACTTCTGTTTCGTAAATTTAAAGCATGATTTGTTTAATTCTGAGCTTAGGGTCTTAGAGGACATAGCATGAGGTTTCCAAGGCCACAAAAATCAAAGCAAATGGTTAAGAGAGGAGGGAGAAACCCTCAGTTGCAGGTCACGGCCTAAAGACTTGAAACTATCATTTCATGTGTATTCTTTCATTTAAATGATCTGAAAATGTTCTATATGATCTATAATGAAGGTTTGAGAAAATTTGGAGTGAAACCAGAAGAAGAAAATGCATGAAAATCAAAAAAATGGGTTCGGCCGGAAAATGGGCATGGTGGCCGGAAAACCGGAAATGGGTCTTGGAAAACAGCCACAACCGAGGTCCCAAGCTAGTTTAAATTAGTTATTAAAACATTAGAAGTCGTTTGGGTTAAAAATCTTGAAGTTTCAACGTGAAAATGGGACAAAAATAACGGCTGGTGCGTTTTTCCGGCGACCGGCGACCGGCTGGATGGTCGGAAGGGATGACCGGAAAGTCGGGGAAGAAAGGGGGGGGCTGTCGGGTCGGCGGTTGGGCGGGTCAGTCGCGGATCTGGGTCGGGTCGGGACCCGACCGGATCTGATGGGGCACTTAGTTGCTAGGGCTGACGTCATCGTGACGTCAGCGTGACCTGTCAACCGGTTTTCTAAGGGTCAGTGAACCGGTTGGTTCACAGCATGTTGGACCGGTTCAATTCTGAAACCCTAAAACCAATGGGTTTGAACCCTTAGTTATAGAAATTCTGTTTTGACCCCCAAATGCTTTCTAATATTACGGCATAACCCCAACTGTTTTGAAATATTGTACAGTGGCCCAGATTTCTGAAAAACTGTGCATTTAAACCCCTGAGAAATTAATTAAATAATAAAATAATTATTTTAATTATTTTATTAATGAGTAAAATTACCATTTTACCCCTGGTTCACAAATAAGTCAAACGAAGTCCAAACAAGGCAAATGAATAGTCAAAACTTATTATCTCGGACCTTCCGGACTCAATAGTGAGGTCCATTTCACGAGACGAGACCCCGGGATATAAGACATAAATACTAGAATGACCGAAATACCCCGGTGTCCAAATTAGACAAGTCATATATGAATTCCTACTATCTTGGACCTACTGAGTCCAATGGTGAGGTCTACAACGTGAGATGAGGCCCCGAAAAATAAAGGCCCGTAAAATGACGAAAATACCCCTGTGTCCAAATAAGTTAAGTCATATAAGTATTTTAACTATCTCGGACCCACTGAATTCAACGGTGAGGTTGAAATCATGAAAAGAGGTCCCGGGGAGAAAGTGACCGTAACATGCCAAAAGACAATTTTGCCCTTTTTAATCCGGACATCCGATTTAAGATCCGTAAAAGCCTAAACTTATTTTATTCAACATTCCGGATACAATGACGACATCTAGATTCGTAATCGAGATGCCGATAGCCAAGATTAACAAATTTGAATATCGAGTATGGTTCGATTTCAGTTATAGACTGAGTTATTTTCAATTGACAGGCACGTCAAAAGAAAAGGGGAAGGAGACTTTGACTAGTTGAACTACTGAGAGTCATTTTGAAGTAAGTAATTCTGACGCTTTAAAATGGGTTATTCCCAGCCAGTCACGTTATTGTTCATATGCTGCCAATTTGTACTCCGTTACTACCTGATGCACTTGATTTGAGCCAATCGACTTGTAGATATCAGTTTACCTGATTTTGGATTTGATTTGCTTGCTCACATCACTTTGAGATTGATCATTGATATTTGAATATTATTACACTATCATACCATGACCAGTTTTGAGATACATTCTACTGATTCCATACACTTCGTGTTTTGTTATTTGTGATATCAAATGTTGGTACGATTGTACATCTTGTATGGATTTTGTCAGTCATGATATTTGGTGTGTACTCGGGGTTGTGCTCAGTCACAATGACCCATCCATTCACAGATTACGTGGGGGAAAAGATCCATTAGGGTCTGTTGTGTCCTACGGGACCTATATTGAAAAGAGCTCTAACGCTTTTCAGAGAGCCCGAGGAACTGTGGCGACTCTGAGCATGCGTTTTAGTGGGGTATGCCGGGCCCCGGGTAATTCACGTATATCTGGGTTATTTGAACTCGATGTTGACTTATTATTGTTTCCATAGTATGATCATATTTTTATACCCTGTGAAATGATCATATTGTTGCAAGCATGGTATATCTTTGATTGGCTAACGTATTGTTGTGGCAGCAATCCATCACGATAGGCCAGATCCCAATTTCATTTGGTTTTGTTATTGACTCTTGTGTTATATTGTGGGATATGCCTTTTGGACCCTCGGGTCGATACCTTGCACATTTTTGGTGACTGGCTACGCCTTCATTACTGCCCATATTGGCTATCTGTGATTCTTTGATCTATCATTTCATCGGACAAACCCGAACCCACATTAAAGCCAGGAAATTACTTATTGGGCTATTAGCTCACCCCTTCTCCCTTAAATTTTTCAGGACAACAAGAATTTGGGGAACCCTCAGGCGCTCCAGGGACTTAGACGCTGCTAGTTACTGGTAGCTGTTTTGGCGAGTTTTATATTAAGTTGAATATTGTCAGGTCTTAATACTCCCATGTCACCACGGTCCTGTTTGTTGGTTTTGTTTTCGAAGGATCTGTATTTAACACTTATAATTTTTGGATATCCGTCAAATGATAAACTAACTGTGCTACCAGATATTTTAATGATTAAGAAATGCTTTTGTTAAAACTTTGTCCAACATTTTAGATCCTTTTGGACGGGGAACGGCCCACGGGCCGCAGACCCGGATCACGAACCCCTAATCCGCAGAGGGTGGGTTTTGGGTCGTGACAGAGTGGTATCAAAGCATATGGTTCTAGTGGTCCATGGGAGATTAAGATTGAAGTATTACAACTCGCTAAAGTCTGAGGGTCATAAGTCTAGAGGTCAATTAATTACCCAAGTTTTGTGGACTGTCCTTTTTGCAGTGTATGGTGCAAACTCGTAGTAGGGCAATGGAGTCTGATCGAGAGCGCATGGATCGTATGGAGGAGATCCTGAATCGGGTGGTGGAGATGATGCCCCAAATACAGGCCCAGGCAAATGGGCCAATGCCACCGAATAATCCTCCAGCCCCAGAGGACAGACCTAGACGTGAGGAGGACCCCACTTACTCTTATAAACGGTTTCAGAATATGAAACCGCCTGCGTTCGATGGAAAAGGGGGACACTCAGCAGCCGAAGAATGGATGCTTGGAATGGATAAAGTCTTCAAAATTATGACATGTACAGACACTCAAAAAGTGGGCTATGCCACTTATATGCTGACGGGGGCAGCACACATGTGGTGGCTTTTACAGGAAGCCCGGGAACCTAATATGGCTTGGCCACGATTTGTGGAGATTTTCAATCAGAAGTATTTCCCTCGGGAAATTCAGAATCAAAAGGCCGCTGAGTTTATCACCCTTCAGCAGGGAGGCATGTCTGTTGAGGAGTACGAGACCAAGTTTACCGAGCTGGCCAGATTTGCCCCAAATGTTATAAATACGGAAGAAAGAAAGGTCCGCAAGTTTGAAAGCGGCCTCAGATGGGCCATTAAAGATAGGATTCGGCCTCACCGACTCAGTACCTACGATGAGGTAGTGGAAACTGCCATGATCATAGAACAGAGCGGGGAGGAGTTTGCAAAAAGACGGAAGAATCAGAGGCCTGGGAACCACAAGAGTAAGGGGCAGGGATCTTCATTCTCTGGTGCTGGCACGGGATCACGTAATTTTAGTACGGGTTCTGGCCAGAAGAAGGCCAAGTCACAGGACGGGGGCGCGTCTAAATGTCCCACCTGCCAGGGATTTCATAAAGGACCATGCTATCGTGACACCAAGGCCTGCTTCAATTGTGGACAAGTCGGGCACTTCAAGAAGGACTGTCCCAAGAACAACAAGTCAGTGGTCAATACTGCATCAGTTGCATCGGCTTCTGTGACGAAACCCCAGCAGAAGAGTGGAGGACCCAGGATTGAGCAGCAGCGACCGGGGAGGGTCTTCGCTATTACACCAGGGGATGTGCAGGCCACTACCTCGGTAGTTGCAGGTACCATTACAATTTGTTCTCAGCCTGCACATGTCTTATTTGATACTGGGTCCACACACTCGTTTATATCACCGACATTTTCTAATAGAATAAACATGGGAGCCAAACCCTTAGGTTTTGTGTTGACTGTCACTGTACCATCGGGGGAGTCATTATTTGGAGATACTATCTATAGATCTTGCGGGGTTGAGATTATGGGTATTCAGTTCATGGCGGACCTGATACCCTTAGAAATCTGTGGATTTGATGTGATTTTAGGCATGGATTGGTTAACTGCGAATCATGCCACAATTGATTGTGAAGCTAAGAAGGTTCAAATACAGGGCCCAGGGCAACAGAAGGTTATCTTTGAGGGGACGGGAGTAGTCACCCCGCCATATTTTGTCTCTGCCATTCAGGCCAGACGCTTGCTCCGAAAGGGGTGTCATGGGTTTTTGTGTAGCATCATGGATGCCCACTCACAAGAGCCTATTCTGGATCAGATCTCAGTTGCCCGGGAGTTCCCTGATGTATTTCTTGATGACCTTCCTGGCATGCCCATAGACCGAGAGATCGAGTTCTGTATTGATGTGATTCCCGGTACGACGCCAGTGTCTAAAACCCCATACAGAATGGCGCCGACTGAGCTGAAGGAATTAAAGCTGCAACTGCAAGAATTGCTAGACAAAGGATTCATACGGCCTAGCTCGTCGCCATGGGGTGCCCCAGTGTTGTTTGTCAAAAAGAAAGATGGGACCATGCGGTTGTGTGTTGATTATCGCGAACTTAACAAGGTCACCATCAAGAACAAGTACCCACTGCCAAGGGTGGATGACTTGTTCGATCAGCTAAAGGGGGCACAGATGTTTTCTAAGATAGATTTGAGATCGGGTTATCACCAACTTAAGGTTAGGCCTGAGGATGTGCAGAAGACGGCATTTAGGACCCGATACGGACACTACGAGTTCCTGGTAATGCCATTTGGGGTGACAAATGCCCCAGCCGCATTCATGGACTTAATGAACAGGGTCTTCAAGCCGTATTTGGATGACTTCGTGATAGTATTTATTGACGACATCTTAATCTACTCTAAGAGTCCAGAAGATCACGAAGTGCATCTAAGAAAAGTTCTGCAGAAGCTGAGGGAGCAGAAACTGTACGCAAAGTTGAAGAAGTGTGAGTTCTGGCTTCCCAGCATATCATTTTTAGGCCACGTGGTTTCTAAGGATGGCGTTTCAGTGGATTCACAAAAGATAGAAGCCATCGTGAATTGGTCCAGACCGACTAGCGTCACTGAAGTCCGGAGCTTTATGGGTTTAGCTGGGTATTATAGGCGCTTTGTCCAGGATTTTTCCAAAATAGCCGCGCCGATCACACAGTTGACTCGTAAGAATACCCCATTTGTATGGACTGAGGAGCGAGAGAAGAGCTTTCAGGAGCTGAAGGACCGTCTGGTATCAGCCCCTATTCTGACAGTGCCAGATGGGATCGAAGGCTTCGTGATTTATAGTGACGCCTCACACAAAGGCTTGGGGTGTGTGCTGATGCAAAGGGGCCGGGTAGTAGCCTATGCATCGAGACAGTTGAGACCTCATGAAAAGAACTACCCGACTCATGATCTGGAGCTAGCAGCTGTAGTGTTTGCATTGAAAATTTGGAGGCATTATCTTTATGGGGCGACCTGTGAGATCTTCACAGACCATAAGAGCCTCAAGTACCTTTTCACACAGAAGGAGCTCAACATGCGGCAACGCCGATGGTTAGAGCTGATTAAAGATTATGAGCTTAGCATCCAGTATCACCCCGGAAAAGCCAATGTAGTAGCTGATGCTCTCAGCCGTAAGTCTTCAGGGAGCCTTGCTTGTTTGTTGACTACACAGCGAGAGATACAGAGGGATCTAGAGGAAATGGGAATTGAGGTGGTTCTGCCCAGTACTGGAGCAGTACTCGCTAATGTCACTGTCGGACTGACAATTGTGGACAAGATTAGAGGGCAACAAAAGCACGACGAGAAACTGGTCAAGCTCCGTGAAGAAACTGAGTCAGGGAAGACCTCAGAATTTGTGGTGCGCGATGGAATGCTGTATTATAGAGATCGAATTTGTGTGCCAGACACGCCCGAGATCAGAAAAGAGATTCTAGATGAGGCACACAATTCGAGATTTGCTGTACACCCAGGAAGCACTAAAATGTACCACGACGTCAAGACGACCTACTGGTGGCCAGGGATGAAGAAGGACATAGCTGAGTTTATAGCACGATGTATTAAATGCCAGCAGATTAAAGTCGAACACCAAAGGCCGAGTGAACCATTGCAGCCGCTCCCAATACCCGAGTGGAAATGGGAGCATATTACTATGGACTTTGTCTCCGGGTTGCCTAAGACGCCTCGAGGGAGTGACTCGATATGGGTGATTGTTGATAGATTGACAAAATCGGCTCACTTCCTAGCAACTAAGACAACCCAGTCATTAGAGCGATTGGCAGCGCTCTACATCCAGGAGATTGTTCGACTGCATGGAGTCCCAGTATCTATTGTGTCTGACCGAGATCCGAGGTTCGTGTCCAAATTCTGGAGAGGCTTACAGGAAGCAATGGGCACGGAGCTCAGCCTCAGCACAGCCTACCATCCCGAGACTGATGGGCAGTCTGAGAGAACCATTCAAACACTGGAGGACTTATTGAGATTTTGTGTTTTGGATTTCAAAGGGAGCTGGGAGGATTCACTTCCACTGGTAGAGTTCGCCTATAATAACAGCTACCAGTCTAGCATTGGGATGGCTCCATATGAGGCACTATATGGTAGGAAGTGCCGGTCTCCACTGTGCTGGACTGAAATAGGCGAGAGGAAGTTATATGGCCCTGAGATGGTAGAGCAGACTTCAGAAAAGATCCGAATAATCAAGCAGCGACTGCTAGCAACCCAAAGTCGTCAAAAGAGCTATGCCGACGTCCGGAGGCGTGAGCTAGAATTTGAAAAGGGCGACCTTGTGTTTCTAAAAGTGTCACCCATGAAGGGCGTGGTAAGATTTGGGAAGAAAGGGAAACTAGGACCCCGCTACATTGGACCCTTTGAGGTTATAAAACGGGTCGGACCAGTAGCATACCGGCTTGCATTGCCAGCGGAATTAGCACATGTGCACAATGTTTTCCACGTATCCATGTTAAGGAAGTGCTTACATGATCCCAGTCAAGTAATTGAGCATGAACCGCTAGACGTTCAGAAGGATCTAACTTATATTGAACACCCAGTGCAGATCCTAGATCGTCGAGACCAAGTTCTGAGGAACAAGTCTATTCCCTTGGTGAAGGTACTCTGGAAAAATCACCAAATTGAAGAAGCTACTTGGGAAAGAGAGGATGCCATGAAAACTAAGTACCCCCAGTTATTTCAGTCTTAGCATGAGCTAAGTTTGGGGACAAACTTTTTTTTAGGAGGTAAGGATGTAATACCCCGACCCGAACTGGCACGAGTATCGAGACAAGCCGGGTCGGGTAACACTTTATCAGTTATAAAATGACCTATTGATTAAATAAGACCCAACATCGTAATATGTGCAAGTATGCATGCATGCATGCATACATGCACACATGTATGGATATATATATATGTATATATATAAAAAAGTAACAAAGGAGAAAAAATATATATATGTGAATATATATATATATATATATGTAATATAAAAATAAAAAGGCTACCTAACCTAGACTAGTAGGAGCATGGTGGAAATCAGAAAATCAGGGGTAGAGGCATGGCTAAGCATGCTTGGTTGAGTGAGAAAGAAGCAAGGGACCATTCCCAAGTGTACCTCACATGTATAGATATATATACACATATACAAACATCTCTCTCTCTCTCTCTCTACATTCTGGAAGAGTGAAGGAGAAATGAGGAGCTTCTGAGGAGGAGAAGAAAGGATCAGAAGTGAAGAGGAGAGGCAACCAACACCAAGAAACCAGAAATTTAGGTAAGGGTTCTCACTTCTGTTTCGTAAATTTAAAGCATGATTTGTTTAATTCTGAGCTTAGGGTCTTAGAGGACATAGCATGAGGTTTCCAAGGCCACAAAAATCAAAGCAAATGGTTAAGAGAGGAGGGAGAAACCCTCAGTTGCAGGTCACGGCCTAAAGACTTGAAACTATCATTTCATGTGTATTCTTTCATTTAAATGATCTGAAAATGTTCTATATGATCTATAATGAAGGTTTGAGAAAATTTGGAGTGAAACCAGAAGAAGAAAATGCATGAAAATCAAAAAAATGGGTTCGGCCGGAAAATGGGCATGGTGGCCGGAAAACCGGAAATGGGTCTTGGAAAACAGCCACAACCGAGGTCCCAAGCTAGTTTAAATTAGTTATTAAAACATTAGAAGTCGTTTGGGTTAAAAATCTTGAAGTTTCAACGTGAAAATGGGACAAAAATAACGGCTGGTGCGTTTTTCCGGCGACCGGCGACCGGCTGGATGGTCGGAAGGGATGACCGGAAAGTCGGGGAAGAAAGGGGGGGCTGTCGGGTCGGCGGTTGGGCGGGTCAGTCGCGGATCTGGGTCGGGTCGGGACCCGACCGGATCTGATGGGGCACTTAGTTGCTAGGGCTGACGTCATCGTGACGTCAGCGTGACCTGTCAACCGGTTTTCTAAGGGTCAGTGAACCGGTTGGTTCACAGCATGTTGGACCGGTTCAATTCTGAAACCCTAAAACCAATGGGTTTGAACCCTTAGTTATAGAAATTCTGTTTTGACCCCCAAATGCTTTCTAATATTACGGCATAACCCCAACTGTTTTGAAATATTGTACAGTGGCCCAGATTTCTGAAAAACTGTGCATTTAAACCCCTGAGAAATTAATTAAATAATAAAATAATTATTTTAATTATTTTATTAATGAGTAAAATTACCATTTTACCCCTGGTTCACAAATAAGTCAAACGAAGTCCAAACAAGGCAAATGAATAGTCAAAACTTATTATCTCGGACCTTCCGGACTCAATAGTGAGGTCCATTTCACGAGACGAGACCCCGGGATATAAGACATAAATACTAGAATGACCGAAATACCCCGGTGTCCAAATTAGACAAGTCATATATGAATTCCTACTATCTTGGACCTACTGAGTCCAATGGTGAGGTCTACAACGTGAGATGAGGCCCCGAAAAATAAAGGCCCGTAAAATGACGAAAATACCCCTGTGTCCAAATAAGTTAAGTCATATAAGTATTTTAACTATCTCGGACCCACTGAATTCAACGGTGAGGTTGAAATCATGAAAAGAGGTCCCGGGGAGAAAGTGACCGTAACATGCCAAAAGACAATTTTGCCCTTTTTAATCCGGACATCCGATTTAAGATCCGTAAAAGCCTAAACTTATTTTATTCAACATTCCGGATACAATGACGACATCTAGATTCGTAATCGAGATGCCGATAGCCAAGATTAACAAATTTGAATATCGAGTATGGTTCGATTTCAGTTATAGACTGAGTTATTTTCAATTGACAGGCACGTCAAAAGAAAAGGGGAAGGAGACTTTGACTAGTTGAACTACTGAGAGTCATTTTGAAGTAAGTAATTCTGACGCTTTAAAATGGGTTATTCCCAGCCAGTCACGTTATTGTTCATATGCTGCCAATTTGTACTCCGTTACTACCTGATGCACTTGATTTGAGCCAATCGACTTGTAGATATCAGTTTACCTGATTTTGGATTTGATTTGCTTGCTCACATCACTTTGAGATTGATCATTGATATTTGAATATTATTACACTATCATACCATGACTAGTTTTGAGATACATTCTACTGATTCCATACACTTCGTGTTTTGTTATTTGTGATATCAAATGTTGGTACGATTGTACATCTTGTATGGATTTTGTCAGTCATGATATTTGGTGTGTACTCGGGGTTGTGCTCAGTCACAATGACCCATCCATTCACAGATTACGTGGGGGAAAAGATCCATTAGGGTCTGTTGTGTCCTACGGGACCTATATTGAAAAGAGCTCTAACGCTTTTCAGAGAGCCCGAGGAACTGTGGCGACTCTGAGCATGCGTTTTAGTGGGGTATGCCGGGCCCCGGGTAATTCACGTATATCTGGGTTATTTGAACTCGATGTTGACTTATTATTGTTTCCATAGTATGATCATATTTTTATACCCTGTGAAATGATCATATTGTTGCAAGCATGGTATATCTTTGATTGGCTAACGTATTGTTGTGGCAGCAATCCATCACGATAGGCCAGATCCCAATTTCATTTGGTTTTGTTATTGACTCTTGTGTTATATTGTGGGATATGCCTTTTGGACCCTCGGGTCGATACCTTGCACATTTTTGGTGACTGGCTACGCCTTCATTACTGCCCATATTGGCTATCTGTGATTCTTTGATCTATCATTTCATCGGACAAACCCGAACCCACATTAAAGCCAGGAAATTACTTATTGGGCTATTAGCTCACCCCTTCTCCCTTAAATTTTTCAGGACAACAAGAATTTGGGGAACCCTCAGGCGCTCCAGGGACTTAGACGCTGCTAGTTACTGGTAGCTGTTTTGGCGAGTTTTATATTAAGTTGAATATTGTCAGGTCTTAATACTCCCATGTCACCACGGTCCTGTTTGTTGGTTTTGTTTTCGAAGGATCTGTATTTAACACTTATAATTTTTGGATATCCGTCAAATGATAAACTAACTGTGCTACCAGATATTTTAATGATTAAGAAATGCTTTTGTTAAAACTTTGTCCAACATTTTAGATCCTTTTGGACGGGGAACGGCCCACGGGCCGCAGACCCGGATCACGAACCCCTAATCCGCAGAGGGTGGGTTTTGGGTCGTGACAAGCACACATTCCACTTCTCGTTTATTTGAAATTATTGCTTGTAATATATGGAGACCATACTCAGTCACTGCCCATGATGGCTCCCAATATTTCTTATCCATTGTTGACCATTTCTCCCGCAGCACATGGGTTTATCTTCTCAAAACTAAGTCCCAAACTCGCTCATACATTGAATCTTTTTGTCAACTTGTGGAGACCCAATTCAATCTCAAAGTTCAAATATTAAGAAGTGATAATGGTGCTGAATTCAATATGACTTCATTCTTTAATCAAAAGGGCATCATCCATCAAACCAGTTGCACTGAAACACCCCAACAAAATGCCCTTGTGGAACGAAAACATCAGCATTTGCTAAACATGGCACGAGCTCTAAGATTTCAAGCTGGTCTCCCATTAACATTTTGGAATGAATGTGTGTTAACCGCTGCCTATATCATTAATAGAATTCCCTCCCCATTACTCCACAATAAAAGTCCATTCGAAATCCTTTTTCATAAATCTCCAACCTACTCCCATATGAGAATTTTCGGCTGCCTATGCTTCGCTTCAACCATTTCTACTGGCCAAACAAAATTCGATCCCCGCGCTAGGCAAGCCATTTTCATTGGCTACCCTTTTGCTGTCAAAGGATACAAACTTCTTGATCTACAAACTCACACTGTTTTCATCTCCCGGAATGTCATTTTTCATGAAACAATTTTTCCCTTTCTTCATCACCAATCTCCTCCCCGTTCTTTTCAATCTCACTCCCCTTTCCTCCCTATTCCTCATCTTCCCCCTGATTCTACAGCTTTTTCACCTCCCCCCCTTTCGAATCCCCACCCAGTCCACACCCCTACTCCCACTCCCATTTCTCCTTCAGATTTAGCCCAACCTGACCACATTCTAACCCCAACTAACCCTCCTCCCTCTTCACCCTCTCCCACACCTACCTCTTCCTCCACATCCCCACAGCTCCGCAGGTCCACCAGAACTCAGACAGCTCCTCAGTATCTCCAGGATTATCACTGTAATCAGACTCTTTTCACCTCTTCACAACCGTTGGCCAAGATGTCTACATCAGGTACTGTTTTTCCTTTAAACAAAATCCTTTCATATCATCGTTTGTCACCTGCATTTCATGCTTTTTCCACTTCCATCTCCTCCCATCTTGACCCACAAACTTACAAACAAGCTGTTAAGGATCCGAGATGGTGCGAGGCCATGCAGGCTGAACTGGACGCTCTTGAGCTAAATAACACTTGGGTGTTGACTGACCTGCCTCAAGGGATCAAACCTATTGCTTGTAAATATGTTTACAAGACAAAATATCATTCGGATGGTACCCTCAAAAGATTCAAAGCCAGGCTTGTTGCCAAGGGCTATACTCAGCAAGAAGGGATCGACTATCACGAGACTTTTTCTCCTGTGGCCAAGATTGTCACTGTTCGATGTCTCCTAGCTCTTGCAGCCATTAAGGGCTGACATTTGCAGCAATTCGATGTCAATAATGCTTTCCTTCACGGGGATTTGGATGAAGACATATATATGGTTCCACCTCCCGGATACACCAAAGGCAAACCTGGTCAGGTATGCAAACTCCTCAAAAGTTTATATGGACTCAAGCAAGCTTCACGTCAATGGCATGCAAAGTTTTCCACTTCTCTCATTCACTATGGTTTTACACAGTCTACTTCTGATTATAGTTTATTTACCCTGGTGACTAAAGACTCATTTACAACTTTGTTAGTGTACGTTGATGACATTGTTGTTGCTTCCAACTCTCTCGCTTGCATTGAGTCTCTCAAGACATTTCTGAATACTTGCTTCAAACTTAAGGATTTGGGTCCACTTCGTTATTTTCTTGGCATTGAGGTAGCCCGCTCTACCACAGGAATTCATTTGTGTCAGCGAAAATACACACTGGATATACTCTCCGACTCTGGTACTCTCGGCTCCAAACCTGCCAAACTCCCTATGGATCAAAATCTCAAGCTATGTAAAAACTCTGGCACTCCACTCCACGATCCTAGCTCTTTCAGGAGACTCATTGGCAGGCTTCTCTACTTGACCATCACTCGCCCCGATATCTGTTACTTCGTTCAACTTCTCAGCCAATTCATGTCTCAGCCAACTGATATTCACCTCCAAGCTGCCCACAAGATTTTAAAGTATCTCAAAAACACCCCAGGTCAGGGTCTTCTCCTCTCAGCTAACTCCCCTCTTCAGTTGCATGGTTATTGTGATTCTGACTGGGCTTCATGCCCTGATACCCGTAAATCCACCACTGGTTTTTGCATCTTTATTGGACACTCTCTTGTCTCTTGGAAATCCAAAAAGCAGTCCGTTGTCTCTCGTTCTTCTGCAGAGGCTGAATACCGTGCTATGGCAGCCACTTGTTGCGAGTTTACATGGATCCGTCAAATATTTCATGACTTACACATTCCACATCCTCATCCTGCCATCCTCCATTGTGACAATCAAGCCGCTTTACATATTGCTGCGAATCCCGTTTTCCACGAACGTACCAAACACATAGAAGTAGATTGTCACCTCATTCGAAACAAAATTCAAGAGGGCAGCATTGTCACTGCTCATGTCCCTAGCCACTCCCAGTTAGCCGACATCTTCACTAAAGCCCTCTCTTCTACCGTGCTTCATACTCTTCTTTCCAAGATGGGAATAGTTAATATCTATTCTCCATCTTACGGGGGGATATTGGACAACAATAAATTTCAACATGCAGATCACATGCAGCTAAAAACAATCCCCACTACCTTACCAAAGGGCCCTCGGCACATTTCAGATGAGAAGGGGTAGTCATGTTTTACATTGTATTGTTTGTTGCTGAATTGTTAAGATATTAGTAGTAGAGTTAGTTATTTCTTTTTCTTTTTTTTCTTTCAAGAATCCACTGTACAGAAGCTATATATATAAGCTCCTTTTGTATTGTTTGAATACACAACGGAATATACCAAAATAAAAGGGAAATTCATCCACGACTCTCTCTCTTCCCCTGTGTTGGATCTACCGAGCCTATCGGCTATCGCCTCCATTACTTGGAGATTTAAAGCAGGTAATGTGTATATATATAATGATAATTGTCGTCGTCTTCTTACTCTGTCAATCTACTAGCGTTCCTATTTTCATTCCTACCTCTTATTCGTCTAAAATTAGTTTTTGCAACCGATCATCTCCTAACCACAACTATTTCCATGTTTTGAGATATTAATGAAAATTGATTTGTTGTTTGTATTCTCTGTTAGTCATTGCTGCTGCTTGCAAATTTCAACACCATTTCGGCTCCAATCAGTGACGGGCCACGCTCCAAGTCCCTCAGTGATCGGATCGGACTGTGCTATGTCCTCAAAAATCGAATTTCTAGATCCGATGAGGTATGTACCTCTACATCTATATCTATATATGTATAAAATTTAAGCGTGAGTGTATTTATACGGTTTTGTTTCAGACTATGATGATTGAAATGAAGCTGAAGATAATATGAAATCAAATACTCAGTAACTGCAGTCAATTTGATACTGAAATTTAATGTTTTTATAAATGTATGCACACAAATTTGATGCCTTCGGAATTAATTGACATTGAAATTGGCTGAAGGTCACATACAGTCCAAAAGAAATCTTCAGTGTCCACAATTTCCATCTGTGGATAGTGAAATCGTGAGACTTAGAGCAACTCCAATACATGTGCAATTGATGTGCCATTTCCAAAACTTGGCATTAATGTAAAAGTTGCTGCTCCAATGGGGTGCTATTTGGCTTGCCAAAAAATGGCAATGCCATATTTGGCATCAAGAGTAGTTAGAGTCATTTTATGTCAGTGTTGGAGCAGAATTGCCAAAATCTGGCATTTTTCTACGTTAGCCATGCCAAAATATAGATTTGGCATGGATGAAATGACAGTTAGCATTACAGATACTCTTAAGAGTTGACAAGTCAAAGATCAAGTTGTACTGGCAATGGCTGCAGGGATAAAGTATCAGCAGTCTAGGACAAGAGAGATTCCAAGAGAAATTGTGCGGCGAGAGTAAGACTGCCACATGTTTCAACAGTGTCCAAAATAGCAGGTAGTTATGGAATGTTGTAGAAGATTTGGAATGTAGTGGAAGGTCATGGAACACTATAGAAGGTATTGGAAGGCTATGGAATCATGTAGAAGGCTAGGGAATATATCTGTTATGGAAGTTTCAAGAAGTCCCGCGAGTAGGTTGTGATGGACGTTGAAGGACCCAATACTTTAAGCCACAAGACCTTGAATATCCCGGTAGAGAGAGACTATAGTGTGATGATCACACTAAAGCCGCGTTTTAGACTATAGAAGTCTCCTGAGACTTGCTCCCAAGCTTTGGGCAACCATGGGATGGAAAGGCATATGAGCTCTTGTAGAGCTTGAGAGTTTCCTTGAGGGGTACTTAGTAAAGAGCCATACACATTAGGGAATCAAGAGGTTGCCTCGACCACACCATGTTTGGAAACTGTTGGAGTAGCACGACCAAGTTTGGCTAGAAGTAGGGAATAGGTTGACCAAGTGATGAGACTCGAGACCTTCACTCTAGAGCTGTTGAGTCCATTTTTTACTGCATGACACTTAGACTTATGAGTTAGGGAGACAGAACAACGGAGAATCCGTTCGAGGCTCAGTCCGTCGTGGGATTATCATGACCCATTGGATGGGAGATAATCCTGAAAGCGCCACAATGCTACATGTAGAGCATTTGTTACCCCGTAAGTGGACCACATGTGGCATACTGCGATGATGATGTGGCCTCCAAGTTTAATTTTGAGTGTTTATCTTTTAGTATGAAAGATTGCCACATGTCTAAGAGGGCTATGGGGAGCCAAATACCCACACTACCACGCCGTCAACAACTTGCCAACTGATGCATTATTGCTGAATTCAATGATCCCAGAGGTCTCTCTTGTGAAGGTGAAACATTCGAGCATCATAAACAACAAAGTTCTATACTCATGTGGTGGTCATGCAAAAGATACTGCAAGAAATGTGATTCTGATTAGCTCATGTTTGGTTGAAAGCCTTGACTATGTCATGAGAAAGACGCCAATGGTGTGACAAACTCACCAATATTTTCAATTCTATATTATTTCAAGCTCTATGGGCCTTTAGTAAAACATAAGCTGTGAATTTTATTTTATTCTTTTGTGGCTTTTTCTTGATAGGATGTGGCTGACAACTGTGTTATATTTGAGCTTATGTTGTTGGAGAAAAATCAAGCTGTCTCGGTGATATGCTGGAGAATATCAACAATTTCATCAGGCATATCTGTGATCTTGAGAATTGCTCATTTGGAATCTATCTTCCAGGTTAGAGTTAAACACAATCTATATTATGTAGGAGAAAAAGGAAAAAAAAACTGTACTTTGGTAATCATAGAAAGTACCAAATTTTTGTGATAGCTATTATGTATCCATTATTAATTTAAAGAATAAAGTATTTAGTCATGAATTATTATCATCATTCCATTTCAATAACAATGTCAATGAGTGGTATCAGAATTGGTTTTAGTTTCTAATTTCTGATTCTGTAATCAACCTGAAGTTAGCCTATACACCGGACTTGAGAATGGCCAAATGTATTTTCCTTTATTATTATCCCATTTTGAGAACAATGTTGATGAGTTGTATCAGAATTGCTTTTAGTTCTAATTTCTGAATCTGTAATCAACCTGTACTTAACCTATACACTGGACTTAAAATGGATAAATGTCTTCTCCTTTATTATTTTAAAATGAGTTCTTCCCGTGTTTTTCACAGATTCTATATCACTCCTTTTAACTTCAGTGTGATCTCATATTGTTGAGATTCTAAATTGCTTGAACAAAACCGTTGCAGGAAAATTTTGTCCACAAAAACTAGAAATCAAGGAAGTCGCTCTAGCTGTTTCTGTATTTTTACTGGAAATAGTTGGCAGAAGCATTCTAATGAGGCGGAAAGAGGATGAGAGAATGAAATCTAAGTATCTAACAAACACATTTTCTTCCCTTGTCAAATCTTGGTCGAAGTCCAAGATTTGTCAATGTTCCATTTATGCTGGCCTGCCAAAATGGAACATAAAACAGGGCCAGTAACTGTGATCTAGATTAAAAAACAGATTCCCTGTTCCTGACAAGGGATTGCTGTGAATGATCTATATAGGTATATTAGGCATATAGGAAAGCCCTATGTGGAAAACTGGGAAAAATAACAAATGTTTACATTTAATAATAAATAACTAATTTGCAGATGCAAGGGTATTGAGTGGTATGGTAAAGCGATGGCTACAGTAGTTGGATGATGACACGGAAGAACCATAACAGGCTCATTCTATCTTTAGGAGCGACGTTTTAGGTTTTTGAATTAGATATCCTGCAACACGTGCACATCTGTCAATCACATAATCAATGGTCTCAATCCCTGTCAGGTACAATATTTGAATTCTATTCTGTTTAGATTCTACAGTATCTGATCTTGCATACTTCATACTGGTTGATGAATTTAAGGCGGCAAAACAATTATCTTATGTCTTATGTCTTATGACCCAAATTGTGTAGAAATCTCCACTGAGCATCAAATATTTTGATACACTAGATGGCAACTACTGTTGGTTTGATTTTTTTTTTTGGTGAGATACGGTTGGTTTGATTGATTCGTACTATCTACATGCATTTTTCAACTCTGATTTTGCCATTAATTTTTAGTGCTTATTTGCTTCTCACTGTAGCAGTCTTTGCCGTGAATATGCTAGGCAGGACACATTGTATGGTTTTCTTAACCTATACTGCTTAGATAATTAATATACTTTTAAGCAGTAATTTCACTCCACTTTACCCTTCACTTGTTACAGCTCATGCTTTTTATTTTGATACTTATGAGTTTGTTTAGGGTCATTGCTTGGTGTAATAGTAAAATGCTCAGACTATCAAGTGTGAGAACTCGAGTTCAAGTCTGAAAGCAGCCACTTTGTGCAAAATTGTTAAAAGTTAGTTCTATGTCCAATCTATCCCTCCCAACACCCCGCATTCACAGAACCAAACACTGGGAATGAACTTTTTTAACTTATGAAGTTGTTTCTACAAGAGCCGAGTGAAACAATACTCATGACATGTCTTGGGACACTTTGTTCTACAGTATAATATTGTTGAATAATATGACTTATCACTCACACACACATTTAAACATATTGCTGAACAATATGGAACGGATTCATTATGTGCTGGAACCAGTGGTGGACCTACAGGTAGTTAGCCCCCCCCCCCCCCCCCCCCGCAAAAAAAAAAAATCTGAATATTGTATTTTTTAACCCTATTTTCTATACAATTTTTTAGGAGTTCCCCCCTCAATTTTCTTCATATTTTTACATAAAACCTCTTAAATTTCAATTTTTATGTCCCCCCCCCCCCCACTCTATGGGCCAGGTCTGCCACTGCTAGAACTCTTAAAACATGTCGCTGCCAGAGTAACAGCTGATGGCTCCATGAATCCATCATAAGCGGATGCTTCTTTGACTGAAAACGAAGAGTCAATTTGTTGGGAAACAATGTTGATGGTCTTTTCAGCTCAAGGAGGAAAATAAAGGGAGTTCAATACCTTGTTATTAGATTAACAGTTTCATCTGATAAATGTTGGCCAACTGAGGCTGGGTTCATTTCTCAAACCATACATCTAACCATCCCCAAATCCTGCAGTGGCGGGAGCCTCGTGCACTGAGCTAGCCCTCTATATTTGTTGAAGTTGTGGCCAAGTTGATTATGATCCAAAACAGAACCGCACCAGATTTTACGAACTATCCATAAAGTAATCAATTCTATGTCATTGTCGTCTTCGAAAAGAAAACTAGCTTCTGTTTGTGTAAATTGAGGAAAAGATGACCTTAATTTTCTGTTGAAATGCAACCTCTCTGTTTTCTTTTTACGAAGCATTTGCAATGAATCAGGAATGTTTATTATAGGTTTCAAATTTAGTCTAGTTTCATGTGTTTGTAGAAAATCTGATCTATGATCTTTACATTGCATTTCTTTACTATCATTTGGGATATATGGTGTTAGTTCAATATATGCATTAAATTCATTTTGAAGGATGGCTTTATCCCTTCAAGTCCTATGGAGAACAAAATGAGCTTTGAGTGCGGACATTCTTTTCAGGAACTACTTGGTACTTCATAATATGAGTTTATCTCCTCAACCCAATAGAATGAGTTGGGAATTTTGACTGGTTGGATTCATCATTGTTACTCATGATTACCAGCATCAATATCTGAGATAACTGGTGAGGTTTTTTTGATGGACCTATCCAATCCATATAATTTGAATATCCCAGGTCAATAATTCCTAATTTGAAAGAGGTCACCCCTGAACTGAACTCAACCTAGCAAGATTCTTCAGAAGAGGCTGTACCATCAAAACCAACTATAGATGTAGTGATAGAAGAGGAAGTCCCCAAGTTAGATCTGATGGCCGTAGAAACAAAAAGACTGGTTGTATTGCAGTAGAATTGGAATAGCTGACTGTTAATGAAGACTCCAGAAATATTCTCCAACTTGTATTATGAAATCAAAGTTGGATCAACCTGTCCTATTGCCAGTAGATAGTAATAGGCAATTGGATGAAAAAACTTTAAGGATACTGGAGAGGCTGGAGGTCCCGAGACAGCTGAAAACAAAGTTCACTTCACCTGCTGTCACAAGCAGTGTCACTGCAGATGCATGGGTGCCAAGAAAGCCTCTGATCCCATTCCTGCCCATTCAAGCTGCAGATCAGGGCACGACAACAAGCCAGCCAATAAAACCCAATTTCCAGAGGCTTGAAAGAAAACACAGATGAAAAAGGCTGGTCCATTAAGGAGATCCTAGAAGCATTCTAGCAGAAACGTCAATGAGGTTAGCGAGCTCTTTTCTTTTCCATATTCTTGTTTTTAATGTTTTCTAGCATTCTCATTCCTATGCTGTAGACATACTGCATACACAAAACATGCATAAAATGCTCTGATAGGAATCAGTGTTGTATTTGAGGCTGAAAATACAATGAAAAGCAACAAAATGTTCCATGATGGAGTGAGCTTCATTATTCTTTTTTTTTTTGGATACTATTCCTATGAACTAGTGATTTCACAACTACCATCCTGTTATTAGGGTTATATACCTTTGCATGAAATCACTAGTAATCTGATTATGAACTAATAACAATATACCCCGCGCAATACAAATATCAGCCAACTTCTATTAATTTTTTATCTGTAAATATCAACCAACTTTTATACATCTCTCTCTCTCTCTCTCTCTCTCTCTCTCTATATATATATATATATATATATATATTTCACATCAACCTTCCAATGGCTTATCGCATCTTGTTAAATAGACAGAGAAATGGAAATTTAGTTACAGTTAAGAGTGCCTTCCAAATGATCTTATCCTTGTTAAGCAACTGATTTCTCCAAAAGTTTAAGCTACCAGAGAATGGCCCAATAATGTACATATCAAGTTCTCAACACTCCCCCTCATGTGCGACCCCGGATTCGCACGTGGAAAGGCAAACCACATACAAATGCGAAGTAGAAGAGAATGCAAATGCAAACGGGGACTAATGCAAATGGAGAGACTTGAATTCATGACCTTTCATAACCATAGCTTTGATACTATGTTGAGCAATCAATTGCTCCAAAAACTTATGCTATTAGAGAATAGGTCAACAATGTATATTAAGATCTCAACAATCCTTACCTAATGGGAAGGGCTGTTACCTTTCTCTTTATTTCTTTCAGGGGTGCTCCTCGTGAACACAAATTACTTGACATACAAATGAATCAAATGTGTTATTTATGTAGAGAAGTGCCTTTGGGGGAAAAATCACATTTAAACTCCTGTTATATGGATTCAAAACAAAGAAAAAAATTTCATTGTGCATAAATGTCCTAGTTTAATTCACTTAGGCAATATCTCATATGGATATTCAACTAGATCTTACAATATTATCATATATCCATACTACACAATGCATGAACACAATATCTACATCAAAAAATTGTTTTTTTGTAGAAAAACAATTGAATATAACTCTACCATTTCATGCCAAATAAACCTCTACCATAAATGTAACCAACTCACCAACAAGTTGGACTTCAGCCCCTAAATTGATATGTGCCTCATCTTATAATTCATTGATTTGGCTAGTATGCAAAGATCTATTGAAACTCCTTCTGATAAAGTAAAATTACTAGCAACAAATCAAAGGATGGTTTGGTTAGAATAGGGAGGGTGACACTAGATATATGTAATTTTGTGGCTATAAGTCAACTCTTGTGGATGTTCGGAAAGTTAATTTTAGAATTTAACTGAATCTAAGATCGGAATAATTGGTTTAAAACTTTTATAATGAGTAATAAAAGTTTTAAATGGATTAAAACTTCCTAATCCTAGTTAAATTAGGTGCTTACGATGAGTGATAAGTCCTAAATTAACTTTACAAATTACAATTTAGTCCTACCAAGGTGTAGACTATTCTATATACAAAACATACAGAAGAAGTCTCTTGGTCCAACTTCTAGAACCTATTATATATATTTTGATCAGTTCTAGGACCTATAATATTAAATGGTATGATGAGTCAAAGTTAAAAGGGTTGAATTTTGGCTTGGACTACTATTTTGACAGCCTTCCTAACTTCAAATAGCTACCAAAAATTTCTGGTATACAATAAGGTTAACATCCCTTTGTGTTATAGTACACCTAGAGAGCTTTCTTACCTAATTTACTCCAAAATGCATGACCATCCTTTGGATAAGATGACTCCATAGAAGGTCTAGAATATGTTGATGAATCATAATCTAAAAACAAAATCAGTGTCAAAATAAGCACCAATTATGGGATAACCAATAAATTTGAGCTTTTTTTCTCTAGGCCAAGTTTGTACAGACTAATTGATGCTAGTGTTGTGCGAAAGTAATCAAACAAACAATAAATCGATCTCAAACGAGCAGAAACAAAACAAAATGAACAAAGAAGATACAAGATTTACGTGGTTCGGTAAGATGCCTACGTCTATGAGCAGTGATGATCAGTTCACTATGTATCAAAGAGATTACAAAGAGCAAAAAACTCCTAAAACCCGAAACTCCTTATTCCCCAACGACGGCTCTCCTTACTCTCCATCAAAACCCTAAAAGATAATACTATCATATAAGTGAGTTATAACATAAGAGAAAAACAAGTCCAAAAATAAAAGCGGGTCAAAAAAATTTTCTTGGGGGCGCGTGGCAATGGTGGGAAACCCACACATTGCCCATTTTTCGGGTCATCTCGAGTCACAAACAGGTCATCAAGAATTCGGGTGAATTCATAACAACCACCTAACAGCTAGTTCAATCCCTATAGGCAGAACAAAGGGTGTTAAATGTAAAAATTTCAGTTATGCTGATTGCTGAATCTATCTTCCACTGGCTTGGCTATTTCTCCTAGAGCTTGCAAAATCAAACTGAGTTTAACTTACCAAACCGAGTTTTGAAATAAGAGATTTGGGTGAGCTGTTTCACTAAATGGGTTATTGTTTAGATACATGAATCCAACTCAGTTGGCAATTTCAATCTATTTCTATTTCTAATTTTAGTTACACTTTAATAGTAGTTTGTTCTATATTGAAACTAAATGGGTTTCCTGGTTTGTCTGAGGTTGGTTTCTACCATTCAGGTTCAAGTTTTCTAATCATTTTCATATGGGATCAGGCTCTTATTTGGCAGCTCTGGCTGACCCCAATGCATTGCCAGTTCTAGCATTTGCCATGGCATTGAGCATCATTTTATTTGTTCAATTACCACTTTAACTATCTCTGCAAATATAGAACTTCGAATCTTGTTTTGCAACAATGCACAAACTGGACCAGTCTGCACTGCAACTGGGAGACAAACTGGAAAATCAGTGACCAAAGGGATCTAAAATGATCTCAAACTATCCATCGTGACAAGGATGAGATAAAGTTGCAGTAATATTTTGCCATTGCATGCCAAGGACAACGTTTGAGACTTGAAATCAGGTAAATTAACAGGAAACTGGACATATCAAACAGAAGATTGATGTAAATTTCCACCCCCCCTCCCCCCTTTTTAAAATTAAACATCATGATAATGTTTGGTCATCTCCAATAATTATTCAAGTTTTTACTGTAAAAACTTTATTTGAATTTGAAGCTCTCCAATAGTCGCTTAACTTTTTGAAAAAATTTCCCACTTTTCCCAAAAAATCCCCAACTTGCTTCAACGGTTTTAAATTTGCCTTTTAATAGTGATTTGGGTTTGCGAATAATGTTGCAATGATTTGAGTTTAAATTTGAGTAAAAATAGATATAGTATGGATTTGTGATGTGGAACAAGTGATAGATCCATGATGAACCGAAAAATGAAAAAAATTGACCTGATTTTGACCCCTTTTTGGGGGTATTTTGATTTTCTAATTTTATCAGGTAGTATTAGTTGTTTCTTAATTGGATTGGTAGGAGTTAATAGTTTTCTATTCAAATTATTAGACTTTTACCGCTATAAATATAATGTAATAAGCTCTTATGAAACAACTTTAATTAATAATATTTTAGTTTCGAATTTAAGGAATTCTTTTTTGTTAGACAAGTAATTTCTGTGTTACTTGGATTTTAATAAATTCAAATGTTTGATTTTTTTTACATTTTTGTGTTGCGTTAGTTTGAGTTAAAGATTGAAAAAAAATTTGATTCAAATTTAAGTTTGAGTTCAAATTTGAATTACATTAGAGATGCCCTTAAAATACAAACTAACTGATACAAGTAATATGAACACTAAAATGAATCTCTTTTTATTTAATGATTTGTATAGCTATGGGGTACAAACTAACTGATACAAGTACTATGAACACTAAATTAATCTCTTTTTATTTATTTATTTGTACAGTTATGGGGGAGGGGAGAAAGTATCTTAAACGTGTGTGTGACATGAAATTTAAATTCTAACTTATTTTTGACAGTCTTTTTTTGTTATAAAAAGCTCTTATTATAGGCATACTCAATATAAGTATAATTATTATGAATCAAAACATATAAAAAAGAACAATATTACATATTTCATCTTTTTTATTTTATTTAGATTACACTTCTCTTATATGAGTAAAAAAATATTATTTATTTAATAAATAGTAAATCTCACTCGTGGGGGTCAAGTGGGATAAAAGTATTTCTCCATACAGAAACATGCCGTATCATTAAATTCCGTTGGTGGTTTGAATTCTCCATTTCCACCGCACACTGATTCACCACAAGTCCAAAACCCTATACCGCATCTAAATAAATCGTCTAGGGATTAGATCTCAACTACCACACTGACGCAAGGATGACATTAAGCGCGAATCACGCCACAGTAGCTTCTATCCATAATCCAAGTAGCCCTGTGTGGTCTTCCATCCAAACGGGTACCACTATTCTTCGCCTCCATCTACTTCCAGTCCCTAACCCATTATAAAATAGTACCAGAAAACCATAAAAATTCTACTTAAGCGGCCAGAATCTCTGTACATGATTGTGGGACTCCATAGATTAATTTTTTTTAATCTGTTGTTGGGTTTCAAGTCTTCTCTTCTCTTCCATTGTGCTCAGAAATTTTCTTTGTGAAATTCAAATTTGGTGGAGGTCTTGTGAGAGAAATCTAAAGCTAGCTGCTTTAGGTCCTTTGTAAGTGCTGGTGCCCCACAATAAAACACCCCTGCACAATTGAGTAGATAAACTCCAATAATAAGATACAAAAGGTCTTTGTTGTGTATCATCAATTTAAAATATATTTGCTGTCATGATAAGAAAAAAGAAAAAAGGCCAAAAAAAAAAGGAGAAAAAGTTAGTACTATTACTATTATATGTCTCTCTCATCTTTTTGTTTGAAAATGATACAACTAGAAAAACTTAAATACGTACTTCATACGTAACTAGACAGCACAAAAAGTTTTGGGTGAATTGAGGACCATTATTTTATGACATGTAAAAAAAAAATGGTTTTTTATCTCTTTAAAATTAGATAATATATACATATAGGATATAGCATAGGCTGATTGACTTAAATATACACACATCTTCTGCATGTAAATGATAGAAGAAAGTTACAGGAGATACTAAAAAACTTAAATATGTACCTCATATATAGCTAGACAACTTAAAATAGGAGAACATTGAAGCACGTAGAAAAAATATATTTTTTTCTCTTTAAAGTAATATATATATATATATATATATAACATATATTGATTGACTTGGTTAATATATCCGATTCAGCTAAAAATCACTAGAGAAACAACATAAAAGGAAATGGTATGAGTATTAAAATTAGTGAGACTCACCAACGCGGGCATTAGTGTGATTGAGAGCAATGCGCTTGTAGACATTGCGCCAATTGGGCTTGGCGAAGTGTGACTTCACGCTAGTACCAGAGACAATGTCGACGCCATTCTTGGCATGATTAAGTGACTGAAGCATGGTAATGAGAGCAGAGCGAGCATCACCCTCTTCGTAAACGCTAGTGCAGTAGTTGTGCATTTCTATTACTCCCTTGTTATCCAATTCAGCAACCTCATTCATCACCCCTTTGAACCAGTCGAATGAGCCTTGCTCCCTTGTAACCCAATAGAAATATGCCCTTCTCGTCTTGAAGTTATTTCCATTTCCTGATCCAGATTTTCTCTTTGTTGTTGGGGCGCTGCTGCTACAATCCATCCCATTCTCTATGTTATTCTCTTCTTCCCCCATGGATTTCATGTTATTCACAATGTCCTTCACAATGCTTATCATTGGTGTGGCTCCGATTCCTAACCCCACCAGCAGCACCACTTCATACTTCTTGTAGTCTTGTGCTGGTGCTCCATATGGACCATCGATCAACACTCTTGGAAAACTGTCAATCATCATCATCAATTCCATTAAACACAAGTTGTTATCAATTTTTCACTCTACCCATTTTAATTTTTTATTAATTTTTCTAATCCAGGTACTTTTACTTAGTGGCATAACTCAAGTTCGATATATAGACATTTTTTTAAGCTAGTTGTTTTTTTTAAACTGTCTTTTGAAAATGTAATTTTTTTAAAAAAATAAATACAAAATTACATAATTCAGAGAAATTAATAAAAAAAATTACCACGGATAGGGTAAAAAACCCAGTTGTTATCTATCTATAGAATGATTTATTTCGTAGAAAAAAAAAATTGAAGATTAGAAAAGAATTAAAAATAGTTTTCTGCTAGAGAATATCTAAAAGTAGACGAAATTATTGACCCGCGGTGATTCAGCTCCATTATACAAGATGTGTTCATGCTTGTGCACATGTTTGTTACATGTCCCTATCTATGACACGGATAAAGTCGCCATATTGTGGTCATCATTGTTTTAAAATTTTGTGAAAAGTTGTCAAGTATCGTGATAACTTCGTGAAATAATTTTTCTATGTTAACGTATTTTTTGCAATCTCATGGTACGTGTAAAGAGTGACGGAATATAATATAAAAATGATGAATAAATAAAATACAAGAGTACAAGGACGGGAGCAACAATGGGATATAGTATAACATTGATGAATAAATAAAATACAAGAGTGCAAGGACGAGAGCACCAATGGACTAAGTCTGACTATAACTCATCCTAAATTTTAAAAAATATTATATATATATATATATAATTTTAACTTTTTTTTTAAATTAGTACATTTCAAAATTTTACTCTAATTCAACTTTTATCTATTATTTTTCTCATTTCTCATCCAAGATTTTAGCCCACCTCTTAAATTTTTTGCCTAACTCAATTTTTACTCATCATTTCTCTCATTTCATACTAAAATTCCGACTAAATTTTTTTTTTAGCCACCTTCCATTTTTTTTCTCATAATTCTGCCCTTCCAAGAGCGTAAATTTTGAACTGAACACTTGACCCAACATTTCTTCTAACCAAAGTTCTGATATTATATTATATTATTAATTATTTGAAAAATTTATGGTTAAAACATCAATATATATATATATATAGTTATAACAAGTTAACAGTAAGAAAACAGGAAATGACTTACTTGGGATTGTTTTCTCCTTGCAAGCAGTCGGCTCTGAGTAGTCCACTTTTCCCGGTAGGTGGTGGCTGGCACACCTAATGAAGACGAACGCAAGCAGATGTTAGGAACAAGTAATGTCAGATTAGTCCAAAGAAGATTTATAGAAAACGACAAAGTTCTGATAGTACGATCTGTTGGATATTGTGATCCGTGATGCAAGGATTTTCTTTGAATATAAAAGTCAAGCCCTGTCAATTATTGGAATTCAAACAAAGGAAACTCACCCCTGAGAAAACTGTTTTGAGTTGTCTTGTCCAATCACCAAGAGTTCGAATATGAACGCTCAGGTACTCATCTCCAGGGGCAGAGGTAATGGAGAATGGGTGCCTGCATTTTTATAATAATTGAGTAAATTAAACACTTCTATTTTAGCAAAGCTACCAATAAAATGAAATTACTACTACATTTTTTATTTTGATTTAGTATATCATATATATATATATATAAGGTTGGTCGTCATAAAAAAAAAAGGATATTTTTGACCTTTAGTCATTAATCTCTCATTATTTATCTCATTTATTTCTTCGTCACGTCTAATTTATAATTTTGTCATTTATTTATTAATCTCTTGTAATTTTAAGAGTTATCAATAATTAAAGAAGCACGACCCATTTGTGAAAAAGAGAGTTCCAAAGGGTCACCTACCATTCAAATGGGGAAACAGCAGCACAATTGACAAACATGTATTGCCCACTCTTGTATTTGAAGCCCTGTGGCTTTGTCATGTGAAGCGCCAACACATTTCCAGGATAAACAGCCACCTTCGAACATCAACATAGACTTACATGGTCAGACCCTTTTTTCTTTGTTGCCTCAGACACACACACACACTTATAAATCTATACATACATAAAATATATACAACATTAAATTGTGTACCTTCAGTATCTTAACCGGCTTGATGCTTGATCTGAGTGCCCTAATCAATCTTTCACCAGCATAGAGTGTAATTGGAACTGCCAAGTACATCCAGGTCTGCCATTGCCAAAAGGATTCAAATTTATCATCAAAAAAAAAAAAAGATGAATAAATGTGAGTTGAAATTGAAGAGAAGAAGATGGCAACTAACCGTTTTCTTGTACCATTCATGGGTCAGGTAAAGCCTAATACCATGAACAATGAGCAGAGTGTAAACGATAATAAACAGATGGTGAGAATACCAGAAGGCATTGAATCCAGTGAACTTCTGCAGGGATTTGGGTAGTTTGAGCTTGCTTCGCCTCAACCATGGCGTCGCCAGTGTGAAGGCTATCGCCATCAACACTACCATTAGAACTCCAGTCACACCTTCCACTCCCCTCACAAAGTGCCAGTAGTCTGCAGTCTGGTTTCCAAAATATTGCTGCATTAGCCTCTCGTACTTCTCTGGGTTTTCGTGAATAAGCCGAGGAAAATCACATACTAAGTGATAAATTGCATGTATCCCAACTCCAATTGCAATCGCCACACCTATCACCTAAAACAAAAACACCATGCATTATTTAGCATCACTCTAATAAAACTTAAGAGATAATGACCTACGATATGTTATACTGTTAATATACCTATTTTTATCCCTACAAAATTCGTTATCAAATTTTTAAAAATTTAATTTTTTTATTCCTAATTTATATAGATTTTTTTAAAAAAAAAAATAGAAGTACCTCCGAAAGATATTCATATTTTTAAAATAACCATCCTTAAATTTTAATTTTTATAATCTTGCCCTCTCTAGCTCAAGGGTCTAGATCCGCTATATATATATATATATATATAGATACACAGACACACATCAAGAATTAATAGAAAGAGGTTGGACTGACTTTGTGGAAATTGAGGTTGTCATCAAAAGGAACAGCAACGCCTAATTTAGTCTTGTTTCTGAGCCAGGTGATGGTGTTCCGGCAGACTGGTAGTAAAATCAGTGCCATGTTCAACTTGAGTGTCTCTGCTGCACCTTTCGCCATACAAACACAGTGACCCATTACTTCATATGCAGCTCTGTTTTTATACTGCACATACTTGTAAGCAAATAGACCCGACATGACTCCAATCCACAATGCCATCACCCACGCTCTCTGCCAGTTATCCTGCAAGAAGTACTTCAAGTCTCGATACCATCTCCTCAATGGGTTCTTCTCCATTGTTGGCTTGAGCTTTTGGCTTAGCATTTGGCTCAGGTTTCGGCTGTCTCCTCCTCTTGTAGATTGGGTTGGAGCTTGCAGAAGAAGCATCTCCAAGTTTTCTATCTGTAATCCAATTGTATTCATCATATTAACAACACCACATTAGTTAACAGAGTTTGCTAGCCATTAATAGCCGTTTGGATGGAAGAAGACAGAAAGGAAAGACAAGGAAAGGTGTTTAATTTCATTTTTGGTTTAAAAATTAAAAAAAAATTAGGAAGGAAGAGACCGAAAATACATATTTTAATCATTTTAAGTCATTTCCAAGGATGACCCAAATTTGAGTCAAAGTTTCATTCTCAGTAATCACCTAATTTTTATTCAATTTTTTTTTTTAAATCTCACATTATCGCAAAATAATTTTAATCATATCTTAAAAAGTTTTAAATTTATTTTAAACAGTAATTTGATTTGAATTGTGAATAGTATTACATTGATTTGTGTTTAATTTTAAGTAAAAATAAATTTAATATGAATTTGAGTCTAATGAAAATCATTTTTAGAGTTTTTGATTAAAATTTGAATTTGAGTGTGAGTTTTGATATGTCCACAAAAACAGATTCAAAGAAGACAGTTTTTTAATAATTTTTTATAATATCAATAATATTTTTATAATTATAGAGTTAAAAACAAAATAAACACTTCTTTAATCAATTTAAAATTGGTATAATAATAAATTAATATAAATTCTTTCTTTTTTTTTTATTATTTTTAAACAAAATAAGAAGATTAAATTGTCTTCTAATCTTTGTCTGCACAGTAGTTATCCAAAACAAAAAAGAAAAATCACTGTTTGTAGCCCCTCGTAGGCTCCTAACTTGTAGTATGTTCTCCTATCCTCTTTTTATGCTTTCTTCTAACTTATCCAAACGGAGACTAAAGGGAATACTGTTATATATGATGTTGAATGTAATTTACCATGATATACCCATGACTCTCTGGATCCAGCTCTTCCATAATTAATGCTGCATATTCATCTGCCTGTTTCTGGATATTTGAGAGTTTATTTGCTGAAGCACTGAGACTGATAATCTGCATATACAAATCATTCATTAATTTTCCATTTTTATATATTAAAAATAAAGAAAAAAGAAAATTTTCCATTTCTCTCCCAAGATACATGTGAAAAGGTCAACTTTTTGGGTTAATTAAACTGACCGACAATTCAATATCTCCGTACCTCTCTGACTTCTTCTTCAGTGATTCTGCCATCTGCATCTTTATCAACCCTGCATTAAATATCAGCAAATCCAAAAATAAAACTGTGATTATTATTGTTCTTTGATAATTAATACAAGAATTAAGCCATTTTATAGACATTTAATTTCAAGAATATTTCTTGAAATTAATTTCTTACATATCAAAGAAAGTCTGAAGCCTAGAATCAAAGCTCTGATCCGAGATTTGGTCCCAGAACTCTTTCAGCTGTGTCTTGTTGATCGAATCACCCATAATATCCCGGCGCCGGGCAAGCGCATCAAAAAGCTCTCCGGCGAACTCTTTCGATTCCTTATTCATCCCTGCCATTACAATTACAAAAAATCTATCAAAACATATATCAATTTTGATACCATAAATCATCTTCTCATCAAGCCAAAGTAGATATAATTTTTGGGTTAATTACCAATGCATTCGCAGAAGAGCGAACGAGGAAGAAAGCCATTGTTGGAAGCTGTAGTGAGCGCGTCGAACCGCTTCTCCACCGCGGCCCACCCGGCACCGCCGTCGGTCTTGCTGATGAACTTCAATCCCTTGAGAGCATGAGCTGCGGCCGACTTGTTCCTATCAATCCGGCTTGGATGAGCTCGTTTCGAGAACGAAGCCAAACGCTTGAGCTCCTGCGACACTTGCCTGATCCGTGACGAAGCATTTCTCACCACCGATGACCCAAACGAGGATCTCTTTTCCAGCCCTTTGGCCAGTAAAGTCAGCTCAGGATCTTCAACCTCAGCTCCGTCAGCTGTCATAACACTGTGAACGGCGACGGAGTCATCACGGACGTCGAGAGTGATCTCGACATAGGCATCATCGCGGGACCTGACACTACTGCTGCCAATGCCGCCGTCCATGCTGGCGGTGGAGTCGGGGATGTTAAATCGAGCACTCTTTCGACTACCTCTCTTACTCAGCGGTCCGCTCAACGGCCCGCTGTAAGGTATCCTCTCGCTCCCGACGATCTCTGTATCAGAATGATGATGGTGATGACCTACTGGGTAAGCCCCCTTTGAGTCATCTGAACCCCTCTGCATTTGGACCACTAAAAATTCTTCTGAGAAAAGTTTCAAGCTAGCTCTCAGACAAAAACTCAAAAAATCAAGACACGGAGATACAAAAATTACTATATACCCGTGCAGCCTTCAATTATATCCATATACACGCACATATATATATATATATAAACGACACATAGGAAATTTGGCAGTGCGGTGAATTTTCAAGGACGCGTTGAGAGAAACTTGGAAGATAATGGACGTCAGTTGGGAGAATGATCTGTTTCTCCGGGTATTGGAAGTGCTACACTTGTCCAAGAATTTTCAAGGACGTTTTGAGAGAAACTTGGAAGATAATGGACGTAAGTTGGGAGAATGATCCGTTTCTTCGGGTATTGGAAGAGCTGCACTTGTCCAAGAACGAGGCCTTCCACTTTAGTCTTAATCTTATATGTAGCTGTGGAGCACACATTCTTTGACAATGAAGGCAATGGCTGGTCAGGTCTAGCCGGCCATTGATTAGGCCATATTAGTATCTCCAACCGCAAAAGTCAATCGGCTATCTAAACTTAAATTTTAGCATTATAAGTATAATATTTACTTCCAAAATTAGTACGTGTCTTAATCATCTGTCATATTTATAATATATATATATATATATATTTTAAAATTTTTTATTTTTAGTTAAAGCTAAATAACGACGTGATATACGTATAAATGCATGCGTGATACTTTATAATTGTAACATATATGTGAATAGAAAGATGTTCCTCTTATCTAATTTGAAGCTTAGAATTGTTCTTACTATAATATTAAAATATTATATTTTGACATTTTTGTTTCAATACAAATATCATTTTAGATAAATTATATTGATCTCTTTTCAAACTTCTAACATACACCGAGCTCTTACAAATATTTTTCTTTAATCATTTTTTTTAATGACAAAATTACATCTTTCTTCTTCTATTTTTATACATTTTCCTTATTTTGATCAGTATTTTTTATTTTTTTAATTTTCAAAGAAATATTGATTAAAATCTTAAATTTATTTTTATATATAATGAAAATAAGTTATTTACTTTAAATTTATTTGTATATCAAATAAAAAAATCTTTAAAAAGGTTTAAAAAAAATTAGTTAAAATTGAAAAAAAAAATTGACTTGAGAATATTTGTAGTTTGTCAGTAAAAATAGAGAAAGTCAGTGTAATTTTAAATTCGAAAAAATTCAGTGTAATTTGTCTTACTATTTTTTTTTTTAATACAATAACCATTTTTCTTTCTAATTACCATTTTCAAAATAAAGCCATTGGATTGTAAAGTTGTTCAAAAGTATAGGTGATAAGATTTAAATAACATTTGCAATTCTTCTTGTCATATTTGATAGATGAGGCTCCTCTCTATTTTTTTTTTTTCTATTTTTATCTCTCACATAATTTAGATCCCACTTTTATAAATGATTATTAAATTAAATGAGACTCGTATTATGTGAGGTACAACAGGTTGTTGAGGAGGTACACTGAACTTGATCTAACAAAATTCATAAAGTCATATGGTTATATTACAATATAGGGTGTTAAGATTTTTCACATTTTCATCTCAAAATTTGAGTTTTTAATAATATGAAAATGAATCATTGTCCTATGAATCATAAGATTTCATATACTAACAAATTCCTTTTTTTTAATTTTAAGTGGGTATTTCCCCAAAAAGTGATTTTAAGTTTTCCAAGAGTTTTATTAAACAATAATATTAGTAGGTTTACTTAAAAATTATATTAAAGGTGTTTATATTTATGAGTTGGTAATGTTGTATTGACTGATATTTTGATAAAATCTGAAGATAAGACTGGTATTATTTTTTATGAAAAGATGTGGGTAATTGCAAAACGTGATTTTGTACATATGCCTACTGAAAAAAACGGTTGTAAAATGAGAGTTTCGAAAAGTTATAAAACAATTGCAATATTATAAAGCAATAGAAAAAATTCATGACCTGTTTTTTTTTTTTAAAGAATGTGTGAATGGTTAACTGGACTAGTTTTAATTAGTCGTTTTATTTCATTATTACATTTTTTTTAATACAACGATAAAAAAGAAAGAATCGAACGCACACCAACCTACTTAAAGAATTGATAGTTACATGATTTAAATAGAACCTCAATTCCACTATTTGCACATTACTAAATATATAAACTAGAAAGGAATAAAGAAAGTTTCACAGTGCAAATCTACACATTTTCTATTAAATACTCCCATAACAAATTGATTATTTCTTAATTAAGTTTTTAAAATTCGAAACTCTTCCAAACAGTCCCTTCACGAATTCAGATTTTTAAACTTATCTCTAATATTAGTAGTATAATGTCTAAATCAACCCAAATTATTAATTTTTTATTTTTTGAAATGAAATACACTTCTAGAAGTTTTCCCTTTTTTTTTTTTCTTCACTTGGAGTGGAATCACTCTACGGTACTTCAACCATTCTTCCTGGAAAGCTACTGTAAAAAAAATATTATCCTTAATCAACTGTCCCATCCTTCTTAATCAACAGTAAGGCAATTAGCATTCATAAAATCAAAAAAGAAAGAATGAATATTCTTTCCAGAAAATAAGGAATGTAAGATGATTTTTATTCCCCTTATATAAATTTAATATTTAAAACCTTATATTAATGGTGGTGATGTGGTTGAAAAGTTGCTCATGGAATGGACCGTTAAGAATTCTCACTTCCTCAATAAAAAAATAAGTCGGTAAGAAAAATTAAACTATGGCAAAGTAATGATTACTCCAACAGTCCAGTCATAAAAGATAAAATACATTTATCCTTAATAAATGATAATTGAAGTATGTAATTAGGGTTTTTGGATGTACTTTTCTTACTATGGTCACTTTGCTAACATGTGGTGTAATCTTAACAGTGTGATTGAGTGAATAAGCGTAAGATTATAAAATGAATGAAGTTATTCGAGTTCGGTTTATGATTGATTTGATTAAATGTTCGTTCGAGATTGAATTATGAAATAAATAAAACAAGTTTAAACATTTTTGAAATTCGTTAATTTATAAATGAAAAAATCAAGTTACTGAAACTCACAATTGACTCGATTATAGACTTGTTCGATCTTTGCCCTTTTTTTTATTTTCTATTGCCTATCTCTAGTATAATTAGTCAAAAAAATTGCAACTATTCGGGCATGGGCATTTTTAAATTTTTTCTAATTGGAAAGTTTAAATAATTTTAAAAATTTGTAAATTATTTATATAATTAGTCATAAGTGTTTAAACAATTTATTTATTTTAGTGAAGTGTTATTATGGTGGTGGGATAAAAAAAAGAGGTGGTGGAGGTTGTAGGGATAAAAAAAAATGAGGTGGTGGAGGTTGTAAGTAGAAGAAATGGCTTCATTGTGCTGGCCAACTCACTTGTGGGACATCAACTACCTTCCACAGAAGCCTTGCCTGTGGCACTTATATTTTCCTTCATTGGTGCTGCTCAACTTGGATTCCCTTGATTACTTATTAATTACGTACACATGACTTAATTGCTACGTAATTATATAAATTTAATCAAATTGTTAGATGTTTGATTACTTGAATATAATAATAGAGTTACATGTTTTTCTAAAAACTTAAGTTTTAAGGTGGGTTGGTAATTTCACATGATATCAGAATAGATAAAAAAAATTGAATTCAAATATTACTGTCACCTTGAAAATAAAAATTGATACGTGTAAACTCAAACCGGTAAGACGTGAGAGAACGTTATAGATAATATAATAAAGTTACACAACGTCTAACAGATTAAGTTTTTAGAATAGTTGGTGGTTTAACATGGTGTATAGGGTCAAAACTGGCCACACGTGAGAGAACCTTTTAGAAAATATAATAATAAAGTTACGTTTTCTCTAAAAATTTAAGCTTTTAGATGAGTCGGTAATTAACAAAATACAATTAAGTTATAGATTCTCAATTATATCTTTAATATGATGGGTTATTATATTGTACCCTTGAAATTACATGATGCCGGACTCTAAAGAAGGTTATAATGACACAACGCATTAGAAATAGAGTAATGCTATATGTCCCAAAATTATGTATCAAAATTTGCATCTTTAATGATGTGACAATAGATTATTCGCAAAATAGTAAATAAATATCTAAAAACCACTAATTATTTAATGGTGCATCTTTTTTTTTTTAATGAAAACTATAGGGTATTACAATCAATCAATCAACTCAAGCAATTACATTATTACAAAACACAATCTAATAATACTATGAGCTTATCAAATATGGGTCTTAATAAGATAAACCAGCCCAACTCAAAATTTGGTAGAAATAATACTTGCATTCCTAATTAAGGAGAGTGAGACTTAAACCCTATGAACTCCTCCTAACGAGAAGGACATGATGAGTAGCTAAACTAACCCCCTAGTTAATTTCTAATGCTACAAAATTTGGGACAAACAATATTATTGTTAGAAATATAATGGAGATATAAATTGAGGATTTTTAACATTTTCCTTAACGGTATTATTCGAATTTTTTCTTCAAAATTACATTGATCTTATTCTGCCAGCGTTGATAGTATCCAGATTATCCCTTCATACAAACTTTATCATAAATGAAATTAGAATTTCAATCAAATTTCTTATATGACTATATTACCATTGTATATTACTATACTATATTGACATATCTTATTTTTTCAAAGATTATTGAAAAGTTCTTGTAATTATCAAATATTACAAGAAATGTTAGTGTAATTATTTCTAAGAGTAAAATACTAAATTGATGTTTTTTATTAACGTCTGTCAGTTTCTCTATAATTCTAACAAAAGAAATCAGTATAAAAATTACAAAAGAAGTTCTTGTAATTTTCAAATACCACAAGTATCTAAGTATAATTATCCCTTTTTAAAGTTAAGTATGTTTTGATAGCTAGGTAATAGAACACTCATTAAAAAAGAAGAAGTTTTGAGCCTTTGAGTTCTAGAACCATTATAGTAAACAAATATAATATTTCCACAAACCTTGAATATCAGTCTTAATTCATGAATTTGGAGGTTGGTTGTTTTCCACCCCAATCAGTGCGAATATGAGCTGTGGAGTTTCTGCCAGTACTTTGCCTCATTGCTTGGTAATTTCTTCCCATCAATTTTGAGTTGAATTGTATGAATTTTCCAAATTAGTCAAATTTCTCTCTCTCTCTCTCTCTCTCTCTCTCTCTCTCTCTCTCTCTCTCTCTCTCTCTCTCTCTCTCTCTAACAAGAAAAGAAGAAAATGAAACCCATCCATAAAGTTGCCTCAAGTCTTTCAACTTTGCAAACTTTAGCTTCATTTCAACTCAATTAATGCACCATTTAATTTTCCAAACTTTTTGAGTGGTTCCTCAAATTTTTTTAATATTTTTCAAAAAAATCTTCTTAAATTCTTTATATATATATATATATATATATATATATTTACTCCCAAAATTTATGATCTAGATTTATTCCTAAGCATTCCAAGATGCCATTATATGATAATTCCTTCATAACATACAAGTTAAGAAAATTTCAGAGGTAACTCAAGTAGTAGCGAGTCAAGAGATAAGTACGTAAAAAGTATCAAATTTTTAGTTCAAATCTCACAAAATTCAATTTATGTTAGGGTCATTTTCATGCAACCGCAAGTTTGTACAAAATAATTGTGAAAATGAATCCCAATATCAAATGAAATATAGGATTAGCAACCTTCAATCTTCTGGAAACTTAGAATTAGAGATACAAATTGGTGATTATAAATTAATTAGTGATGTCTTGCACAGTTGCCCTCAATTATATTGTGCTTAACAGAAAAATAAATAAAATAAATTAAAAAATAAAAAAACATCATGTTGAATATTGATCCCAATACTTAATATTAAGATTAGAATTCAATGAACCCATCAATATGTATATATATATATAGTGTGTGTGTGTGTGTGTGTGTGTACAAAAACCTTCACATGCATGATTTTTTGAAAGCAACTACCGCAACAGACAAATAATCAGTCTGATGCATTGATTCACAGATGATGACAGTAAGATTTTCTTTTATATTTTATATCAGATCAAAATTATCTGTTCCGTGCTTGAGATACAAACATAAACTGTTTTGATCTTTCAAAAACGTTTTTACATAATCTTCAAAAAACTTACAAGAACATTCACATAACTCTCTCATTCGAACTACTCGGTGAAATTAACAATATAATATTAGTGTAAATGGATTTTGGTATAGCATAGGGCTATTATGATTTTTCATTAATTTTGGTGATCATAACATTATCCAAGTTTGTTTGTTAATGTAAAAGGGGTTTAAAAAAGTCCAACTGGTTATCTAGATATCTCTCCCATCTAGATATAGTCTATCCAACATACTATTAATATATGACTTCCACAAACATAGTTGTCAATGGTCTTTATTTATTAGAAACTTCTATTCAATGGTCTTTTTGTTATTGGAACCTTGCCAATATTATATCATCAATTTAAGGTCTTTCTACAAAACATCATTCTGTGAGACTTTTTTTTTTAAAATTTAAGTATTCATGTAAGATGTACTTAAATTTCATAGAATACTCGAGTTTGAGTGAGATATTAACTACTGAAACAATGAAACATTTCTATTGGACTTCTTTTCGTCATTTTAAGATATAAATTTAGACTATCGACAACTATGACCATTTTTGTACCAAAAAAAAAAAGAAAAAATATATCAAATAATTTGGAGGCGGTTTTTAAATAAAAATAAATGAAATAAAACTTGATAGTGGTTGTATCATTAGGACCTTTTAAACTTCCCCAAGCTGTGGTTAAAGGATCTTCATGCCCTTTTGCTTTATTTTCCTCATTTTCTCCCTTAAAATTGGTCATCAAAATAAATAAATAAATAAATAAATATATGTATATATATTTTTATAGTTCTCATATTTGACAGTTTAAACTTTCGACGCTAATGAGTTTTAAATGAAAATTTTTTTTCGGTAGGGCCAAAATTTTGGTGTGCAAAATGAAACAAATGATTGTAAAAATTGAATTGGGTCAAAATTTTGAAATAGACTAATTTAAGAAGGGTCAAAATCTTATATGTATAAAAAATATTTCTTATAATTTGAGAGGAACTATAACATGAGCTAGCCCCCTTAAGGCTTCCGCCCTTGTACCATTATGACCAATGGTAGATCGAGAGGCTCCTTATAAGGGTTAAAAAAGATATATAACGACTATTATAGGTATTTTAAAATTTTAGAGGCGATGGTTTTTAAATTATAATAAACTTCTAGTAGCAAAAAAAATATTGGCAAACCTTTGAAGCGGCAGCAATACCTTGGTCAATGGCCACCCCTAATGCGACATTGACTGTAGGGGTACGCTCTTCTAATGTTGTTGTGTCTTGTGTGATACGTGCCTTTTTTGTTTTAATAAATCATAGTACATATAATAAAATATTATTAAAAAAATATATCAACACTGCTTTAGACTTACTGACAACATGTCATGATTGTGAATAACACGTGCTATTTAATTTGCACATAAATATTCAAAGGGTATAAAATTCTTGATATAATCCATATCTCAGAAGAAGTTAGATACAATGTCGGTAAATATACTTAGTGTTGGTAGGTGAAACTCCAACCCCACATTCAAACTTCAACATTTTGATTTAGAACAGTTGCGTTGGGAAGATCTAAACCACAAGCAGGTCCTGACTCGGCGAAGCGCAAGTTGGAGTTGGACTTTTGGAGGTCCTCCCGGTCAAACGCGGATTCCATAATCTCTAACGAAACGTTGACGCAACATGAATATGAAATGGTAAAGCAAAAGAAAAGGAAGTCCGCTTGACTCTTAGCTGTGTTTCGTATGTTGCTGCAACCTGGAAATTCCGCTCTTCACACCTGCTGGAACCGGAACCTCGAGGTGCGTGCCCAAAATGTTATTTGTGGAGATATTCTTGCATGTACGGATCAATATGGAGAAATTCCACTTGGGACCGGATGTATTGAGGTGGCATAAGTATGATGTATAACATAATGTCACTTATATAATGTATAATATTTTTTTGAGACTGTAAAAATAATATTTATTTATATGATAAAACATGATTGATGGAGTTTATCAACCAGATCGATAGATTTGATTCATGGTAAAAAATTCTCAGTCAATCCTGATAATATCGTATTATTTGAATATATTGTTTAATTTTTAAGAAATACAAAAAATAAAGTAAAAATAAATTAAAGTAGTTAAAATTTATACTAATAATACGATATTACCGGATTGATTGAGAACTTTTACCATGAACTGAATCTATCGATATGGTTAATACACTTCATCAATCACGTTCTGTCATATAAACAAATATTACTTCTATGTCTCAAAAAACATTATATAAAACAAATTGAAGTAGTTAAAATCTTATTTTTCACACGTCTGATTAGAATTCGAGTTACATTATATGTAAAAATATAATTGATAAGCACTGACATCAAAACGTGATTACAGGATTTATGAAATGAACTACATTACATGTCAAAATATAATTAGTAAGATTTATGAAACTAAGTCAATGATCCTGATTTATGTAAGAATTTCTCTTATTTGTGACCAAATTCTCTATTTTATTTTTTGTTTTTAAATTTATTTTAGTATATTGGTTGAATGAAAGAAATTTCAAATTCATCCCAATATTTCCAATATTTTTTTTTTTTTGGTTCTTGAATCCATCGCAGATGAATCTGATATGATGATTGATTCTTCATTCTCTAAAGAGATATTTGAAGTTATTCTTACTAGTCTAAAATAAAAAAAAATTATCAATATACTTTTTTTAAAAATATATATATATATATATATATATATATCATTAACAACATCATTTTGAATAAAAAAATTTATATGAGTTTTTTGTTTGTTTAATATTGTTTTTATTCTAAATTTTTAATATATATTTTAAACATAAAACTCAATATATAAATTGAATGACACCTGTCAATGGATCGAATTGGTGATAGTCTCCCCTAAGGTGGAAAAGAGAATTGGATTAATTTGAATTCGTTCTGTTTATCTAAATATGATACAAAAATATTTCATAAGAGATTATCTAATTCGAATTTGATAATTTTTTCGATTAAATGAATTGAATATAAATTAAACTAATATGATTTATTAATAATTTGGTCCTATTATATTAAACATATATATATTTTATATTAAAAATTTATGAATATATTAAATCTTAAATTATATAAGACTTTGTTGAGATAAATTGCGTTGAATTCTATATATCTTAAAATTTACATATTATGTATAATGTATAACATAATATTTTATATAAATAATGCATTAAAATTTGTCTGGTCAAACTTGATCTTGCATTAGAATTACCAAATTCAAATTAAGATTAAAAATTTATAAATCCGTTAGATTTTTAGATATGATTCGATTTGATAATTAACAAATTCAAATATAAATTAACAATTAGATCGATTAGAGTTTTAAATTAATCAGGTCCTTTACTATAAAATTCTCAATTTTTTTTTTTTTTTATTTTTATGAATGATTACTTTGGGTCAGTTTACACGGACTTGACGAAATCTCTTTTCTTGTGACAGTTATACCTATCATTTAATCTCTAGCTATTAACGATCAATGAAGAATAAAGTTAAACTCGATATATTTAAGTTTTATCATCAACGTCTTTACAGTTCGGTACACATCCCGGATGATATAAAATTCTCAAATTTTAATATTGTTGAACTGTCACGCATTTCGAAGTTTATCTGTGACGCGAAGAGTCCATGGCTATGGGCATGCAAACATAACGTTGGCTCTATGAAGCCCATATGGTGCTAATTAACAAGAGGATGACGAGCCCAGTCTCACCACTTCCATTAGAGGCCAAACACAAACAGGGCCCAAGTTTCATCCAACAAAATAGGAAAGGAAAAGGAGGAAGGAAAACAAATCGGCTGGAACAAGCGAGTGGAGCTATTCATGCAGCTCGCAATATTGAATTGTATACATTTTTTCATGTTTGAGAAACATCCACTTCATCACACAATTTATCAGAAGCCCTCACATTTGTTCTGTTTCTTTTGATTTACAATAGGCATTGGGTCAGTACAAATTGCCCCAATATTTAGAAACTGATTCCATTTATATGCTGAGATTTTTTTGGAAACTAATACATTATTAACCTGAAAATTGAAAGTTTATTTTATTTTTGTTGCTTTGTGTTGAAATTGGAGGCCCAAGGGCAGCATGCTATAGTAAGTAGATCAGAGGAGCTAGAGACGGACTGATGTGGGATAATCCAACACACCTCTAGGAGCAAATTGCCCGCGGAAGGAAGTAAGCGCGCCCCGACTACTCTAGTCCAAAGTTAGGCTCTGGCCTAACTTTGATACCATATTAAAATTGGAGGCCGTGTTAAGGAGAATAAGAGAGGACCCTTATATATAGATCAGAGGAGTTAGAGACGGGCGATGTGAGACAATCCAACACGTCTTTTACATTGCCCGAGAAGGGAAAATAGGTGAGCGGCCCTGACTCCTCTAGCTCAAGGTTAGATCTCTGGCCTGTCTCTGATACCATGTTGAAAATTGGAGGCTCAACTCTAAATTAGCTCCTTAAAACCCAGGTGTTAAGGAGAAGAGCAGCCTTAGAGACAGGCGATGTGGGACAATCTAACATCGCCCAATATTTTGAAATTGATTCCATTTATATGGTGAGATTTTTTTGGAAACTAATACATTATTAACCTGAAAATTGAAATTTTATTTTATTTTTGTTGCTCTGTGTTTCCTAATTATTCAATCGTCAAGGTTCATCTTTAGTTGGATTCGTCAATCTCTGCAGCTGGATTGAGATCATTGCCATTCTCCGAGTCTGGGGGAATCAGATCGTGTTCCCAAAAGTAGAATGAAAAGACAAAGGTGTAGCAATGTACTGCAGAATAGAATCTATCACCAGACTATTTTGATGCACTGGCATGAGAGTATTGAAAATAATACAATATAGGGAGCAAAGTGAACTTTGCCTAAATCTGAAGGGTAAAGAGTGTGTGTTTGGGTTGGGGTGGAGGGAGAAATTCTTGGGTGTGGATCAGGCCAATGAAAATTTGGAATGTGGATGACTTGTCTAGTTTAGGGAGAGAAAAAAAATATTTCTTGTCCGATTGATAAATTCTAATTGGTTTGTTCACAAAATTTAATTCACAGATCCGATTCACGTAAGAATTACTGAGGTGGAGGTGGAGGTGGGTGCATTTGATTATGTATCATAGTTGACCAAAAGGAAAAATAAGAAAACGTGTACTCTACTGGCATTAGCATGCTACAAATGTTTACATTGCTCTACACATTTAAAGTATGCTTTTGGAAGTCACAATCTGAAGTTAGTCAGCACTTTGGCAGCTGCAACGGGTGTTTATCTTCAAAATCTGGGACCTTCCGGAATTAAAGCAATGCTAATCCAACTTTAGTTATTTTAGCAAATAGTTAGAAAGATGTGACCTGGAAGTCTACTGGAGTCGTGGTAATACTTCTCGTTTACATGGTAAGGCCGTGTACATGTAATACTTCTTAAATTTAGTACTGACGAGAGTTTCGTGCGCTGAATTAATTTTTTATTATAAAAATAAGATTACGTATATCTAATTCTTTTCAAATTTTATTATGAGAAGACTAAAATATAATTTATTTTTATAAAAAAAAGATTGAGCTAGACTATTCTCAACTCATTTGAAGTTAGATGGTGCAATTATTAACAAGGCACATGACATTGAATGAGCCCATGAAGAGTTGAATTTGAGACGTTAGTTTGGAGTCATGGAACCTGCTAACTTCACTACCCATTTGTATTAATAAAAGGCTTAAAAATAAAACATCAAATTTCTCTGTCATTTTCAATCCAGACCTAACGAATCTTCCCAGCTTCCTGTATGGATTTTTTGTCAAATGTGGTGGCATATGATAGAATATCTTTTTTCAAGTGCATTTTCTTATTATTAAAATAATTTTTTTTAGGACCATCTCCTATTCCAGGGTGCAAGTGCCCCTCCAAACAATTAACTAACGTAGTTGGATATGTGACTTCATCTCTAAGAATTATATATCCACTCTAATATTAATTTATTTATAATACATGACAAATATTAAATAAAAAATAAAAAAAAACATATTAATCAATTACATTTTATTAACATTCATTGAACCTGGGCTGTAAATGAGTTAAGTAAAACAAGCAGTAGGTTATTCAAGATTCAGTTCACTAAAATAAATAAGTTTTAAATTGTATTCAAACTCGTTTTATTAATATTTCGAGTTGATCTCAAACGAACTTTTAATCAAATTAATCGTAATCTAGCTTGAGTAATTTGATTTTTTTTTTTTTTATAGAGTATTAAACTATTTTAACTTAATGAATCGAGCTCAGGTAAAATTTAATAAATTTACAAGTTTCAAAAATATATTTAAGTTTTGACTTGTTAATCTTTTAAGTCAGTCTCGAACAAAACTGTGAACAAATCAATCACGAATTGAAATTTATGATCTTAAATTTGAACGTTTCTGTTTTATTTTTACTTTTGTCGAATAAAGTGATATCTCAACTACCTCCTTTAGAAATAAGACTGAAAATTTTATGAGTGGAAGATCAATTAAATTAAAATTTTTAATTTGTGTCACGTTTTTTTTTTTTAAGACACTTCGACCACCAACCACTCAATACCTTTTATACAGTAACTGCATTTTGACTTCATATATTCAAACAGCAACCAATATGAGGCAGAGAGAGCAGCCAGGATTCAGCAGCAATTTTAGAACAAAAGGGGCGAATGATTGTGAACGCAAACGCAGGCATGCGTTCCGTGTGCGGCTACAGTGGAGATTGCGTAATAGAACACAACCCCAGCGGCCTACCTCTCTCGACTCGCCCTCACCGATTGCGAAAAGTCTCCAATACAGTAGAAACCCTAACACCCCAAACCAAGCATGTAAAGTCAAAAGCACTTTTTGGCTTGTCCGTGAAAAGATGAACCCTTCCAAAGGTTACTGTAATTTGGCACAAAATATTGTTCGCAAGTAAACTTAGCTTTGACGTGTAGTCCTCTTTCTTCCTCATTCCTATTCCTATTCCTTCCTTCCTCCTCTTCTTCCTTCCCCTCATTCCAATTCCTTCTCCATCCTCGTATTTTACAATAATACTTCAATTTTCTATAGATATATACAAACAAGCGCATATACATATATAAAAACACAGACACATATATATCATCTCTATTATTAATACCCAACAAACTCTTTTCCTTCTTCTTCTTCTTCTTGTTGTTCCTCCTCTCGTTGACCTTTGCTCTGCTGCCGTGCTTGAATTATTGGGATTGGGATACAATAATTGGGGTCCCTCAATGGAGATATCATCATCATGTTCCTCACCTCTATCGGTTCACTCCACAATTGGTATCGCCCCGCCATTTATGAGTCTACCTCGTGGCCGTGTTTCAGCGAAATTCGATGCCTCCACCGAATGCCATGGCCACCGGCGGACCCGGAAGATCCTTTCCATTTATCCGAATTGCTCTTCCCTTTCTTCCCCAATTACTACTTCTACCAGTACCAGTACCAGCACTAGTTGTTGTAGGTACTACTTCTTCGTATTTTGGCATTTCAATCTCACACAGTAAGTCCGTCAATACCGTTTACCTATCGTCGTCTAGAAAGCGATCCATGCGTATCGTTTCGGAGGTGTTCGAGCGGTTCACGGAGAGAGCAATTAAGGCCGTAATGTTTTCGCAAAGAGAGGCCAAAGCATTGGGGAAAGATATGGTGTTCACACAGCACCTTTTGCTGGGTTTGATAGCCGAGGATCGAGATCCCAATGGGTTTTTAAATTCCGGCATCACCATCGACATGGCTCGTGATGCCGTTCACAGCATTTGGCCAGATGATAATAATGATCAAGATTCGGTCACGTCTGAGGCCTCCTCTTCAGCCACCTCTGCCACGGACGTGCAGTTTTCAATTAGCACAAAGCGTGTGTTTGAAGCTGCCGTTGAGTATTCTAGGACTATGGGTTATAATTTTATTGCGCCAGAACACATTGCGATCGGTCTATTCACTGTTGACGACGGCAGTGCAGGCCGTGTCCTCAAGAGGTACATTGGGCTCTTTTTACCTTTATAAATATTTATGTGTTTGTATTTGTGTCTGTTTGTATAGCTGTAGTTTCTCTCAATTGCATACATTTCTTAACTTTGGCAATGTAGAATTGGGTTTGTTCCTTTATTCTGTACAACTTCATTTCTTGCATTTTTATGCTTCTCACCTATATGCCGAACATATGAAATGTCAATTTGATTATGGATGGTGAAAAATTGGTCATGGAAAGAAGCAGGATATGGTTTATATATAATGCTTGTGAAGTGACTAAATGTATTTATGCCACTCAAAAATTCTTGCATGGTTAAATTTTGATTTGTTCTGCTATGCAATTACTGGCTATTGGTCATATCACATTGATACAAATGGAGGAATATTAATTGTTTGCAAATAGCATGATGAATGTATGAAGAATTATCTGTCCTTCACAAGAAGTCAAGTGAGGAACGTTATTTGCTTTTTCATGCAATATGTGGAGACATTATACTTGTTCTTAAAACTGTTAGATTTCATTTTTGGTGATAGCATCTTATTCTTTTCCTTGCGGTGCATAAGTGCTGCTCACTATCTTTCAGTTAGGATGATGAGAAGATTATAGACACCCAAGATTTGTATAGTAATTTGGGCCTGTTCATGAATTTAAATCTCTAAGTTTGTTTATTTTATTTTAGCGTAAATTATACTTGGACCCCCTGTTATTATTGACAATTACAGACAATCCCCTTCTTATTATCTTAATTACACTACACTCCCCTGTGATGGGACAATTTGTAACACTTTCCCTCCTACATTGACGGTTCGTCACTAACATCCGGTTTTCTAGTGACATCAGCCAAATTACTTTTTCAAAATGGCAATTTTACCCTTATTAATAATTAAAAAACATTTATTTCCCTACTTTTATAAGTTAAATGGTATTTTTATCCTTATAAGAAAGTGTAGAATTGACCCCATTGACTTTATTATAATTTCAGCCAAGAAAAAAAAATGATCATGTATGTGTGTGTGTGTATATATATATATATATATATAAAATTAACCTCAATAAGAGACCATCCTGGGGAGTAGGAATCACCTAATTAAATGTTTGGATGCCCCCAAGCCACGTGGAGAATGCGAAGCACAGCACAAGCAATTGGATTTATAGGGGAGCTTAAGCCCGTGAAAATTCAAATGGACAAGTCTGGAATTGGTATTTGAAAAGAAAATTCACAATATAAGCCACCAAGTTAGAAGTCTTTCAATCTTTCATACAGGTGTTTCGGAAATTATCCATTCTTTGAATGTAGCACTGCATTGCTTCTCATCCAAAATATATAGTAAATATCAAAGTGATAAAAAGGGAGAATTCAAGCGCAGTAAAAAAACTAAATGTTTTGATATGGTTTACAGGCACAACTACATTGCCAATTATCGTAGGTAAAACTATTTATCCATACTTCTGAGATTTCCCTAGCTGTTATATGAGATTTCAAAGATTTTTGTCCCATTTGGTCTTAATCAATGCAAGAGTAGCTATGGGTTTCCTTCGGCTTGTAATAGCAGCAATTAAATTCTACACCTGCAATTCAGACAAACTAGACAAAGAGGATAAAAAAAATGAAAAGTTTTGGAAGATTATAAAGTTCTCAACCTGTCATACTCTTACGTCGGTGAAGACTTTCCGTTACCAATGGCTCGTCACCAATTAAAGGTTCTCCCTTCTGTTCATCGCCGATCGAAAAACCCTTCTCGTCGCCGAAACGGAAGTTGTCTCCTTTATTGCTCTTTCATTAGAACTGATATGGAAGCATCCTTCGTGGTTTGAAACAATCAGTTTTTTTATTTATATTTTGGGTTGAGCATTGTCGTTGTTGGGTTTTTTACAGGTGTTGTCAGAGGTGATGTTGGTGGAGGTTGGTTCGGCGGTGGTGTGTGCCATGGCAAGTCTCTCACAAGTCCATGCCCCTCATGACTTCTTTTGCTATTATGCTAATCTAATGGGGTTTATAGAGTGAGAGTTTTAGAGAAGGTTAGAGACAGAGAGAGATTGCTTCGGGGAAAAGAGCGTTGTAGAGAGAAGAAAAAAGGGAAAGAAATGAGTTGAAGGGGGTAGTCTTTTAACAAAAAGCTAAACCTTGACCTAAAATAATAATTAAAAAATGTAAAGGTAATTTTGTGAATGAACGTATTCTGTTAACGGCGTTAAGTCAACAACACTGACAAAGGAGGTCCAGTATAATTAGGACAACAAGAAGGGGACTATCTGCAATTGTCAATAATAACAGTTGGTCCAGGTGTAATTTACCCTTTATTTTATGAAGTTTGTGTAATCCTGATCCTAAGCTTTAACATATGATGATAGACTCGAACATTTATTAGTCTCTTAGAGTTGCAATTTCATTTACTCCACCTGTTCTATGGAATGATGAATTTCTTGGTCTTCTGATCGCACGTTGGGATACTTGCAAGGATCTTCCACGTGGGTAGAGGGTTTTACTTGACTGTGACTAAACATATGTTCACTGCTTTGATAGTATGGAATGCATGGAAAAGTGGATAAGTAATCAAATTAGTATTTATGAGTTTTTATGATTTAGGATTAATGCAGAATACTCTTATATATAATCTCTATGATGAATAATTCTTGACCTTTATTCTATCTCTCGTACTCATCAATGGCGTTCCTTAATTTACCAGCAAATATGTAAATGACCAGGTAGCTTTGCATGACAACCTTTCAATATGTTGATCTTTTGTTGAATCTTCATGGTCCACGAATTTTAAATGCATCGGGTTCTAAGATAATGCATGTTTATTTATTTTGCATTTATGGGAATAGCTTGATATGATTTCAGATTAGGGGCAAATGTAAATCACTTGGCAGCTGTGGCAATCTCCAGACTTCAAGGAGAGCTTGCCAAAGATGGTAGAGAACCACCTGCTGTATTAAAACACAAGCGTGAAAAATCATTTACTGGAAAAGCTGCTCTTGTCAGATCTTCTGAGAAAACAAGAGGTAACAATTTAAATTTTCTTATGTTTCTGACTTTCAATTCTTTATTGATTATTCATTTAGAAGAACAGAGAGGAATGCATACTAGTTTGTTGTTTATGTCAGAGAAAAGTGCTTTGGCCCAATTCTGTGTGGATCTTACTGCTCGTGCTAGTGATGGATTGATTGATCCTGTAATTGGCCGAGACAACGAGGTTCAGAGAATAGTTCAGATACTTTGCAGAAGAACCAAAAATAATCCCATTCTTCTTGGTGAAGCTGGGGTAGGGAAAACAGCCATAGCTGAAGGGTTGGCAATTAGGATTTCAGAGGGGGATGTTCCCGTTTTTCTCTTGGTAGGTTTCTTTCTCTTTAAAAAATTATTGATGTTTCCAATAGTTCATTTGTTTTCTTGAATTCTTTCTGATACATTTACTTCTGATCTGAAAACAGTTCTATCTTCCCAATTTGATTTGCTTTTTTACTTTTGTGCACAGATGAAACGCATAATGGCTTTAGATATAGGTCTATTAATTGCTGGTGCAAAGGAGAGGGGAGAGTTAGAGGGACGTGTTACTACATTAATAAAGGACGTGAAGAAGTCAGGTGACCACATATTTGGAATTACATTTAGCCTCAAGATTGTTTACATCATGGCTCCGCTTGACATGATAACATTGCAGGCAATATCATTCTTTTTATTGATGAAGTCCATACACTTGTTGGTTCGGGCACAGTTGAACGAGGAAGCAAGGGTTCTGGTCTTGACATTGCTAATCTATTGAAGCCACCACTTGGGAGGGGTGAATTACAGGTGATGGTGTCTCATAATCATGCTCCACTGTTATATAATTGTATAACATGTCTGTGTACAAATAAAAGATGGATATTAAATTCTATAAGTCATACTAAATAACCACATTTGCTTGTCCAATAAATAAATGAATAAATAAATAACCGGAAAACAATACTTTTTGGAAATTGAAGGAGGAGTATTAGAAGGCAGAGCTGAAATTAAAGTCAGTTGGCAGCCAAATTTAATGGCAGTGATCAGGTATGTGCTGGTTTTTGCTAACAACAGAGTCATGGTGATATTCTGGCCTGTAGGGTCAGAGTCATGTTTGAAACAAAGCATTGTCCAAACCTAGGCCGAAAAGGATAAATTACAGTAGTGTTTCTTTGCTACCTATCGAACTTTCTGGCTTTACCAAAATGCAAATCAAGAGATCTGATTCATCATTTTGAAAATTTTAATGTGTAAAGTTATGCACAAAAGCAGGCAGTTGACGTAGGAATTAAAAAAACAAACCCAGTTTATCATACCTATCTCTAGAAAGATCTCTTTGAGGATTTAAGAAATATTGATAACAAATAAAAATGAAAATTTTGAGATGCAAATTTGAATATGAGTGCTTTAAATTATAATGCGAGGCTTCAAGTCCCACCAATTTTAGCTCCTCAATGAAGAGACTAGAAAGGAGGGAGGGAGGGAGGGAGGGAGAGAGAGGGGGGGGGGGGGGGAGGGGCAGTTTTAATGAAGTTCTTAACAGGACAAAATAAATGATTTTTTTTAAAAAAAAAATGTGAACTGAAGAATTCCCAAGGTTAAATCACAAGTCTACCAAGCATCCATGAGCATTTTCATGTTATGTGTAAATATGATATGGTTATAAGTGCTATATTCTAATGATGTAGTTATAAGTTCTAATCTGCAACACTAATCTGATGAGAAGTTTGTTGCATCAGCTTATAATATAAAATCAGATTTACTTATTGAAAAAAACATAGGATGAGATTATTAAGATTTAAATATTAAGGGGAAGCACTGGATGTTTATTGACTTGAGGAATTTGGCTCTTTGTTATAGCTCAAATACAAAGAATTGATCATGGATTTGTTATGAGAATCTAATATTTTCTATCTTAAACATCCAAATGTTAATTAACATATATGCCTTATGGGAGGGAGAAAAATTGTGAAATCAAGTTAGAAAAGCAAAAATATTCAACAAAAATATTTTTTCTAAATGAGAAAGCAATGCTGTTGGTTCTCAGATGTCGAGTAAAAATTGATTTTCCTTCTGCCATTAACATTTACACAGCTAGAATAGTGTAGTGTGGCAGATTTAATTAGAAAATAAAACTAAAATCATCACTGATTGGAGTTTATATATTTCTTGATGTGTTAGATGGCATGCGAACATTTTAAACATTTGGTTGAAGGATATTATTGGATATTAGAATTATCAATGGAACACAAACATGTTGATAGACTCTTAAAACACCAACATGGCCTCCTTGGTCCATGTTTTTTTTCCAAGTTCATTGTGGGCATGAAAATCTTCTTTTTCTGGTCTTTGTGGATAGTTAATCAGTCTGAGTGTACCATACTCCCAAGAGAACTCCAAATCTGGTGTAGGATCTCTTTCTTAATTCAGAATGACTTCAACAGGACAAATCCTTGTTGCAAGGCCGCTTGTTGAAATATAATAACAGTCATCTGATGCTCTTTATCTTCTCTCCCTCTTGGGATTAGAGTTTACATTCCTTTGTTTTTTCCCCTGTAAACATTGCAAGTGTCAAGTATTATGACTGTGGACAGTTACTTTTCATTTTTCCTTGCCCACTTAAGCAGTTCTTTCCCTTCCCAGAATACAAAGATTGTTTCTTTAAAAAAATATTTTTCCATGTCTCTCAGTCAATTTCTGACTTGTTTTCCTTTCTTGGTTTATAAGTCTTAGATTGCTGAAAGTGCCAGCTTCCGTAAGTGGAGGCATTTTGTTGTAGAGGTGATGCCACTTCCTCTGTTCTGCTATTGCATCTACTTTATTTCTTTATGTTCATTTCCTCCAAGTGGAGGTCTATATCATGTTGGAGTGATTATTTTTATTTCTTAGAAGATGAGGACTGATTGTTAGAGTGATCATCTTTATCCTTAGGAAATGAGGACTGATTGTTAACCAAATTTCTTTGATTCTGTGTAATATACAAAGTGAAGCTAACTTTCAGACGTTGCAGTGTATTGCATCAACAACAATGGATGAATATAGGAAGCAGTTTGAAAAGGACAAAGCATTAGCGCGAAGGTTCCAGCCTGTTTTGATTAATGAACCCAGTCAGGTAATATTACTTAAAGTTTCCTTTCTAATTTGACAATATGTGGTGGTTTGTATTCCAATTAGTATGTCAATTTTTGTAAAAATTCATAGGAGGATGCAGTTAAGATACTGTTGGGTCTGCGTGATAAGTACGAGGCCTATCACAAATGCAGATATACAGTGGAAGCCATAAATGCTGCTGTGCACCTCTCAGCAAGATATATTGCTGATAGGTATCTTCCTGACAAAGCTATTGATCTCATAGACGAAGCGGGAAGTAAAGCTTGTATGGAAGCTTTCAAAAGGAGAAAGGAACGACAAACTTGTATACTTTCAAAATCTCCAGATGATTATTGGCAAGAGATTAGAGCTGTCCAGGCCATGCATGAAGTGGTAATGGCATTGCTTCTTTATGGAGCTACTAGATTTTAGATGGGTTAACAGCATCAAGTATTTTAGCCATTCTAATAGCACAATTTCATATCGTTTTGCAGAAGCAGGTCCTGGCAAGTGAAATGAATAACAATAAAGGGTCTTCTAGCATGGAAGATGATAATAAACGCAATATGGAACTCTCTTTGCCTTCCACATCCAATGATGATGAGTATGCTTATTGAGCTTTGAATTGTGTTTGAGGGGTAGCCACAATAAAGCTGAGTTGTCTTAGATTGATTTTGAACTGAACTTCAATAATTTTTCCAGACCTATGGTTGTGGGACCTGGTGAAATAGCAGCAGTTGCTTCACTCTGGTCGGGGATTCCAGTTCAGCAGCTCACTGCTGATGAAAGATTGCTTCTTGTGGGTCTTGATGAACAGCTTAAGAAAAGGGTTGTTGGTCAAGATGAGGCTGTTACTGCAATTTGTCGTGCTGTTAAGAGATCCCGGGTTGGCTTGAAGGACCCTGACAGGCCAATTGCAGCAATGCTTTTCTGTGGCCCAACTGGGGTTGGCAAAACCGAACTAACGAAAGCATTAGCAGCATGCTATTTTGGTTCAGTAAGTTTCATGCGTATACAATTTCTTTTTTATTTTTCATAAAATGCTTTTAAAAATGGGCTTTCCCAATTAAATATTTAGTATGTTTTTTGGCAAGTAAATTTTAAGTGCAATTTAAATCTTTAAGAAAAAAAACATTAAATCTGAATAGCCCTAATATGCCAAGATCATGTGTTGTCTTGGTCTTCTTACAGATTTAATTTTGAATCAGAATAGGTAATTCCATGTGATAATGCTTGAGAATGACAGCATCCAAAAGTTTGCTAATTAAATGTTGTTGACCCCAATTATCTTTCATTTAAAATTTTTATAGATTGTAGACCTTAAATCAAGTTTTATCTTATAATACTGCTAACTAATACAATCGTCTACTGACTATTATAATCGAAGTATCAAACAAATCATATATAATTTACACTGTAAACAAGTTTATAGTAAATCTTTAGGTAATTCTCTATTTATATGTTTAATGTATAATAACTAAGAATTCCTAGTTATATGGAATATTGAATTGTGTAATTCCTAACTTCTACTTGGTTAGTATCTATCGCTTGACCGGTTACTAACGAAGGTGACGGAGCTGCTAAAATTTTGTAATGCGCATTGAGATCAATGAATGTACTTATAAAGAGTGATTTGATTCAACTTGAATGGTGCTACAGGGACAAAGGGAATGACGAAAAGGATATGGGCTGAAAGCATTTAGAAATGATGAGATGGCATATAATTTAATAGGTTATTTGGCCTTGCGGCTAATTGGCAAATATTTTCTGGGGAAAAAGAAAAAAAGAAGACCTAAATGGCAAGGACCTGTGGAGCTGCTGAATTGAATGTAAAAATGTTCAAGAAAATTTAATAAAATTGATGTATTTGATATGATATCATTTGAAATAACGGCTTTAGACAGAATGTATGATGAAAGAATACGAGTACATGATAATGTGTGATCTAATTGAAAATAGGACTTCAAGCCCAAAGCTGAATATAGTGGTGTGTTGATGTTACAAGGGACTAAACTACCCATAATAAATGAACATTTTTCACTGATAAAAAATAATAATAATAATAACTAATAAATGAACCTTTTTCAGAAAGATTTTTTTATGGAATAACAGCTTGAAATTTAGTAGTATCCAGTTGTTGCAGTAGTAGTTTATATATCAGCACTGTGTTTCCCTAAAATATTAGATAGTGCATACCAATTCTTTTTGTATTGCAAATGCTTATTATTTATCCTTGATGTTATTGTTGCAGGAGACAGCCATGCTAAGATTGGACATGAGTGAATATATGGAACGGCATACTGTGAGCAAGTTAATAGGATCACCTCCAGGTTATGTTGGATATGGAGAAGGGGGCACTCTTACGGAAGCTATCAGAAAGCAACCTTTTACTGTGTTGTTACTTGATGAAATAGAAAAAGCTCATCCAGATATATTCAATATTCTTCTCCAATTGTTTGAAGATGGTCACCTGACAGATTCTCAGGTTCAAGGCTATTGTTACACTTGCAGTCAAATTTTTTTTTTCTTTACTTGATTCATAATTGAATCTTGACTAACCAAATCCCTGATTACTTGAAATTTGGTTCAACAGGGTCGGAGAGTATCATTTAAGAATGCATTGATAGTGATGACTTCTAATGTGGGTTCCACAGCTATCGTGAAGGGTAGACATGGATCTATTGGTTTCTTCACTGCAGATAATGAGTCAACTTCATATGCCGGAATGAAAACACTAGTGATGGAGGAACTGAAGGCATACTTTCGTCCAGAGTTACTCAACAGGATAGATGAAGTTGTTGTGTTCCGTCCCCTCGAAAAGACCCAGGTTTGCCTCCTGAAATATTAGCAAAACAGTTCTGTTTTTCTCAGTAGTTTGGCTTTGGTTACTCTATTGCGTCTCTAGGATGAGGGGTTTGCACATTCGCATAATAGAATTTCATGACTTTGAAAATTACTCTTAAATAATTTTCAAATCTTACTCGTCAAAAAAAAAACTCTAAAATAATAATGTCCCAAATCTTAAATATTAATGAAAAGTTTAAAACTTCCTGCATATTTTTTTAACAAACCTGACATCACCAAGAACTACGGGCATTCCCTCAATCCTGGTGAATCTCTCATGTCAGTCTTTTTAATATTTGACTCTGGTGTAACCTCAGATTTACATTGATTTCAGATGCTCGAAATATTAAATCTAATGCTGCAAGAGGTAAACAAAAGGCTCGTGTCTCTGGGAATTGGTCTGGAGGTGTCGGAAGCAACCATGGACCTCATATGCCAACAAGGATTCGACAGGAATTATGGCGCCCGGCCTCTTAGGCGGGCAGTTACCCTCATAATAGAAGATCTCTTGAGTGAAGCACTACTTTCCGGAGATTATCAGCGTGGTGATACGGCCGTCATTGATCTGGATCATTCAGGAAACCCAATTGTCACCAATCGTTCAAGCAGGAATATCTACTTGTCCGATACATCTGTCTTGTAGGTAATCACTATATTGATTCATGATGTAATTTTATCATGTATATCTGATTAAATTTTGTTCAGTGTAGTATATACGTGATCGATTCATTCATGTATAAACTAGGCTGGAAAAAGCTCAAAATTCTTTGGACCATTGGTAACCATTTTGGTCCATAAATCGCAAAGGTATTCATTCTTTTGTCATGTTATTTCCCGTTTGCTCTAGTGCTGATGACAAATACTTATTCTTATTGTTACAAGGAGAAGCTTATATCACCCCGGTTGCCTTGGAACATTTAAAGCTTATCTTGGTGCAGAGAATAGAAACTATAAAGCTGTGCTTGACATTGCAGTAATAGGGCCTCAGAATTAGAATTCAACTCGCTTCCAATTCTGATTTTAAGGCCTGAATTTTGCAGTGTGCCAAACACTGCATAAATATAATTTATGTGAAAACTCATGATGGCGAGGCTGGTTTCTTTATGCTTTTGTTATTATGACAAATACGATGGCATCCTTTGCCTTACCATTTCATAGGGCTGGATGGTGGTGGTGGTGTTGAAGCTTCTCTTCCATTGCTAACAAGAGATCAATAATTTGAGCCCTATCATTTGGTTGATAATCAAAGAGATTCAAAACATTATTAATTATTTCTGTTCATCCTACTGCCACAAGATATAAATTTTGGTTACCCAAAAAACAAAAAAAGTGGCTGTTTTCAAACAAGGTGATCCAATGATGTCTGCATCTTCTGTATGACATCTGATGCGATTTTTGACATGTTACAGACCAATTTCAGAGGGCCACTCACCATCATTGAATATTTTCAAATTCAAATTTCCATGGATGTGCATCCATGCATAGGTATAAGAGGCAAATCAGTAATTCATCTAAAGAGAGAAAGATGTCAAACATGATCGCACTGAGACATTCAAGAATATAAAGTTCTGCAATACTCTGCCTCTCGTTCCAAAAATACATTTTCATCACCTAGTAGTTTGCATATGCATCCAGTGTCCTGTCCCCTCTTCCATCCATTGTTTAATATGTAAATTCGTTGATTAATTCTAAAAATTCATTCATTAATCAATCCTCAGTTATTCAAACAGAAATGAAGCCCTAGAAGCCCTGAGCTTACAGTTATCGCTCCCCATTTGCCATTGCAGACAAAAAAGTCCTGCCCAGGAATATAAAGCATCTCTCTATTCCTGAAAGTTGAAAAAGAAAATGAAACCATTATTCACAAATGAAAATCAAATAGGAAGGAAAACGAGGAACGAACTCAAGCACAGAGAGTTGACAAATTCAGTAAGACATCTATTAATACAAAATATCATTTATAAGCAGTGATGGGTCCAAGGGGGGACAAGTGGCGGCCATGGCCCCCCCAAAAATTTTGTAATTGTATTTTTTACCACTAATTTTTTTAGAATATTTTAACAAAATTAGACTGGGCCCCCCCTAATTTTTTTATATATTCACATGAACCTTTCTAAATTTTAACATTTTCAATTTGGCCCCTAAACTGAAATTTCTGGATCCGTCACTGTTTATATGTGAGAGTGTGCACATACTTAGATTGCTAGATCTGTATGAGATAGAAGAGAGGGGCATAGGTAACTTGCACATTCTTGGAGTGATGTGGAATGCTAATTGCTTTGAGAATTCATAAACATAGCCCCTCACCATGACTGGCGCACCCCAATATTCAGACCCAAAGACACAACATATCAGTTGCTCTGGTCCTGTCTGTACCAAAGTCACTGTTGAAAGCTAGTGTAACATTAACAGTGGAGATTGGGAAAAAAGAAGTCCCAAATACCACCACAATCATATTTCGATTCTGACTACTGGTGTAGGGATGCTAAGTGGGAGGACTCAGGACTGCGATGCATATGAAAGCCCAGCCAAAATGCATGTAATGCACCTTTCAGCAGTATGTCACAAGCAAACAGCAGCTATATTACATTGACTCGGGTATCTTTCAGTTGCCTATACATGTTTAAGCATCAGACATACCAAATCCCTAAATCCAAGTACACCAGGACAATGACAAATATATATTAATATTCTTTTAATATTTCCAAAGTAAAATGGTGTTTTTATGTAACATAAAATGTTCCATATGGGCAATTTGTCCATTTTGAAGCAACAATGAAAATAAAGGAATCAAAGAGTTTTATGTATAATTTTATAGTAAACTTGAATTAGTGGATATTTCACTAGGTGCATGTGCAACTAGATATGTCCGGCACATCAAGTACCTGAGTTTGTCTGTCATATGTTTGACACGGGTATTTAATGCATATAGAAGAGTACAGGGTAACATATAACACTAGCATTGGCTAACAATTTATGAATCATAAGCATGAGTGGTGACCATCATGTATGATTTACAAAATGTCATGCGAGATGCATACCATGAAACTTGTGACAAAGGAGAAATTTATCTCTTTAAATCTTACTAGATGGAAATTCCACTTCAACAGCATCAGTGCATGGGTAGTCTCCACTTCCATCACAGGATTTCTGCTTCATTGCAGAATTGTACAGTTTCTGTAAGACTCCTCTCTCTCTCTCAAAAGTAAATACCGCTCTAGCTACAACAGTGCTTTCAATTGATTTTTTAGCTCTATAATAAAGTTATCCTTTTGTTCAACATATTACCACTTCAAGTTGTAATTATGTTAGTTTATCAAGCACAAGCTCTTATTACAATTCCACTAGATTGCCAAAGGAACAGAATTATCGCCCCGGAGGGGGGGGGGGGGGGAGAAGAATGCCAAAGGAACAAGACAAAAATGAAGTAAACAATTATATACACCCATAAAACTAATTAGAAAGAATGACTTACAGTTATCATAAACATGCTGAAAATATTACCTGCTTCCATTTCTGTAGCATCATTGTTGTTCTGTTCAGGCTCAGGCATCTTTAGGTTCATCATTACTTTCATCTTTAGGTTCGTCATTACTTTCATCTTTAGGCTCATCATTTCCTTCATCTTGATCATCTGTTACCATTTTGTCCTCCTCAACATTTTCATTTTTGGTTAAGGCATCATTATCATCGATATTCAGATCTGCGGGAAGCTGGCCCGACTTCAATGCCTACTCAATCACAATTTAAACCAACACCAAAATCATCAGAATATCAACATCTTGAAGAACAAGACAAGTTGGCAAATTAAGAATGAAACCTGAAGTATTAAAAAGCCATCCATGGTGGACACCCGGGGGGGGGGGGGTGTTGAGAGAGCAAAATAAGAGGGAACAATAAATAGAAGAATTAAAATCATTAGAGACCCGTTTAGACTACAATAAGAAATCACCTGTTCAAGTCTTGCTACCTCTTCAAGAGTTTGGGAATTCACAATGGCAGCCTGCATATAGATTGTGAAATGTTCATCAAACAATAAGTAACCTGCTTGCAAAAAACATTATAGGTGTAAAATGCAAGTGAGACTATACAGGGACAGGCCTGGGGCCCCACGCAGGGTTTTTTTTTGGTGGGGTGTGAGTGGGAGGGGGGTTGTTATAATGCATAAAATGGCGAAATATGGTCAAGTTAACTACATCCAGTAATTACAGTAGAGACAAAGGCAAAGTGAGATTAGTGACTAACCAAACTACTTAAAGGTGGCATAACATTTCAGTCTAAGAGGACCCTCCAACTTGCTGAAAATATGAAATAAACTGGGGAAAATAGAAAAACAGAAAGAAAGTAAAGCATGTTGATGGCACAATACCTTGATAGCTATAATTTGCTCTGGTGTAGGGGCAACCATTTTAGGTGTTTGCTCTTCCTTTGGAACCTCTGGGGTACTTGGAATCTCACCAGGAACAAATGTCTTCACAGATGTCTTTTTAGCCTCCTCTTCAGCCTCTTCTGATGCAAATAGATTTGCTGCCTCAAGTCGTTCCTGTAATCAACAAAAAAATTATCAATAAAAAAGCAATTTTAGAAGTATTGAGCCCAACCCCCACCACCCCAAAAAAAAAAAAAGACATTGAATGCTACAAAGAATTAATGCACAAAAAAGATGAAACTGCAATTGAATCACAAACCATGGAATTTAATACAAACTACAGTTGGATGTAAGCACCGAGAAGATATAGTATGAAGCTACATGTAGGTGCATTTATCACTAGGTTCAGCAAATAGAGAATGACATTTCAGTTTACGTATGCTTGTAGAAGAGAAACTAAAATTGATGTGTGTAGGACAAGGCAAACCTCGGCAACAGAATAGAAGAATAAGATGGATGCATAAATATGATGAATGCACAAACATAACTTATTTTCTTACAACTTGAGTCCATCACATAAATGTATCTAAACCATACCCTTCATTAAAAAAAGAAAAAGAAAAGGAAAAATAAAAAAAGGGTGTTTCATATGAGTTCCAAAAAAGTTCTACAGTAGATATTGAAAGAGATTAAAATGCACAACTGCATCGCAAACACCAGCAACCCTAGTTCTCAACGGACATAAAAGAACATCAATGCTTGTAGTTAAGTATTTGTACAAATCACAAATGCATATGAGTGAAACTTCAGGAGAGTTAGTTAGTGTGGCCATCCTAGTGTTATTAAATTTTATAATATAAATTCCCCTTGATTGAATGATTGAAGGATGGGTTGATTTTGCCACCTTGACGAACAAACATTTCAATTCCATGGACAGCAATTAAAAAGTAACTGTTTGGTTACTTAATTTGTTTCAACAATAGCATCCATTCAATTGGTTTAAATGAGTTTATCATATAATTATAAGGGCATCATAGAGATGGTGATGGTGATGGTGGTGGCAGTGGCAGTGGCAGTGGCGGTGGCGGTGGTATACCTGGTGCAATGATACTGATAGTAGTTTGATTCATTGAGCGTTTATTATAGTCTGGTCAAGTGGCAGTGCTGTTGTTGCCTGTGTTGGAAGTGGCAATGGTGGTTGCAGAGAGGAAAATGGCAGTAGAGGTCAGCAATGCAGTGCTGAGCCCATGGTAGCAGAGCTAGAGGGCATCACCAAGGTACTGGTGTAGTAGGTGAAGATGGAAATGATACCATGACTGAGGCCAAGATTGGATAAATGTCTTCCACCATTAGTTACGGTTTTTCTATGCAGGAACCTTCTGAACAAGGTGTCACTCCCACTTTGGAACCATGAGTTTGTGATGCTTGCTTATGACCTTGTGAACTTGTACCTGATCAGGAAAAAAACTAGACTTGTGACAAACTAATGAATCTATCATGACAGGCCTAAAACTAACTAACTAGAGACAAGTTCGAGTAATTAATCAAGAAACTTAAATAACATCAATCTATGAAATGGTTTATGACATAAGACAAGGTTAAAAAGGAAATTTGAATAGCAAAAATCTAATAAAAAGTTTTAGGAAAATAGAAGATAACTGCCTTCTTATCCAACTTTTCAACTTTAAATCAAGGAAATGTGTCCAAATTATGTTCAATTCCCATTCAAAAATGAACTTCTCTGCTACTATAAAAATTTATGTTTAATAAGGATTTGCACTTATCGAAAAAGAACTTTAATAAGGATTTATAATATCCACATTAACATCCCCACGGGGGTGGTTGGGTGTGGGCTGTGGGCGTGGGCGTGGGCGTGGGCATGCGTGTGGGTGTCATGTTTAGATACTTGAACATCCCTCTAGAGTCTAGACCTAGAACACTGCCCCAAACCAATTACCAATCCCAAATCAGCACCCTATCTCACTTCATGCTTTTAATGTTATCTTCCAAACCTTACTGCTTTTTTTAAAGGATTCCAGTAATCCCCTCTGCATCAGTTTGAACTCCAATTTTGAAATGACAACAAATTCAAAGACTCCAAATCAGGAACTTAAATGCAATTGTCTTGGTCATTTGCATAAGTAGCATAGCTTTGCACTTTGCAGCCAATTTGAGCCTTAACATGCCTAAAAAACCGAAAATAGAACCGCATCAATGCCAATGGCCAAATAGAACACGTACCTAATATTCCATATTATACATAAATACACATACACACAATGAAACACAATGGCACATGCCACATGAATACATGCATATATATTGTGTGGAGAGTTTGGACACAAAGAAAACAAACAATCCTCACTTCCAACCCTAAATCCACCTCGCACCTGCTTCTACTTCAAGCTTCTAAGGAATAGATTGCTGCAAACTATTTTGGAGCAATACAATGGGATTACATTTCTCAATTCCAAATTTCCAAAACTTAAGTTTGGGAACTTAAATGGGGGTGGTCATGTTGCAGAACTGACATGATCCTTTTGCACTAGAAGGGAACCTCGATACACTTAGGAAAGCTAATAATAACACCAGGTAAATAATAATAACAAGCTGACCTTATGTTTCACTTTTTTGAAGTCTAGCGATCGCAATGTTTTCAATTTGTGGATGACATACAAGCGATAGTTTGGTTTCTTTGTAATATTGTTATCCAAAAGGCTAAGAAACTGAAGCCTCGGAAGTGAAGCAAGAGGATCAATCTCAACCAAGTTAACAAGTCGATTGTTGGTAAGAACCAAGGAATGCAGTTTTGGTAAAAACTCTGCCAATTCAAACAATAGAACTTGTCAACATAAACCAATTAAGAAATAAATCAGGAAAAATAAAAGGAATGGGAATCTAAATAATCAAAGGTCTCACCTCCGATGTTTGGATTGATACGGGTAATTCTATTGTTGTTTATTAACAAAGTACCAAGTCGATTTAGGTAAGGAAAGTTTTCAAGCTTAACTATCTCATTGTCAGACAAATCAATGGTGTCAAATTGGTCCTGTAGATAAAACATTACAGAGTCATACAAACCATGATCACCAGCTAACAAAATAAATTCCAGAAAGTTCAATTATAATTAAAAACCATCTATATCTTATCGCATAGCACAGAAATTAAGTATAGTAAAAACGAAAATTTTTAAAGAGAGGCCAAACTCACCTCAGTTGCCCCCAAGTTCTCTATAACAGCAATCTTATTCCCTAAATAAAAACAATACACAAACAATAAATTTTGAATAAATATATACATTGCACCACACTGACACACAAATTGTAGAAAATTAGGTCAGGTCGAGACAGAAGCAACTCTCCCATATACTTCTTAACAGAACGGTTTTGGACAATATTGGGATTTCAAAGGCACACATACATGTATATACATATGCATATATATATATATGTTATATAAACGCACAAATACATATATAAACGTACAGAGAGAGAGGAAAAGTGGAGGTAGATAAGGGGCTAACCTCGAAGATCTAACTCACGCTCTCGAATGGCATTGAAGAAGTGAGGGCTTTTCCAAATCAAGTCCGCCGTTAGTCTCACCATTTTCTTTCTTCTTCTGTTTCCTCCGTAAAACCCTTTCGTCCGAACTCCGCAGATGCAAATTTTGAGCCAAACCTCGTTGCTCGTCTTACTAAAGAATGGAGAACTATAATAGCGTAATTACTCAAATACCCCCATGAGGTTTGTAATAATACAAGTTTAATTTTTAGAGGTTACAATAGTACAAGAGGAAAGAGTCTGGGCAGACTCGTGTACTTGAAATTACCACGGGAGGATTTATCTTTTTTTTTCAAATTCATTAATAATAATTTTGTGTACATAATATACATTAATGTCTAATTACGATCAGAATGACTCATATAATTGATTTTAAATAATTAAAATAAAATTTTTATTTAGTTGAGTTTATTTTTAGCTAAATTAGTTCCGAACAATTAAATACTTTCTTATCATCTTGGGGTTGAGAATGGTAAATGGATATTTTTAAAAAATATTTATCTTATATGTTTTTCTTAATTAAAATGAAACAATTTAATTTTATTTACCCAAGTTGAGTATTGCAATAAAAACATTATTTGGAGATATGTCTTGAAGATAAATCTTTAAATAAAGAGATTTAAAAAGTGATATATGTCCCACTTCTCATGAAAAATATATTATACTTAAGCCAAAAAGTATGTGTAAGGTGCTTGTTAATCAAGGTGCATAGATCATAGGGCTTCACTTGTTGAAGAGTACTAATGGGTCCTATACATTCATTATAAATGTCTCGTAATCATAACTTACAATTTGTCGTACCTCTCACAAAATGTGAAGTCTACTGCTCATGGAATCAGAGTCAAAATGTGGAGTCTATTGCTCATGGAATCAGTGAGGGGAGAGTAAGAATGATAACAAAAAAGATTCAGTGAAGGGTGCTCTTTCTCCAACCTCAATCTCATTTAAATTCCTTGTCCCAAACTCTACCTCGTCCAAAGGTTCACACTAATCCTAATTACATTTATATTCTCCGACCCTGTCCCGCCCCGCCCCGCCCCGCCTCGCCTCGCCTGTATCAAACAAAATTTTAAAGACCCACCTCGACTCCAACTCTATTTATAAACACCGCATACCCTCTAATTAAGGATATAACTGAGCAATTAGGACAAATTACCATTCCTTAGTAAAAGAAAAGTGGGTTATAGGAAGTTGGCATTTATCTTCATTTGAGTCCCATGAATAGTAAGGCAAATTGTCATTCTTAACAGTTTGTTTATATAAGTAGGAGGGAAAGAAAAGGAGATGAGAGTATTTATTATGAGGGAAAGGAAAGGAGAGGATAATCATTCCTTTATGTTTAGATAAATAATGAAAGAAAACGAGAGGAAAAACTAATATGATCATTTTATATTGTTTGGAAATGATAAAGGAGAGAAATGAAATGAAATGATTTTATATTATTTTACTATTATAACCCTAGGATAGAGGTGTCATTTTATTTTGACTTTTACAATTTTAAAAATAATATTGGTATTATTAAAAATTTATTAAATCATTATTTACTTTCCCTCCATTTCCTCTAACTTTTGGAGGGATAACAAAATCGCTCAAATAAGGGTTAAGCTCTCCCTCCCTTTCTTTCCTAATTTTTAAGACAAACATGTTATAAGCTCCCCTTCCTTCTCATTCCCTTCTCTTTTTTTCCAATTCCTTCCATCCAAACATAATGTAAGTGAAAGAAAAGTGGGTTATAGGAAGTTGGCATTTATCTTTATTTGAATCTCATGAGTAGTAAAGCCCCACCGTTAGGAAGGAGGCATGACAAACCTGAATTATAAGTAGAGGAAACCTGTCTTTTCTCAAAAGGGTGAGGGTGATTCAATGGAGTCAGTAGGGCTTTCCCACTCCTCCAAAACAAAATGCAATCTTGATTCTATTTATGGTCCCAAAATCCTAATTGTAAGATACTGTTTCTCACTTTTTGAAAGAAAAAAAAAATGGTGCTAAGGAGACGAAATCAAACACCAGCTCCTCCCCTCTTTCTTTAACATGGAACATAAGCAGCAAGTCTAAGCCACTGGGCGGATGATCAAGAATCCTCCCAGTATCCCGGGTCTTGTGGCATTCATTAGCAAGGAAATCTGTACACTGATTTTCTTCTCAAAGGGTATGCTTGATCTTCCGTTCCCAAAAGTATCACCTTCCCGAGCTTCCAAGCAAGTTTGAGCCCTTGGTGGATAGCCCAAAGTTCCCCCATGAGGCTCTATCCCTTGCCAACGCGGACAGAGCGAGCACCTTTTATTCTGCATGCCCTATTGCATTTCCGGTGAGCCCTCCAAACACTCTGGACTCTTGATTAGCACAATGGCTTCCATCCGAATTGAGCTTTAGCCAATCTTCCAGGAGCAGGTTGGCATGTGTTGAGGTCTATAACCTTTTGTTTCCAAACTTTCCAAATGTTTCAGATGGTAGCTGAGAAAATCTGGATGGATTCGGAGCCTATTTTCAGCCAATTTCTAGGTCAAAATTAAGTAACCAGAGAATATGGGTACGAACACTCCCCTAATGGTGCTGTTAGGCATCCACTTCACAAAAACTTGATATTATCAGATGAATGGAATTATATGCTCATTCCTGAAGGATAACATAGAAATTGTTTTTTAAGACGGTTACTAGAAAATAAAAAGATACCAGCTATCTAGATCTTTCTTATCAATATAAACCCACTTACCACAAGTGTGAAATGTACAACAGATGGTCAAAAAACATCATTGAAGTAATCTATATGAAGGAGTTGTTCCTAAGAAAGGTCCATGTAACTGCTTTCTTAGTACAAGGGCTTCAAAAATTATAAACTCACTCTCTATGCAGTGGGTAAAGTTGGCTAGGACAGTACATCAAGCTTGGTCAAGTATACTTCACATTATTCAAATCACAATCCCCACCAACTAGTAGCCCTTATTTCCGCGAATTCGAGCTCTCATGTCAACCTGGAAGGGGAAAAAAAAAGGGAGATAAGGGGGAGGTCATGGAAATGGCACCTGCAAAATTTAACAATATTTAACTTACCAAAAAAATTTAACAATATTTAATAAAATTGATGTCATCACCTCATGAAGTAATTTCAGTTGGTTATTGTATATCTCTTTGAACAATTTATAGTTTTTCAGACCAACAAGCTCTAGCTTGGTTGGTACTTCCACCACCTCCTCATATGGGAGGTTGAGGGTTCAAGTCCGCTTAAAGAGGCAACCTGTGTGGGTGTGTGTGTGTGATTAACCTATCCAAAAAAAAAAAAAAAACTACAGTTTTTCAGATTGTTCATGGGAGTTCTAACAACAATTTTATTGATTCTTAGTTGAAGCCATCTACCAACACTATCTCAAAATAATCCTACAAATGGTCCTTTTTCTTTTTTCATTTATTACAATTCTAGTTTCATTTAACACAAATATATATACTATAAGAACAATACATGATAATAACAATATAGAGGACTGGACATCCTTAAATGACATTATAACCCAGAAACAGGGCATTTTCTTGATCACTTTTTTTTTAATAAATAAATCCACAAAGTTTACAAGGATGTAGAGCCCAAGAGGCATACCCCCTTACCACAAAATCAATATAGCATTTGTTTTTAGAAAATCCAACAGACATTAGGCCTACATTCAACTCTACAAACATGCCAACACCTCCACCCATAATTACCCAGTCAAAAATCAATTGGGAATCTCTCAATTTCATTTGAACCGTGAAATACAGACAGTCCATTTATCTCACAAAATGGGTCCCACTTTGTAAGAGAAATGGACCCTCCCATAAATGAAATGGACAGACCCTGGATCCATCAAACTATACCCAGCGGAGGGTTTCCAATTTTGAAACCATTCATGAGGAAGAGGACAGTTCACCACTTCTTTGGTGCCAGAAAATCAGCCCCAAACATCATCTATATCGATGATCGACTGAATTTTTATCCTTGTAATTATTCTCAAATATCCTACAATTACGATCTCTCCAAATATGATATATGAGGCCGGTAAACACCATTCTTCACAGCATGTTTGGAAAGGATTTACCCTTTATCTTAAAACTAGCCCAGTGAACAACTCGATCCCACCTACCAGGGTTCTTACCTAGGTGTTTCCACTTGCATGTGATGAAACACACATGTTGTCCTCCCGATAATGCCCTTAGCCAGCAGACAATCCTAAGTCGAAATCCAATCTTTGATTGTACCAAAGTTTCAAACTAATTTGTTGCAATACACATTAGGTAGTTTCAAACTAGGGTCTCTCCAAGTATGTCCATCAGAAAAATTGATGCAGGCACCTAGGCATCCACGCCTAAGGAAAGTAGAACCCTAAGCATCCGCACCTAAAAAAAGAAAAAACTTTGGAATCCACACCAATATGAAAGAAAAATTACCATTCATCAAAATTGACTATTCTATTACAATCGTAGTTATCATAACCGGACCGGCCGATTGATGAAGGAACTGTGACTGACATGAACATTTATTACATTAATTAATTATTAAGAACGTGCAACTGAATTGCCAAGGAGGGTTGAACACACAACCATAACCTGTATAGAATAACTCTTTAACCGCTTGGACAATGTTCTTTTGTTGTAATCTTATACCAAATATAATACGTATATAAGTAAAACATTAATTATCTAATATAATATATTTTTAAATATATTAATTATAAAATCGGTTAAACCACTGAAACCATGAACAGACCCCCTTCACCGATTCATTGTCCGGTCCGATTCTGATAACTACGATTACAATTAGCCTATTATGAGCAAATCCTAAAAACCAAAATTATTGAAAAGGACAAACAAACACCTAAAATAAAATAGATTACTAAACCAAATCCTAAAACAGTGTTGTCAAAGGCGACCAGGCGCTCGCCTAAGCAATAAGGTGAGGCGACTTGAATAAGGCGCCGCCTAAGTAATCACCTTAACTAGGGCGAAGGCGTTGAGGCGAGAACCTCATTGACTGAAACTTATTTACTTAAATATGCTCATATATCTTGTCTTTTTGTTTTTAGGATTAAAGTTATTTTTGTTTGGAACAATATTTAACCAATACAAAAGTAGTAGAAATGGAAGAAAAAATTTAGAATAGTCTCTTTACTGAAAATTTAATTATGTTATGTCATGCTTTAGATTAATTTTTTTTAGTATTAAAAGAAAATTATTACATATGATATTCTTTAACATAAAATAAATAAACCTTTAATGTATAATACAACTTCTCTCTTTCTTTACTTCTTTATTTTGTTGGCACCAGAGACAAATGCATAGATACTTATTGACATTTAGACATATGCAATGAAAACCTTTAGATTCCGATATAATTGTCATGTCCTCTAGTTTAGTATAAAAATAGCAAAATCCAACTTACTGCAATTTTCGGAAAATATTCCATGACATAACAAACAAAAAGAAGCATTAAAAAATTGACATAAAAGTATTGAGCAGGGTGCATTCATATTAAAATTTAGTTCAATGCCAAGAACAAAAAACCAAAAGTGTTATGTAAAATTGACTTCTGTGGAAATTTGAACATATATGCACTTATTTCAATGGTAAGAACTCTTAGAACGAAGCATGTCATGTAACCTCTGAATTCCCACAATAACCTAAAACTTTTAACAACATATGCTTTTAAAAAATTAAAAATTAAATATCTTATTTGTCAGGCAAATGGAAATTTTTTTTCTTCTCTAATTAATGTTTTTTAAGTGCATGCATGTTATTTCCAAAGTATTTCCCAATGGCCTATGATTTCATAGATGATGTTAAGTGATAATGGAGAGATTCCCTATATAGACTTTTTAACAATGATAGGGAAGAGTATATACACCTAAACCACCGAAGATTCCAACAAAAAATTAAAGAAATATCTTGACAGACAAAAAAAACAGCAATCCAATTGGGATAAGGCTTTGTTGAGTTTATAAAAAGAAACAGCAATCCACATTCAAAAGTTTAACTATAACCAAAGATCAATTTCCCAACACAAAATACCATATATATATAGATATACACACATACATTTATTAAAATAAGACTTTAACCTATGAATAATTTGTGTGCCATGCTGGACAGATTTTGAGGGAGCAACAATTGATTGCAATAACACTTTTTTTTAATTTTTTTTATTGGTAAAAGATTGTATATATTGAAGGCACCCAATTGGGGGTGAGGGGGGAACAATGGTTACAAAAAAAAAAAGAAGGAAAGATCACAAAAACTAAAGGCTGAGGTTCCCCAAAAACTCTATATAGGTATCTAAATACATAGGATTTGCCTCTTTAACCCAAAAGAAAAATAAACCCAAAAAATTGTCTTTAAAGTACCAAGGAGATAGTTCAATCCCTTCTAAAGTCCTCCTATTCCTCTCCCTCCATAAAGACCATGTAAGGCAAAGGGGAACCATCCTCCAAACAATCCTCTTCTCCTTCCTAACCCGGACACCTTCAACTCAAAAAAAGCTCCCTAATAGTGGGCAGCATCACCCAACTACACTAATGAGAAAATCAAACTCCAAAATTCTCCCCGCCACCTTACAATGGATAATATGATGATCCACCGTTTCTTCCGCATTCTTGCAGAATTTCCGCATCCTCCGAGAAGAGGTCCATTCATATACTTGCAGGGCAAAAAAGTTAACGGTCATGGAAATCCACAAAGATGTTTTTTTCCATTTGAAGTGAAAAAGTTTGGTCAGCTTTCAGAGAGCAAAGAGGCAGATGTTGAGAAGTTATAAAGTCATCTCAAATTGATCTTGTGGTTTTACTTTTTAGACTGGGCGTGTAACGTTGGTCTTGACCTCGGGATTGTTAATTTGTCATGGCAAAAGTGCTGAACAGAATCACTGAATAAGCAGAAACTCAAAATAAAAAACATATTCGCATCAAAAAGAGATAATATTTCCATTGACTTGCTACTTTTTATTCTCCTTTTATCTGGATTTGATTTTTAAAGTGAAATATAAATTGGGTTGACACAATATACAGCGTAAAACAGAAGCGAGCATGAACTAGTTTGGCAGAAGCAGCTGGAGAGATTACAAGTGGATCAGATTAATTGGAAACCAGATTTATAGTAAATTATCTGATTGTGGCCTTAAGAAGTATTCCTCAATATATATATATATATATATATATATATTGAATCATTGATAAGTAAAATTATATTAAAAATGCCCGCATGGATATTTTTTTTTTTTATTTTATTTATTTCTTTTTTTTTTTTTTTGGGGGGGGGGAGAGACCGTAAACACAAGGGAGAAGGCTATAAGATTAAAGCCTTAAATTCCGCAAAAAAATTCAACAAAAGTGTCTATATACATCGGATAGGCCTCTTTGACCCAAAAGTTCAACAAACGCAAAGAACTGTCTTCAAAACTAAAATAAGGGCTGCTCAACCCCCTCAAAAATCCTCCTATTTTTCTCCCTTCATAAACACCAAACATTAGACAAATGGGAGCCATCCTCCAAACTATCTACACCTCCTTCCTAATCCAGCCTCCTCTCCAACTAATGAACAACTCCCGAATGGTGGTAGACAACACCCATTGGCACAAAAAGAGAGAAAATAAAAGACTCCATGCATCCATAGCCATGACATGGTGAACAAGAAGATGATCCCTAGCCACAACATAATGAAAGAACCAAGAGGGCACTTAAATAGTGAATGTAGAATTGTTGGCATAATGTGAGCTGAAGGCATTGTAGTTTCTTCACTTTATGCCATACATAAAATGCTTTAGCAAAATTACATAAGACCCTCTGGAATAGCTTCTTCCTCAGTTTAGCAGATATGGAACTTGAACAAAATTAAGTGGCACGTTGTATCTACACTGTGTGATATGGAACCCAAAATGGCATGAGGTATAGAATGTAAAAAAGAATAGTTCAGGGTTAGAAACTCGGTGGCCATGGCTTGATGCATGGAAAATGCATGGACTGCCAAGCATGAGAATGCAGGTTTTATAAATTAGTGCCTTTAGTTAATTAAGGCTAAATGCTTTTTTGTCGCCTCGCTTTTCAGGCAATGTAGAACCTTAACGCCTTGAAGGCACCTTTTGCCTTTAACTACACTATCCTAAAATAAAATAGTAGTCTTCTAAAATAAATAAAAATTACATAAATAAAATATTCTCCAAGATCAACATGACTAGCACTTCAAGTCTTCGACAAGTTACAAGCTTCAGACCAAAGGGGAATTTGAGAAGTTTTCCCAACATCAGTTTTTATCTATTCCCATTCAATCAAAAGTTCATTGCATAACCAACAAAAACTCATATACTATACAAATGCAACATATAAATTATAATACAGATTGACAGGAGGAAAAACATGCCTGGCCTCTTTTGCAATTGAAATAGGTTTCCCGAAGTCCCACACACTCACTTGATATGGATGGACTCTTCTCTTTAGCACATTCCCTATATGGTCGTTTATCAACCTAGACAAAAACAACCCATATCATATTTCAAGGTTGGAATAAACAACAGATACAAATATATATATACACACACACACACACACACACACACACACACACACAACATTGACCATAGGCTGTCCATAGCTACATGCACACCTATATACAAATAATGTATCCAAAACAAAGGGACCCAAGGGGTTTCCTTACAACCAATAAGTTGTATCATTTAGAGCTGCAAACTTAGTTTTATTGAAGCGAACCGCAATCTTATATAAAACCTGTCAAACTTCTCACCACGCCTAACATTATTAATTGGCTTATTTGATATCTGCAGCCATTAATGGCACTGATGAATAATCAAGACTGCTAGCACACTTTCACATAAAAATGTGATGTAGGGGCTAGCTGAGCTCCAAATACTCGATCTAATTTTGCAGTTTTTTCAATTAAATTTAAAATAACAGGTTTATTTTATTTTTTTCCACATCGGTCTGACGCAAGTGTTAGCCCTTGTAGTTGTAGGAAGGCGAATGAATGAAAATTTAAAGATCTTGAATGCAGTTTCAAATGGATAATTTCAATATATGTGTGTTTGTGTTTGTGTGTGTATAACAATCAAAATTAAGAAAACCCAGTGAGTAAAAATAGCGTATAAGTCACACCCCATAAGAAATGGGGGAAAAGCAATTGATACATATAAATATAAATATATATATATATATGCAAGTACTACAAATACCTTAACACAGTCGGATTCACTGAGACACTTGACCAGTTCCATTGCGAGGCCTTTGCAAGACTTCGCCATTCCTGTGACTTTCTTCCTCTTCTTCCTAAACCTTCTTCCCTTCCGGTTCCCCTAGCAGTGTTTGGGTGTAGGGTTTTTTTTAAGGCTGGGCCGGGCTCTTTTTTGCACGGGTCCTTGTAATAAAGCAACGAAAAATTAAGGCCTTTGAAAGGAATTAGTTATTCAAACTTGAGCTTGTCATCAAACTATGTTACAAACTCGTTTAATATTATTTAATGAGATAAATAAATTAAGTTTAAATATATTTTAAAAGTTATTAATTTATTAGATTTGATAAATTAATTCAGTAGACAAATACTATATGAAAAATAAAGTTTCAATTAGAAATTCATTTGAGAGCGGCTCAAAAAAATTAATAATCCAAATTTAAATACAATTTGAAACTTATTTATTTTATAGAGTCAAACTTGAATAATTCACTACTCGACTCAACTCGACTCAACTTGACTTATTTATAATTTTATTAAAAATAAACGATCATCCTAAGAAAAATATATCTGATTGATCCAACTCCACTCATTTAAGCTCAATGCTCCCAAAAATGTTTTTTATTTTATTTTTGGCTAAGCAAATGAAGTATTCAGGTTTTCAAAGTCTAACTAATCTCTATTTTTTTACGCAGGACTATCACCTCGTAAAGTCATATAACGTTCGAGCTACTAGCACGCTGGTAGCTAGTTACAAGGGTGAGAACGATGAGAGTTAAACTTCTAAATTTAGAAATAAATTTTTTACAAGTGACCCTTATTTCACTTAATTAATCCATTGGGATTCTCAAAAATAGAATTGAGCATTTGGATCTTAGACCGACCAATAGGCAAAGGCCCAAAAAAGGAGCTGCAAATTAGTTAGTTAATTGGGGGCCCTTGAGCAGTGGCTTGTTAAGGGAAGCCAGTTGACAAATGACAATTCAGGGCTTTGGTGGGGCAAGAACGTCACAACAACGAGACGACGAGAGAGAGGCTGCCCCCTTGTTGGTTCTTCGATGGGCCATGGCTAATTTGCATTGTGGTGGGCTCGAGGGAACGGACTCAGCTCTCGGTCCGTAGCCTTCCAAAGCGGAAGACGGTGATGGATCATAGTCTAGCTCTATATGGTGAACAAGTGGAATAATATAGATACTTGTGAACGTGCCCACGTCAACATCTCGCACTCAAAAAGAAGAAAAGCATCAATTGGGGTAATCCAATCGGTGACCTAATTCAAGAAGGAGCTCAAGATTTAGAAACATTATTTATTGGCCCGATAAATTGCATTTGGATTGATCAATGTTTGACACAAAGCTCAATATGTTACTTACATAATAATTCGTGACCAGATCATACGAGAAATTCTCAAACAAATAAGTCATATATTAATGCGTAAAGAATAATATTATATTTTTTAAAATTTTATCTCAAATAATATCACAGTAATATAACAGAATTTCACTGTGACATATTAATTATATGACTTAATGCACTACCAGTATTATTGTGTTACATCATTTGAAATACAAAATTTATGAATAAATATTTAAGAAGCATATCATTTTTCAATGTGTAAAACATTCATTAATTCAGATGTAATACACTTAGGAACAATAAATACCGACTTTATGATTTAAATATGAGCAAAGCTATCTTTCTCAAAATTGTTTTCCAAATAATATGATATTGACATGATATTAAATTATTGATAATACTTGAAATCATATAATTAATGTGATTATCTCATACTAGTACTATATTATTTAAGATAAAATTCTAGAATATAAATTTAAAAATATAATATTTCTTTTTAAATCTGACCATTCACACAAAAACGTAAAATAATTGAGCTGAACTTGTCTTTTTAAAAGTGTATGTTCGTTTATGTTTTCAAAATAAGGTTTGTAATTTCAAAACGTGAAATATACGTTTGGCAAATTATTAATTTTAATTTTTTATAATTTATATTATTATATTTAAATATATTTTTACAGTTTAAAAAAAACTACAAAATTTTTTAAAAAAATTATATCTGAATCACTATTCAAATATATGAGTGTTTTGATAATTGAAATAAAGATTAAATTTGGTACTCTTATATGTTAATTTTGACATAAATAAAATGTAATTTTTTTTTTGGCAACAAAATAATATATACTTACAAGTATTACTTACAAAATAGTCCAAATAATGGTTGAAAAATCAATAATATCACCGAATATACTATCACACACTTTTACAAGAGAATATTCGAAACCGTAATCTCTTTTATGAACACAACGTACATATAATTTAATGACAGTGCCCTAATAAGAAAACCAGAAGGTGCTATTTCCACTCCCGGGATAATTTTAACCAAACGTGTCGCTATTACAAGTGAGTGGGAGGGATGAGGTAAAGGGCGGTTGGGGATCGGATAATTTTCTGGATGGGTATATTGATTTCTGAGGCCCCTGATTTAACATGACAAGAGAGGTCTATATACGTCTGTGTGTGTGTATATATTATATAAGGGATACATATGTCTATATATAGACACATTAAAGACAGCCTGAAGTGCTCAAATGAGAATGGCGGATAACTCTATAACATCATCAACAACTACCTCTCTCCAAGCCAAATGGCCAAATGGTTCGACTTCTAGCCCACAGTATATCAATTCCCATTCCCACATCTTAAAATCCGTGATGTTCTTCGACTTCTGCCTTTTCTTCTAGTGAAACATTTATCATCGTTCCCATTATTATTTTTAACGTCCTCTTTGTTGTGGGTATGGAAATGGCTGTCGCTATGGCTTCTGGTTGTAGCTCTGGGCTTCATTTCACTTACTTGAAATCACTTGAAAATGGCCCTTTATCAAGAGGAGGTCTCGTTAGTTGCTTTTTCCGCTTCAATCCAATTCGCCCATTATGCAATATCCCCAAGCGAAGGTATTTGTCTCTCTCCTCTCTCTCTCTCTCTCTATATATATATATATGTGTGTGTGTGTGTGTGTGTACATACAGTTGGGTTCTTCTATGACATTATTTTTTGTAACTTAAAAGAAAACAAAAATTGCCAATTAGCTGTTAGATTGATGTATTTAAATTTGGGATTTGGATATTACCAAAATTGTTGCAAGAACTTTGGTAAATGATGCCTATAAAATGGTAGCTGATCTGTTTTACTTGTATCTTCTAGTTAATGCTTCTGATTACAGGTAGTCTTATCTTTATGAATGATGATGGAATGGATAGTATCAGATTCTGTTAATGTTAGTTATACTTACGCCCATGGATCTTTCACTATTGCATCAAATCTATTGGGTTTTTTCATTTATCAGGTGGTTACAATTTATAAGCATTTGCCTCCAACTTGTGTGCTTATAACGTGTATAAATGCGAGCACACGGAAATCATTCGACCATATTTAAATCGTGCAATTTTACATCATGGTTCTCTACCATACAGCGGGAACGTATGCTTGTATATTGCATTAATCTGAGTTACAGGGCTCAATATGAAATCAGATATAAATAAATCACTTATCTACTAGGTTTTGGACATCTCTTAGATTGTAAGGTTCCATGAACATTGCTCCTATTATTGAGAAACTAAAATTTTCTGGTGTGGTAATAATGCTAACAGTTCTATTCTCTCAGCTAAAATGATTTAGTCAATATCCCAAGTCAATATTTCATTTATTAGTATTTAGGCATTTTTATGTCTCTATTTGTAGTAATTGAAGATGTGTTTTGTGCTAGATTGTCAACCTCAGTTACTACAATTGTTCCACGGGCATTATCCGCCACAGCCGTGGAGGTATTGAGAGACATGGGTGGATGCAATTGTTTTTCTGTTGTAGATTGTCCTGCTTAATTTTTCTATCTATTCACTAATTTGCATTTTTCGTTGTGTAACCAGGGTGGAAGTTATCAGGAAACTGATAAAATTCCAACACCCAAAGTTATTATAGACCAAGATTCAGATCCAAATGCAACCGTGGTGGAGATTACCTTTGGGGATCGCCTTGGAGCTCTTCTTGACACTGTATGATACCATTTAGTTACCAGTTCAAATATTTGTATTTTCTATCTTTTTCTTTTGTGGTTTCCACTTGTTGAAAGTTATTCTGTGTGTAATCACTACTTACTGCTCTTAGTTTGTTGGAATTCTTCTATTGTTGTCCCGATTGTACTGGGTTGCAGATGAGTGCACTCAAAAACCTTGGGCTGAATGTTGTGAAGGCAAATGTCTATCTGGACGCTTCTGGAAAACACAACAAGTTTGCAATCACTAAAGCGTAGGTCTCTTGAGTCCACCATTTGTTAAATATCTCTGTTTACTTTATTTCCTTTAGTTGTTTTCCAATTTGCAGTCGATAAATATGATTTCTTTTATTATTTAGTATTTCCTGCAGTTAGATACACTCACACATCTCTGATGACTCTTTTATTTCAGTATTAATGAAATTATTTGTTATTAATTCTTGTTCAGCTACAAATAGAATATCTCCTTTTTCGTTTCCTAGAATTTGGAACCCTGTTCTATTTTTATTTCCTCTCCATTAAAAAATGGTTGATGAATTTAAGATGTAAATTATTTAATAAATGAAGCATGCCATTTTCTTATATACTTTCTTTATCTGATCATAAAGGTAATGTGAACTAAAGTTTCTCAAGGCTTGAGATAATTGGACACACAAGTTAGATTTCCCTATATGCATATGCACGAAGGTACAGGGTGATATTCTAGTGATGAAAAATCTATTGATGCAAATGCTAATAGCATCCCAGAATGACCTTGTATAAGAACATCTTGCATATGACTTTGAATCCATCCCTAGTTCTAAATTTGTATTATATAAAAAATTTGGATTGGTCCTTGGAATGATGTTCCACAAAGATTCTGATTGCTTTAGTGGCGGGCTTGTTGCAGCGATACTGGTAGAAAAGTTGAGGATCCGGAGTTGCTTGAGGCAATTCGTTTGACAATTATTAACAATCTTCTTGAGTATCATCCGGTATATCTTCTTTAATATATATTTCTGTGCCTAATTCAAAACCTGCTATAGTACCTCTTTTAGCACTCACTTCTGTTTAAAGGGTTCTTGAAATCTATTGAATTGTTGGTTCAGGAGTCAAGCGCCCAGTTAGCAATGGGAGTAGCTTTTGGAATTGAGCCACCAAAACAGCAGGTCTGACCCTTTTCTTTAGAGTGGAAAAAAAAAAGTGTATGACATAGTTTGGCTTATATCCATTGTACAATTTGGACTGAATCATTTATTGTTGTGAACACTAAGTATACGAGCTTGAGTTCCATTTTAGGTTTAAAAGCATTTGGTTTTTTTATTTTTCTATTACCCTTTTCTTTAAGTTTTGTAATCTCTATATGTGTGATAGGTATCAGTGGCATTTGGTCTCCGTGTGCGTGCATGTAGTAGTAGGCATGCATGCTTATGCCTGCTGATTTTGGCAGTCCTTCGACAATTTAGACGGAGGGATAGACCAGAGACAGACCTAATCTTTGTATTATTTTTACACAAAGTGGCTGCTTTTAGACTTGAACTCGTGTTCTCACATTTGACAACACGAGCATTTCCTTGCATTGTTATCATATGTAAGGAGGTAAATGCATCCTTATTGCAGGGACCTGGGTGGGGTTAGGGTGCATGGGCTGGGGCAGGTTTCATTTAAAAGCTAGGTCTCTCACTCCGTGGTAGTAGCTCAACATTCACCCCACATTCCCCTTTCCTGCGAGGGAGAAGAAGGAATCTACTGATCCTTTTCTGCCTATCCTTTACAAGTTCCTGATTTTCAATACAAGCTATTGATTTGACCCCCATAAAATAGATTATCAGTTTTATACTTTAATCATGCATAGAGTTTTACCCTGCGAATTACTCTTATGCATTCTGATTATCAAAAAGAAGATGTATGAAATATGAAGTATTGATATACGACTATAGGATTGCTCAATGGGATTTTTTTCCCCCTGTAAAGATATTGTCTTATTTTAGGATGAATCCTAGTCAGAGAGCACAAATAGGTGCAGACTCTCCTATATTTGTCCATTATTGAGAGCATGATTGCTTCCTACAGTAGAATGGTGACCCAAGCATTTATTCTTTTCTTTGTCCCCATTATGATCTTGTAAACAACTGATTTTTATTATGCAGTCATATTTTTATATATTTATCTTTTTCTTTTTGTGGTGGATTTCTTTAGGTCGATGTGGACATAGCAACCCACGTCAATGTCTATGATGATGGCCCTGAACGAAGGTAATGTGTGTTTTGGTTAATTTATCAATATGACTAGACTTTATCCAACCATCAGTGCCCCACTGAGTGCAATAGTTGTCGAAGCTGAAGCCCCACATAACAATGATTTTCTGTTCGTGTGTGTCAAACAATGTTTGAATGAGGAATGAGGCTGGCAAATAATGCATTTTACTTCTTAATTTGTAGCTTGCTCTATGTGGAGACAGTGGATCGCCCGGGATTACTGGTGGATCTTGTAAAGGCCATCACAGACATAAGCATTGCTGTTGAATCAGGGGAATTTGACACTGAAGTAATGATGAGTTCTTTTGTGTTGATCTGCATTCTCTAGATTATTGTACTAGTTGGAGTACTACTAGTGATAGCAGCTGCCAGCTTGAAACTATTACTCATAAAATTTTGGTTTTGGCACCTAGGGTTTGTTGGCTAAGGCAAAGTTCCACGTGAGCTACCGTGGTAAAGCTCTTATCAAGCCTCTTCAACAGGTAAATCAGCCTATAACAGAGCATTAGAATTAACTTAATCTTAGGATATTAAAATTTGGACTGCTAAAATGTGAGTTATATATATATATATATATATATATATATATATATAAATGCCTTGCCTCTAGCCTGCAAGAGCTTTTAATAGGTTTAGGGCCATCCTGCAATCTCTTAACTTGATTTTAATAGATAGGAAAGTTATAGGCATTATTGGTTAGAGGTGTTATAACTGATAGAATTTTAACCGAGACTCAATCTAGGGTTAGTTGGCCAAACCAAAGCTCTGCTGAGCTCTTTCAAAAATTTTATGAGACTCACCCGCATACACCAACATTACTTGTCTAGTAACATTTACATGCTGCATAATATTTAACCTTAGCAAACTTGGCAGGTTCTTGCTAATAGTTTGCGATATTTCTTGAGGCGACCAACAACAGAAGAAGCGAGTTTTTGAGACATTATAGAAGATGACCGTACTCAAGACTATATATTCTGAAAGGATGTTAGCACCATCCACTATCAGCCCATGCTAGGCATTGTAGAATGTTGTTGTAGAAAATTTCTCTTTTGAAGTGTACATTGACAAAAAACAGTCGGGTACATATTATTAATCATGTACTGCTACAACATATTGAAACGACAATTATTCACATGGTCATATATGATACCCGAAAAAAGAAAAAATAAAGCAGTTATATATCATATGAGAGTCCATTTGCTGGTATTATGCAAAACGCATCAGATAAGAAAAAGACATGGATGTGTGTGTGTGTATAACTATATATATATATATATATATATTGTGTGTGTATTAAGTTTTTAAATCAACTTTTGACAGGAATTTTTGGTAAATTGGACTGTTTGCTGAAATATCCAATATGTGAGCATTTCTTTATTGCTTCTTGTCTGTGAGTCAATTGGTTTGATTCTCCTTGGATGTAAGGTAAAATTGCTGAGGTCTATATTAATTATACCCGCGCTAAAAGCGTGCATCATTATACTAATGTTTGTCCAGCAAAGTTGATAACTAGAGGACTGTTTCCGCTCAATGGATGATTATAATGATATATTATAGTATGCTGATAATAGCCATCCAATTTTCTCTCACTTCCAAGAATTATTGGAAGTGATGGCTCAACAAAATAATTCTTTGGAAGTGAGAGAATTGGATGGCTATCATCAGCAGACCACTCATTATAAGGCTATCAAGTTTCATACTTGGAGAAAAAAGTGGAGGGTCCTCTGGCTTTGGGAAGGTGATAAGGATTGATGTACAACATGGTCTTTGACTTTTTAGATTATTGATGACCTGGCTTTGGGTTTTTTTTTTTTTAAAAAAAATTCCTGTTGGGATTAATACTTAGTATAGGATTTAATCGTTTCTGATTTGGATTAATAATTTTTTTAATTTTATAGATATAGTGTAATAGGTTCTTATTAAATAGTTTTTTTTATCAATAATATCATTTTTGAATTATATAGAATTTTTTTTTATTAGGTGAGTAATTTTCATATTATTTGAAATTTAAGAAATTTGATGTATTTAATTCATACGTTTTCGTGTTGTGATAGTGCAAAGCTCCCACTCATATTACAGGAGTCTCATTCCGCATAAGTGAATTCTATCCAAAAGCAATAAAAAAAGGCTAAATCAATAGCCAGCACTGTTTGCTGTTCAAGTTTCTGTTAAAGCAGAATACAAACCTTTTACAACCACTATATCTATGATGCTAATGACTCTCAATGTTGGCTGTGGGTAAAAGATATAGAGACAATATTGGCGTGTGGAGTTCTCTTCGTTTAAAAAAAAAAAATCAAAGAACTTGAGAAACTACATACATACAGGATAAGATCACCATCTTGGGAGATTTTAACCAATGGCGATGATCAGAAACCCAACAGAAATGTACATGAGCAGCACCGGATAAAGGGCAAGGGCTTTTCTTGGCGCTTTGACAGCCAAATTTGTGAATGGATATGCAGCCCAGGAACTCCAAGCTGAAGTCACAGACGCCACGATTACATTAAGCAAGAAATGGATCTTGAACATACAAATCAAGGCTCCAATGTCAAGAGGAAACAGGCAGTAACCCAGAAGGCTAATGCTCTGGAAAAAGTTTATGCGACCACCCTGTCATGCAACAAAGAAGCTCAGACACACACAGATATATATATATATATATATATATATATAAATACAATTGCAACTACAAATTTCTGGGGTATAAGAATTTGCCAACCAGAAGTAGAACATTCAATGTTAGAACAATGGCACCAGCTGCAAGCACTGCAAATGCAGCCGCAAAAACCTCGGACTAGAAGAGGGGGATAAGCAGTTAGTAAAACTTGGCACGAATATTGTACAAAAGTGACGAGAGAGCTGAAATTAGGAATACCCATAGCCAAAAGAGAATCAGAACTTGATTTCAAGTGTATCAATGTTAGAAATAATGATTATATATCAATCATATAAACATTCAAACATAGACATTTTGTACCTACATTTCACACCAGCGATTGAAAATTCTTGCCAAGAGGGGATAACACTTGATGATCAGTTTATATCATATGCTCATGTAATATGTCACACACACACACACACACACACTCACACACACACACACACACACACATATATATATAAGAAAGGTAACTATAATAAGAATCAAAATGGAGTGTTCACCTTTCTAATGGATGCAGACCAGGACAATGTAAGACCAAGGAAGACAACAAAGAAAAATGGCCCCCAAAGATCCCAATCCCTTAAAGCCTTTCCGGGGTCTTCGCGGAATGGATTTGGAAGCACCACAAGTTTCAAATTGTTAAAGATCCGCAACAAATCTCTCTCCATCGTATCCCACACCGGCTCAGTCAATGTGTTAGATAATGTTAACCCACTTTCTGAAATATTGTTCTGGTTATTCTGGCCAGGATTCAAGTGTGGGTTTGAGGAGGACAATGAATGTCGAGGCACTGGTATTGGAATTGTACCGTTGGAATTTGAATAGGGTGTCATTCTGGGAGATGAAGGAATTGAGGTTAGCTAGCATTGATTAGGTTCTTAATTTTGTTTAAGTTGGATTGAGATGAAGGATTAGGAGATAAATTGTGATTATTTCATGAGGAATCAGAATCAAAATAAAAAATACCTCAAGTTGGGTATGGAACTCTCAACTCTCAAGAATCTAATGAAGCTTATTAATAGAAAATTGACCCAAACATGCATTGATTTTCTTTTCAGCAAATCAAGAAGGAAAAATGAGAAATGAAGGACTATGGGGGGAAATTGAACCAATCATTTTTCCGTTAATACCGTTAGAAGTTTCTTTTCAAGGTGAATGGATCCCACATGCCCCTTCCATTAATAGAAATGACTTTCGTAGGGAATGATTGAGAAAGGGTGTGGATCTCAGCCCTATATTGTGCGCAATTACGAGATAAGCGAAACTAAATATACAGTCAACCCTTTTAATTAAAAGATACGAACATCTGAAAATTTTTTAATTATTAAATTCTTTAATATTTTTATTAACTAATAAGTGATTTTTACATATAAATGATTTCAATATAAAAATAAAATCTTATATACAATTTTTCAGTGACAATTTAATTTTTTATAAAAAAAATTATAAAATATTTAATTTACGGTATAAAAAATTCTTAATATCTATTTTAAGTAAAAAAGTGTTTTCGATGTCATAATTTTTCTTATTTATAATACTTTTGATTTCAAGTAATATAGAATCAATAAATACTAATTATCAAGACATGTTATAAGTGAGATATATATATAAGTACATATATATATATAAGTAATTTATCTCTATAATACTTAATATTATAGAGAATTTTTTTGAAAAAAAATTAATTACTAATTATCTATTATAAAATCAAGTTGATTTTTTAAAATTTTATTAATTATGAAAAATTATTAACTAAACCAACACATTAAAGATGGTGGTCCTTGTACTGCTTCAAGCCCAACCCAAATATCAACTAGCCCTAAAACGCAAGCTGGCCCGACCCATTTACTCTTTATTCTAGGCTTTCTAGCCATGGGCCTTGGAGGAATGCAGGTCAAATCCGATCTCATATATTATAAAGAATAATACTTAATTCAAAATTAGGGCGGTAGAACTTTTTATTGGATATGTCTTTTAAGTATAATTCACTAGTATATAATGCATATGTATTTTTTTTTTATTTTATCTAATTTGTAGTTAAGTATTGTCCGGTGATAAATGGTGTATTAAAATACATGTATGAGGAATCTTCTTATTAGAAAAATTTATTTATTATTTTTAGCATTATTATATACAGATTAATAAATACTTAACACAACAACTCAAAATGAGTCATAAATTGATTTATAAAATATTCATTAGCCTGAATGCATTACGTCCGAAACCACACAAGATCTTCTAATAATTGCAAAAGTTAAAATTTTACAATATAATGTTAGAGTATTTTCAACGGCAACTCAAATTTTTATTTAAATTTAAGTTATAATTTGAATAAAAAGTGAATTTGAGTCTCGTGTATTTTTTAATGATTAATTAAATTTAATTTATGAATAATTTTATACTGATTTGAATTTAAATTTAAGTAAAATCTTATTTGAATTTAGATTGATTAATAACCTAATTTTTTTTTTATAAATTTTAATTTTAATTAAATTTGAATAATGAGTGAAATGTTTTTATACGTGATAAAGACAATAATCAGAGTGGAAGTGATCCAATCTGAAGAATATAAATGCTTTGTCGGGATGGCAGCATGGGCAAACATCTTGCCGTTATTCTGAAACTGCAGATGGTTGCAATCTTTAACATAAATCCAAACGTAGAATGACGTGAGATCAAACGATTCGAATAGCTTTTCATTTTATTTTTCCTTGGGAAACTAAATGGTCCTTAGCTAATTTCCTTGTATAAAACAGGGACATGGGTTCCTCTAGCCTGCAACAGTTCATTCTATCCCCCTTGTATACAGTATAGTACATCTTTCAGAGAGATAGAGAGACAGAAAGAGATGGCAGCGGCAGTTGGTAGAGGAGCACAGACCATGAACTCCATGGGTATCAAGTAAGGTTTTCATTTGACAAAATTTTAATTTTTATGTGGCACAGTACATGCACATTTATATATATATATATATATATATATATAAATAAAGTGGCAATAATGCTTACTTTCAAATTAGAGATTGAGAATTTTTTTTTCCAATAACTTATATATTCATTACGATTTGTCATATATATATATATATATATATGATAAACATAACTATTACGTGAATAAATAAAAGACCGAGGTCTTATATAAAATGACAGTAAAATTTTTTTTCTCTTTCTCATTATACTCTTAAAAAAAAAGCTAAAAGATAATTGGGGGCTCCGAAGGGTAAACTTGTCCCTTAAATTTGGGAATTATTTTTTTTTTATAATGTAATATATTTCACATTATGGGCACTCTGCGTGGCCAACTCTGGATTTTGAGTTCTGTGTCTTTTAGTTATATGGTCCCTAGTTGATAAAGCAAGTTGCAGCAATAAAGAAAAATGTAGGTCCAGGAGTGTCTCCTTTTGTGAAAAAGAATGTTAAAAATATTTTTTTAAATAAATATTTTTTTTTCACAAAATTGGGACACTCCAAATTCTTTTATTTTCTGTCATCGTAATAGAAAATAAATCAAGGATCGTGTATGAGTTTTACAATTGTTTGGAGTAATTTTTGCATGTTTTTTTCTTTTTTTTGTATTTATAAAACTTATTTCTAAAAACGGGTTTAGGACAGAGGTTTGATTCAAATAATGTAAATTTACTCTGTTTGTTTATCTTTTCAAAAATAGTTTTTTAATTTTAAAACACAGAATACGCATTTCAAAAAATATATTTTTTTAATTTTTTAAAATTTATATTATTATATCCAAATATATTTTCACAATTTCTTAAAAATTAATTACAAAATTTTGAATATATTTTAAAAAAAAAATTTAAAAATTGTTTTTAAATCACAATCCAAACGAAGCTAGTGATGTGAGTTAAATTTTACTTCTCTCATCATTATATAATAAAAAAATTCATTTTTATTCTTAAACCAACCTTAAACACCCACTAATTTGCTTGATAAGAGTTAATCCTTGGTTGAAGCGTATTGCACACAAGTTTGCTTTTAGGCATCAGAGTGACGAAAACTCATTTTTAAAACACAGGCCAATGCTGCGAAAAGCCTATCATAGGAAGAGCAGTTCCCCTGATATTGGTGACACTTTCAAATTGAATGGGGAAGAAGTGAAGAACAAGGGCATAGCCGGAGATCGTGACAATAGCTGGTGGGTTCCCGATGATCGGACCGGAATATATTACCCCAAGGGGCAAGAGAAAATAATGGTAGATGTTCCTCCCGGTGCCGGAAAGGATTTCGGGGTCAATTGGTTTTCCAATAATGATTTTTAATTTTGTTTAATTATCCAATATGCTATATGTGTTGAGACTCTTCTTTTAATAAATGCTTGGATTCAATATATGTGGCCTCCTCGCATAATAATGTGGAATTCATACTATCCTATGTTTTATATCGTTAAATTAGGGTTTTAGGCTGAAGTTTTCAGTAGTTTGACTGGTAATCTTATATCTCTTTTACGAAACAGGTTATTGAATCTCTTTAAAGTAAAAATGTGTGGTATTATGTTGATTGTTTAGCAATGGATTAGATTTATTGATGGTATAATTAATTTACCAGTAATGAATTAAGTTTGTTTGTAAATAGATATTTTTTGATTGGTCGAAAAAAACGAAGCCTTAGAATTAAATTTAAGTAAAATTGAAGGCAACTTCAATATTTCAATTTTATGGTGTCAAATGCAGCATCAATGATTTACGTGCCATTTCTCATTAGCATAGGACAATCATTCAGTTAAAATATTTGTTCAATTTTTGTCAAAAACCCTTTTAAGGCTCAATGAAAACAGAAATTACAGGATATAATTGAAAATATTATATATATATATGTGTGTGTGTGTGTGTGTGTGTTTTTCATTTAATATTAGGTTGATTGACTTGGTAGCCCTTAAACGGAATAAATTTGATACTTGAGAAAAAGAAAAATATAGAAACAAAAGCAATTTTTAAAATTAAAATTGCTAAAATATACGTTACTTTCTCAAACAGAGAAAAAGAAATGGTTACATTAAAAAATGAACTATAAGTAATAAAGAATATGAAAGTTCAATGTTAAAGGATATTTGGTACAAATATTTGGGAACTCTTTAGTTGAATTCGAAGAGTAAAATTAATCAATTTAAACAAATAACTGATAAAATTGAAAATAGGATGCAGGTTTTGATGACAAAAACTCTATCAAGAGCTGGTCGTGAAATATTAATAAAATTGATGTCATCATCGTTGGCTCAACACAATATGAATTGTTACTTGATTCCAAAAAAGATTAGGGATGAAATTGATCATATCCAAAAGAATTTTTTATGGGGCCGCAGTGCAAAACATAATGGCTTTAATTGGGTTAAATGGGATCATATATGTTTAGGAAAAGAATAGAGGATGTTTGGACATTCGTAATGCTAATGATATAAATATGGCAGCAATAGCAAAGATATGATGAAAAATTTTAACAAATCAGAATAATATTTGGATTTATCAGGTTAAGGATAAATATCTCTCAAATATTAATTTTTTTAGCAGTAAGACTAAATCTAATGATTATTGGGCATGAAAAAATATTTTAAAGCGAAAAAATGTTCTTATTGAAGGAATTAGATGGTCACTTGGTAATGGAAGGAATATTTTATTTTGGGTTGATAAATGGGCTACTTAACACGCTGTTTACAAGTACGTACAAAATTATAGAGAAAATGCAATTGACTGAGACTTAAAGTTTGTGATTGTATTTTAGAGAACAAGCAGTGGCACTTAGAAAAACTAGACCAGTTGGTGGGACATATTCTAGCTAATATTATTAGACAACCTCCTATTCTTGTTTCAGACTGTTGAGGATACTTTGTGGCGGGGATTAGAGCTTTGTGGGTTGTTCTCCCAAAAATCAGCTATGAGACCTAGGGATTTGAGATATGGAGATATAATTCAAAATTTACAGCAAAAGAAATCTTATTTTACTTGGATATGAAAAGTACAATGTGCTGCTAAAATCAAATCTTTTTTATAGTTAGTTCTTAGAAATAGATTGCCTACGAAAGAGTTACTTCGCAAAATAGGTATCAATGTAGATATTTATTGTGATCTATGTCCAGATAAGATAAAGACTCAAGACCATTTATTCCTTCAATGTTAAGGTGTTAAATATGTTTGAAATTTAATTAGGGGGACATATGAGAGTCCGACTATAGGAGATGACAATATTGTTAAATGGTTAAAGAAAATACATGAATTTAAGCGTAATGATGAGAGAGATGGAGAAAAAGTGATTAATATACTGTGGCAAATTTGGTGTAAAAGGAATAACAAAATTTTTAGAAAATATAAATTTAATCCTTTTCAAATTATTGAAAAAGCAAACAATATATTTAAAGATTATTTTATGATTAGGGAGTGGATAAGTTCTGATTTGTATGCTAGGACAAGAAGTAAACATGTGAGATTTGTTAGATGGATTCCACCAATAGGAATGAAAAAGTTAAACTTTGATGGATCTAGAAAAAGAAATAATTTATCAAGAGAGTTAGTGCTATTTTCCAGAATGAGACATGTGAAATTTGTTAGGCATTATCTAATTGATATAATGGTAATTATTCGGTTCCTCAATTAGATGCTTTTTCCTCTTCGAGAGGGTTTGTTACGAATTGATGTACAATATGGTAAAAAAGTTTGTAATAGAAGAAGACTCCAAAACTATTATTGATTGCTTATTAAGAAAAGGAAATATGGCATTGGAAACTCTATAGTATTTTGATGAATTGTATAAATATTATTAAAAAAAAAAAGTCTTCAAATTAGTTTTAAACATGTGTACAGGGAGACAAACTGTGCTGCTGTTTGGTTAGCAGATAAAGTTCATACGGAGATGCATAGTATTATTTAGTTTGACATTTTTTTTACTATTTTAAAAGGCATTATATTAAATGATAGTATAGGGAAGACATTGAAAAGACCGGTGTAAATTCAATAAAAAAAATAAAAGTTTGTGTTATTTATACTAGCTTGGTCATAAATTTGGATTTAAGTAATTAAAATTGGAGTTAAATACATTTATATATTGATTAAATATGTAGAAAGTCATGGTTGATGAGTAATAATGCTACAATACACGGTGTTTGATTCCAAACTAGGTAAGAAGAAGTTTCATGTATTCATGTACATGTCATAATTCTAATGTGCTATGTATACATGCAATCATATATATATATATATATATATATATTTAATCCTCTTATAATTAATAGACATGATAAATAAAAATTTTATCAATTATTAGAATTATTAATTATTAAGTTTTCTCATACTTTCATTAATCAATAATTTTTTTTACATGTAAATGAATTTCAGTACAAAATAAGACTTTATATACAATTTTTCAATTGAATTTTTTTTTTCATAAAAAAAATAAATATAATACTCAACTTGTAACATAAAAAACTCCTAATATCTATTTCAAGTAAAGACGCAAGTGTTTCTTGATATTATAATTTTTTTCTCATCTACAATGCTTTTGATTTCAATTATGCATAATTAATTAATATAATTATCATTACATGTCATAAAGAGGATATATGTAAATAAATATATAATTATTTTATCTCTCCAATAATTAATATTATAAATAATTTTTTTTACAATATATTAATTATTAAATAATAGAATTATGAATTATCTACTATAAAATTAAGTTGATTTCTTAAAAATTTATTAATTATTAGAGATCATTAAATATTAATTATAAAAAAATCAACTATATATATATATACTAGATATTATGTGACTAATTTTAATTAAAAAAAAATCGCGCGTAGATTATATATCTAACATATCTTGGTTAAAACACACAAAAGGGCAGAGAAGGAGCATTGAAGCATCTTAAAATTTCATCAGACCAAAGTTAATTTTGGCTATAAGATTCCTTAATTGCCAGTGCTCTAACTCTTTATGTGGCATGGCATTACTGTATTGAAAAAGCTCAAAAGAGGAATTGATCCGTACAAAATAAAGTCAAAAAGGTAAAGAGCTAGTAGGACTCTTTGGGAGGTCCAATTAGGAAAGAGTCCTTCCAACCCAAGTCTCGTATATAGTCACAAAGTTACTCTCTCCATACACACATATGAATGTATAATATGATAATATATATGTGTGCGTGTGTGAATGCTGAATGCATGCACACTGCTCAATTAGTGAGGAGAGTACAGGTCACAACCAGAGGTTGTGCAATATGGCAAAAGAATCAACCTCTGATTATCTATTCGTTGATGACCTTTACTTCTCAGCACTCTTCACCGAAAATAATGAAGAAGATGATCAGGTGTTCCCAATATCAGATGCCAAATATGCAGAAGAGTTGCAGCTCCAGGAGGTTCTAATGGCGTCCATGATCAATGCTCCACCAATTACAACCCAAGCAAGCCCAACATCAAACCCAAAACAAATAAAGGTTGCAAAGGGAGTTGGCGAATCATCGCACTCAGAACCAGTGGAGGTTGCACCAGAAGCTGAAGCTGGCCAACCATCTTACTGCCTCTGCGAGATTTGTGTGGAAGAGAAAGAGAAGAAAGAGATGTTCAGAAATGAAAGTTGTCATCACTCCTTTTGTACTGACTGCATAAGCAAACATGTTGCGACGAAGATCCAAGAGAACATTCAAGTTGTTTCGTGCCCGGGCTTTGAATTGCAAAGGCGTGCTGGAGCTCGACGCCTGCAAATCAGTGATCCCCAAAGAAGTGCTTGATCGGTGGGACGAAGCGCTGTGCGAGTCGTTGATTCTTGCATCGCAGAAATTTTACTGTCCCTTTAGGGACTGTTCGGTGATGCTGGTGAATGACAGTGTTGACGTCATCACAGAGTCGGAGTGTCCCATATGCCGAAGATTGTTCTGTGCACAGTGTTATGTGCCGTGGCACTCCGGGGTCGAGTGCGAAGAGTTTCAGAGATTGAATGAGGATGAAAGAGGGAGAGAAGATCTCATGGTGAGAGAGCTTGCTAGGGACAAGAAGTGGATGAGATGCCCCCATTGCAGATTTTTTATCGAAAAAACAGAGGGTTGTTTACATTTGACTTGTAGGTCAGTGTACTTACTACTATTATTTTCCAGATGTTATTTCATATGCTTTTGAGTAATTTTAGTAATATAAATAAGTTTTACTTTAATTTTATAAAATATTAAAATCAGTAGGTTTTCATACAATTTATTATAAATGTATGGAGCTTAGATTGGCCATACTAAACTCCCACCTACGGGGACATTGGGTTGGACTATTCCACCTACTTATTCATCTTTTATCTTAAGAGCCTGAAGCGAACATCTTCTGGTATGGTGTTTGAAGGGGCCGACACTATTCTGATATCATTGTTATGGAGGGAGTTTCCAATCAAAAAAAGTAAAACTTAGTGTGTTAGGTAAAGGTATTATACTTGCTTTATAGGATATAGAACACTCCATGTCTATCTGATGTGGGACAAGGAGACTGTATAATTTCCCAGAAAATGTAATTCTGGACTTAGTTGTTTGAGTTGCATGGCTGTTTGTGGTTGCAGGTGTGGATTTCAGTTTTGTTATGCATGTGGAGCAACATGGAGTGATAATCATGGCGGTTGTCAAACTCAGTGACGGGGATCTTATAGCGATTGTTCTCTACTTGAGGTTCAAAGGCCTGTCGAATTGCTGTTATGCCTATATATATATATATATAATGTCAAGAAAGGAATGAACATGAATGTATTGAGTCTACCAGTGTGAGTAAGAAATATATACTTATTTGTATTGATCATGAAATCATGAAGCACAAATGTTCCAATTCTTCTTCTGAGGCGATATTATCCCTCTGATTCTGATCAGTCATTAAACTTCCCTTAGTTTATGTTATCTAAACTCATGATAATGCCAATCTGAATGTACTTGAATATGAGAGGTAGCCAGTTGAGAGGCAAGAAAGACTTCCATTAAAGAATGATATCACTTAATTAAAAATGAATTGAATTGCCTTCCAGTTCAACTTGAGAATGGGTTCTCTTGCTTCTATTATTCGGTACGGTGGAATGAGTATTTTAACTTTTTTATTTTTTATTTTTGTTTGGTATGATTGAGAATACCTATTCTATAGTATTAGATTGTCCCACATCGCCCGTCTCTATCTCTTTGGTCTATCTATATAGCAGGTTGCCACTCTCCTGAACACCTGTGTTTTAAGGAGCTGAATGGGCTGCGCCTCCAATTTCAATATGGTATCAAAGACAAACCAAAGCCTAACTTTGGGCTAGAGGAGTTAGGGCGTGCTTACCTAGGCCTCCCCTTTGCGGGCAATGTGCTCCAGGGGGCGTGTGTTGGATTGTCCCTACATCGCCCGTCTCTAGTTCCTCTAGTCTATCTATATAGTAGGCTGCCCCTCTCCTTAACACCTGAGTTTTAAGGAAGCTGAACGGACTGCGCCTCCAATTTTAATATATATATAATGAATATTCTATTAAAAATTATTTTCAAGCAATTTTTTGACCTAGATGAGTTATCCTTATGTCATTTCATTTCATGCATTTCATGGAATGATCATTTTATTCATATATTAAACATGGCCTAAATAATTTTTCAAACCTAATTTCATAGTGTCAAATATAGTACGAGAGTATCTGAAATTGGGTGAGCTCGTTTGTCTCGGTCCCATATTTAATTTCTTTTAATTATGTGCTTAATTTCTCAATCAAATACAATAAGCTTATCTAGTTAACTTGAAACAAATGGGCACTATCCAATATCCATCATTTATTAATTAATTTAATTATATGTCAAGATTAACATATGCTTATATCATTAAAAGCTTAAATTTAATGACCGAAGGAAAGTACTTTGTGCTCTTATAACATTACTTGCATCTTTGGTTAAAGGTAAGTCTGCTTATAGTATGCATGATTACTTTTCCCATATTTACTTACATTAAGCACTGCTTTGCCAAGTAGTATTTGCATAAATCCATTATATTTTTGTTCCCTACTAGAAAAAAGGTTCTATTGAAAATTTGAAACACATTGTTAGTTAAATATTGAAATGTATTTATGAAATCTCAATTAAAGGCCCTATTTGGTGCACCTGCCTCTTGCACTGCACTCCATTCAACCCGAGTTCGGACATTTTTTTTTTAGTTAAGAGGACAAATATTTCATGTCTTTCGCAACTTCAGACTCGATACTTATTACTGTTTACCGGAATAAGACTAGGAATATTGAAGATTAACAACAAATGGTAGATTTTCCTCCAACACTGACTGATTTTTTATTTATTTTTTGTTAATTAAAAGAATAAAATCCTACCTTTATATATGGTTTAAAAAGCTTATTTTGATCTCATTTTAGAAATTAGAGAGAAAAAAAAATTGGATAAGAAAGTTTTATATTACCTATTTTGTCCATATTTTCTAAAATATTTGAATTATTATTTTATTCTGTTTACTCATAAAATAAAACATTTTATTTATTTTTCTATACTTTTTTATTTTCAAACAAATAAAATGATATATTTTTTTCTAAATTATCCAAACAAGAATAATAGTTTATAATATCATTTTCTTTTCTCATTTAACGAAAATTACACTTTTGTTTTCTTTTTCTCATAGTTTACCAAACGCACGCTAACAAGAATAATAGTTCATAATATCATTTTCTTTTCTCATTTAACGAAAATTACTTTTGTTTCTTTTTCTCATAGTTTACCAAACACGCTACACAAGAAAGCTTTTCAAGCTTCCCTTACCCACTACAACAATATTTTAAAAGCCGAATCAGATCCGCCATCGGGCCGGGACCGGTCCGAGTTCCAGGAGAAGCCGGAGAATTGGCTGTCTAACCGTCAATTGAACCGTGAACAGTTTATGAGAACCGCACAGTTTGCTTGACCTATAAAAAGTTAAAAACAACAGTAGGGCTCGGTGCGATTTCTCGGAAAAGCCTGATCTGATTTCTCTCTATTCTCGTTGATCTCTCTCATTCTCAGTGGCTCGAGTTTTCTGACGGACAATCGGTGTTGGGATGGTGAGTATTTCATCTCTGGTTATGTGACTGTGTGACGATCGCTGCCTTTGTAGTTTGTTCTTCATCAGTTCATCTCTGACTCTATATGACGACAGTGACGGTGGCTTGAATCACCTTAAGCTCTGCATCTGTGTGTTTGGGCTTTCTATGCATCTCTGTTATGCCATATTTTTTTAGTCTCCTCATCTATTTGTATTTTGTCTCTCTTTCACCATAAAGCTTGTTAACTGTAATTAAATATTGGCTAAAAATTTGAGGCTTATATTGTATCACTGTATTCCAGATTCCGTAGGCACTATTTCACATGGGCGATCTGTATCTGAGAGGCATGGCATGGTTCATGTGTATATAATGCTTCCTGGCCCACCTCCAGCAAATCGCACATCCTAAGCTTGACATTTGGTGGAAAGCTTGTTTCTTCTCCAAAAAAAGCGGGAAAGAACACTATTATCTTGTACAATGGCATCTGAAACTGCTGTGATGTTCAATTCCGATGGTAAGTTGTTTTCCTTTCAATGTAGGTGTAGCTTTAGTTTCTTTCGTCCAAAGAGGCTTTTTTGAGTTTTTGTTAATTCCTTTATCTTTATTTCACTGCTAAATTTATTTGCTATGTTTCCTTCACAAATCCTATGTTTTTTGATAATTGAAATTTGATTGTTAAGCATGTTATCTGCTTAGATAACACACCAATGTTAATGTGATAATAAATTTTGAAAAAATAGGGATTTTTTTTTTTTTAATTTTTCATATTTTTAATCAATAGATAAAATTATATTATTAATAGTAATAGTAAATATATCTATGACATCATGGTTTTATTACTGATGATCTGTGACCCGTGACCCATCTTATTACCGGTCCACGGTCTAGGTTTCAAAATATTGCATTACAAAAAGGGTCTAAAAGGGGCAGAGAAGGAGCCATGAAGCGTCTTAAAAATTTATCAAACAAAGTTAATTTTGGCTCGCTTTTGTTCCACTTGATAAGATTCCTTGATTGCCAGTTCTCTAGTTCTTTATGTGGCATGGTATAGTTGTGTTTGGAAAGAGAATTGATCCATACAGAATGAAGTCAAAAAGATAAAGACCTAGGACCCTTTAGGCTTTAAGAGGTCCAATTAGGGAAGAGGCCTTCCAAGCCAAGTCTCGTATGGTCACAAGTCCATCTCCCTATCATCTATACACACACATACATACGTATATATGTATCATGTATGTATGTGATAATATGGACACTGCTCAATTTTGAAGAGAATAAATGTCACAACCAGAGGTTGTGCGATATGGCAAAGGAATCAACCTCTGATAGTCTATTTGTTGATGAACTTTATTTCTCAGCACTCTTCACTGAAAATGAAGATCAGGTGTTGCAAATATCAGATGCTGAGTATGCAGAAGAGTTGCAGTTCCAAGAGACTCTAATGGCCTCTGTGATCACTTCTCAAATGTCGAACAATGCTCCGCCATCTACAATCCAAGCAAGCCCAACATTGAATCCAGAACCAATGAAGGTTGCAAAAGAAGTTGGCGAATCATCACACTCAAAGCCAATGGAAGTTGTAACAGAAGCTGGCAAATCATCGCACCCAGAGCTAATGAAGGTTACAAAAGAAGTTGGTGAATCATCTCACCCAGAACCAGTAAAGGTTGCAATAGAAGCTGGTAAATCATCGCACCCAGAACCAATGGATGTTGCAACAGAAGCTGGCCAATCATCGCACTGCATCTGTGAGATTTGTGTGGAAGAGAAAGAGGTGGATGAGATGTTCAGAAATGAATATTGTCATCACTCCTTTTGTACTGACTGCATAAGCAAACATGTTGCGACGAAGATCCAAGAGAGCATACATGTTGTTACATGCCCTGGTTTGAATTGCAAAGGCGTGCTGGAGCCTGACACTTGTAGGTCAGTGATTACTAAGGAACTGCTTGCTCGGTGGGACGAATTACTCTGTGTGTCATTGATTCTCGCATCACAGCAATTTTACTGTCCCTTTAGGGACTGTTCGGCCATGTTGGTGAATGATAATGTTGAAGTCATCAGGGAGTCTGAGTGTCCCATATGCCGAAGATTGTTCTGTGCACAGTGTTATGTCCCGTGGCATTCGGGGGTTGAGTGCGAAGAGTTTCAGGGATTGCATGAAAATGAAAGAGCGAGAGAAGATCTCATGGTGAGAGAGCTTGCTAGGGACAAGAAGTGGATGAGATGCCCCCACTGCAAATTTTTTGTCGAAAAAACAGAGGGTTGTGTACATTTGACTTGCAGGTCAGTGTACTTACTACTATTATTTTTGGACTTGAGAAGTTATTTTTATTGTATGGTCTTGATTCATACACTTTGCAGGATAGTTTCATGTTAATCCCTATTTATAAAGGTAGGTTTTTTTAGCCTGATTATAATGTGTGGGGCTTAGATTGGTCAGTTTTGACCGAACCCTCACCTATTGCCTGCTCAATTTGAGGAATTAATACATTAGATAGTTAGATTGTTCAAGTAGTTCTGGACTACCCAAAACAAAAAAAAGTAGTTCTGGACTAGATGATGCATGGCTGTTTGTGGTTGCAGGTGTGGATTTCAATTTTGCTATGCATGTGGAGCAAATTGGAGTGAAAGTCATGGCAGGTTGTCAAACTCAGTGATGGGGATCTTATAGCCTGATGTTATCTACTTGAGGTCAAGACCTCTTGAATTGCTGTTATGTCTATATATTTATGTCAAAAAAGTACTGAACATTGATGTATTGAGTTTATCAGTTTGAGTAAGCAATATATACTTGCTTGCATTGGTGATCATGAAATTGTATAATACAAATACGCCAATCCTTCTTCTGGGGCGATATCATTGCTCTGATTCCGATTAAGTCATTAAACTTCCGTTAGTCTATGTTATCCAGGATTTTTTTCCTTTTTAGGGTTGTTTTATATCTTTTTTACCAAAATAGTGCTGTTTCCATCTTATATACCAAAATAGGGCTGTTTTTCAAAATCGTCACTTGGAGTGACACTTTTGGCCTTTTCTTTTAACAAACTCACTCTTTCTCATTGTCTTACCCTCTCCCTCTCCTCACTACCCACGCGAAAGAAATGGAGCGAGTAGCTGATCTCCATTCATGACCATAGTTCTCTCAAGAGTATATTCATCAATTTCTTCAATCTGAGCTCAACATCACAAACAACCTTCTCTCTCAACCAGTTGTTTTGTTAAGAGCATAGAGCATACACGAACCTGTCAACAGAGCCTGGCTATCTCTAGTCGCTCTCAAACGGTTGTTGTATAGGATCAGCTTTTCTCTCAACCTATCGACAGAATTTGATTGAAGTACTATCAGGGCTTTTCTCTTCTTTATTGTGAATTCCTCACTAAAAATGAGCGAGTTTCGTAAATTAAAAAATAGGGCTTTTATATGATAAAAAAATAGGGCTTTTGAAGGACTGATTTGTGTTGAAAAATTACTGATAAAAAAAAAATTGTGTTGAAAAATTAGGGTTTTCTCTTTTTAATTGTGCATTTCTCTACCGAACTCTCTTTCTGCCTCTTTTTCTCTTTCTTTCCATTTGGTTTTGCTTTGGTTGAGTAGGGCTTCTCTCTTGAAAATATACAAATTTGCAGATTTGGTTATGAGATTTTTAAGTGGGATGGTAAATTGATGGTTTAATAATTTACTGGAACAGAGGGCTACACACTTTCCTATTCTACTTGGTTTTGATATCAGTTTAATTACTGATTTGTTCTAGAGAGACAATGTACTTTTTGATATAAATATAGGAATAAATGTCTGTGTTTTGATCACATCTTAAAGAATGAACTGATATCTTTCAATTTTGCAGGGCGCTTGGATTACTCTTTTTTGTTCAATTTTCCACCACTGCGGGAATACTCCTTTATTTCTTTTTAATAAGAAAACTGGGTTTACTTTCTGCTTGTAAGTGGACAGAATTTGTGTACATATTGGGAAGCAGTAGACATATTGGAAAGAAACTGATCATTGATAAGTTGTGCATGTTATTATAGCAATAACTCTCTCTTATTGATTCTATGGATTGTGGATGGAGTCAAGGACGGTGCATTGTGATTTGAACAGGATAATGGTTTGTGAATTGATTTATCAAGAGAAGCTTTCCACTGTTATGGTTTTGTCTTTTATTTACATTGTCTTATTTCATTGTTTTATATCCATGGGTGGTTTGATCTGGTTGTAAAAAGGGATTCAATTCAAGAACTCCTATTCCACTTCTTCGGATGTTTATAGAAGGGAAATTACGTGCTTTCACATAGGAAGTGGATTGAGATTGCCATGAACAAAGCCTTTTGAAAACCTTGTTCCGACGTTAATCAGTCTCTTCGTTAATGAATGGTGAGTCAACCCAATGAATCGGATATCAAGTTATCACAAAAAAAAAAAAAAAAAAAACAAACAAACAAACAAAACCTTTTGGGATAGACATGCAAGTTCTATCAGAGCAGAGGTTACCTTCGTCAAGACTGTTGCTTGAGAAACTAAAATACTAACGGAGGCAAGCATTTTGGAGCTAGACATGCCTTATTCTAGGGTGAAACAAAAATCCTAACTGCCTAAGTTAAAAATATTTAGATTCAATGCTGATCTAATTGAGTCATCTTTGGGCATTTTTTTCCTGCCGTTTAAGTGTTTGACATTTAGTACTCGTTTGGATGATCAGGTAAAAAAATATGATTTGATGAAAGTGCGAGTTTGAAAAAATACAATTTGAACTAAACTATGAGTATTTGGATGAATATATTTGAAACGAATTTAAATGATATATAGTGTTTTGATGAATTGTTGAAAGTGATGAATGTTTTACATAAACAGAAAATAGACGTTTTCAAAACGAAAGTTTGAAAAATGTTCTTCATTGATATTTTTTTGGAAGCATGCGTTTCAAGTTAGAAATGCTCAAACAACATTTTAAAAATGTCAAAATAAATATTTAAATATAAAAAGTTCGATTTAAATTTTAAAATTACTCATTTTGAAAACGTCATCATCCATTCAAATATATTAGATTGAGAGTTCAACTGTAGTTTAATTTGGAACACATTTTCTCTCTGGTAATGAATTCTCAATTTTTTTCAATGCTAACTTGAACGTATGCCATATCATATAAATGATGTTCAATTATCTAACATATGATACATGACAATTGATATAGCATTGCATTCAAGAGCCTATTGAGAGAAGTTGGGATATTTAAATAAAAAAAATAAGAATAAACTTGAATAGGGTGACAAGATAACCCCTCTACGAAGTGAAGTAATAGTGGCATTTGATCATGTAGTCCTTTGTTTTTGTAAAGGGCATAGGAATAAATTCAAGTAAAGTGACAAAATAAGCCTATTAGTTGGATTAACAAAACTTAATAAACATCATTCATTTAGTAAAAAACAAAAAATCCTTTCATTTGTTTGAAAAGTAACCAAGAATTCTATCTTATAGTTCCAATTTTAGAATTCCAAAATAACTTTTACAATTATTTCAACAAAACACTCTAATTAAATGATATTTTAATTATTAAATGATTTTAAAATTAAGTTTTTATTATTTATCAAAAAAAAAAAATTAAGTTTTTATTTATCTTATTTATTTTATTTCTAGTTCGTTAATAATTAAAACACATGTCTAATACGAGGTCAAGCTTAAACTAGCATTATATATATGTGTGTGTGTGTGTGTGTGTGTGTGAAGTGACTAGTGAGCAGGGTTTTTACCGGGGTAAGTAGTTGAATTCCTGAGCGAGGGAGAGTTCCGCTATGAAGCTTTTGTTTCTTTCTCACATATGTGGCGCCAAATAGTCTCAACTGATTCCGTACGATAACGTCAATAAACGTATGAACGGCTAAGCTAAGGCTAAAATTGCTTGAGAAACCCCCAAAATCAATGGCTCTCTTCTGCAATTTCAACAACACAGACCTCATTTCCACTGCCATCTCCTTGCGATCTACTTCTTCTTCACTCCTCAAATCCCCAAACTTCAACAAATTCTCTTTGCTTTCCCTCAAGAAAATTTCCAATTCTTCTTCGTTCTTTGTCCGCTCGCTAACTTCTTCTAGTGGAAATGAAGACAATAACGGCGACGACAACGAGTCAAAGACATCGAAGAAGAGACTTTCGGAGCAGTCCTCGTGGGAATCCAAAGACTCAGAGGGCAACGATTATCTCTACAGGCTTGGCAAAGAGGCCGATAACATGAACGTTGCCGTCGGTGCTAGGGCTGGCGTCATCGACGACCTCTTTGCCGGCAATTTTCTCGGACGAGACTGTAAGTAATTTTCTTCCCGACGTGTTCTATTTAGTTGCCAACAAAATGTAGGATAACAAACAAACTGAAAATTTTGGAATTCTTAACATATGTTATTTTTTACCTCATTGCGGTGAACTTTTCAGCTTTCATAAATCAACAAAATGTTGATCGCAGGGGTTCCGAAATGGTTTCTTGGATTGAATTTTCTTGCACCTCTTTTTTGAGGGTTTGATTCTATTTTGCTCTATATTGCAGCGGACATTGTGTTTGATTACCGTCAGAAGGTGACCAGGTCGTTTGAGTACCTTCAAGGCGATTATTACATCGCTCCTGTCTTCATGGTATGCTTACTTGATTGTGGTTTTGATTTGTTTTTCTGATTTCATTTGGTTGTGCTCCACTCTATCTACTTCACCTTTTTGGTGTAAATGCTTCAATCTACCTCTATGAATAGATATAAAATAGAACCGACATTTTGAGATGACCTCCTGTATGTTATATGAATTTTTTCATGGCTTGAATAGGGAAGGAATTGTCTTTCTACTGACTTAGAATGTTTAAAAATCAGTGATATATAGGACCCTTCTCTCTCAATAATTGCCTTTTCTCTTTCTTTTTTCTTTTTTTTAACTAAAGGAGTATGTTACAATAGTTACTTTACAAGCCCACAAGGGTCTCTCAAGTCTGGACCGGAAACGCAACAACCATCTCAGAGCATCTCCAACAAGATGGAGGCATTTTTGGAGGCAAAATTCCCATTTGCATCCGGCTACAGTGCTATGCATCTCCCACCACCGTACATGCACTCCAACAATGGGAGCCAAAATGAGTATCCATTTTATATTTTAATATATTTTGTCTCTTCTTTCCCTCGCTTCCCACCAATGTATCTCTTTCTCCTTCTTTCAACTAACTTTCCCACTAATTTTGGCTCCTCTCTCTCTCTCTCTCTCTCTCCCCTCATTGGATCCATATTTGGATCCCCACATGAGCTGGATCCATTTTGCATACTAGAATGCCTCCACCGTTGGAGTAAAAAATTCAGGATTAGTAGTTATTTCATTTGGCTCCACTCTTGGAGATGCTTTAACAATTACCCAACAACTACACTGGAGCCTTGCAAGTATGGGCCTGTAGATTAAGCCCCACTCAGCTCATGGTTGGGAGGGAGAAATAAATCACATCTAGTGGGGGAGTGGGAGTAGAACCCATGGCCTCCTTCTTGAGAGAAGTCATGAGTTACCAGCCAGGCTAGCCCCAATTGGCAATTGCCTTTTCTCTTTTTTTTTTTTGATAAGTAAGAATTGTATATATAAAAGATGCCCAAGAAGGGCAAAAACTCCAAAAGATTACATCTGACTTATATCTGTCTTAGAGATCCCAAAAAATCTACAAAAGAAGAAACATTTACAAGAAAGGCCTCTTTGACCCAAAAAAATAACAAGCGCAAAAAGCATCTTTAAAATAAGGAGTTGAGAGCTCCCGGTCTTAAAAAACACGATTGTTTCTTTCTCTCCAAATGCACCACAACAGACAGATTGGAGCCAGTCTCCAAATCCTCCTAGTCTCTTTAGGAATATTACACCCTACCCAAGCCAACCTGAGGTCTTTGACAGAGACTGACATAACCCAAAAAAAGCCAAACAAGCCAAAACCGAGATTCTAGCAGTTCCAAGAGTGGTGACAGTGGATGAGAACGTGATTCACTCTTTCCTCATCATTCTTACAAAGATAGCATTTGCTGGCCAAAGAAAAACTTCTTTTCTTCAAATTATCTGCAGTTGTGATGGCTTTCCAAGAAACTTCCCAAACAAAAAAGGAAACTTTAGGGGAGGGCTTGTGAGTGCCAAATAAGCTTCCAAGGAAAAAGAGGGATTTCAGAGCCGAACATGTTCTTGTAGACGGAGCTAACAGAAAAAGAATTCTTATCCGGCATCCAAACCCTCTTATCCTCCATACCATCCCTAACCCGGATCTTGTTGATGTTACAAAGGAAAGAGCTAACCTCTTCAAGTTCCCAATCATGAAAGTCCCTCATGAAGCAAGGAGTCCAGGTAAACTGATTCCCAATTCTCTCCATGCACTCACTAACTCAAGCCGCCTTGTCGCAAACCAAGCTGTATATCATGGGAAATTTCACCTTCAGCGCCTCATCCCCACTCCAAACATCGTCCCAGAATTTCACCCTAGTACCGATCCCGATAACAAAGCTGCATCTGTCTTTGAAACTCCTCCAGTCACCTCTAATGTAACCTCAAAGACCACATCCCTTCGGACCCTTCGCTTTGCCTGAACACCACCCCCCATTATCACACCCATATTTGGATATAATGATCTCCCTCCAAAGCATCCTATCACTTTCACCAAAATTCCATAACCATTTTCTTAGAAGGGCTTTATTGAAGATTCTCAAGTCCTTCACCCCTAAACCGCCGAGAGACATTGGCTTCTTGATTTTATCCCAAGCAACCAGATGAAACTTCCTACAGTCGCCATCGTGGCCCCATAAGAAATCTCGCTGAAGCTTCTCCAATCTTCTGCTAACTGTCTTTGGAATAGGGAAAATGAGATATGAAATAGGTGGGGAGATTCGCCTAAGAACTTTTAAGAAGAGTGAGCTTGCCTCCCTTAGAAAGGAGTTGTCATTTCCAACCTGCAAGCTTGCTTTGAAACTTTTTAACCACAGGATCCCAGACCCCAATAAATCTCGCCTTGGCTCCCAACCGAAGACCCAAGTAATCCAGAGGGAGGCACCCTGCAACCCAAAGCACTAGCTAACATGTCCATATCTTGGACCGGCCCAACTAAAGTAATGCTGCTCTTTGCAAGATTGATCCGCAAGCCTGAAACCGCATCAAAACTCACTAAAATACACCGGACGAAGCGGAGCTGACGTACTGAAGGGCTACAAAAAATGATGGTGTCATCAGTAAACAACAGATGGCCAATGGCAACACCTCCGCTCCCTCTGGCCCCCACCTGAAATCCTTTGATGAGACCAACTTCCTCAGCACAGGTCGAAGCGATTCAAAGCCTCCATAGCAATTACGAAGAGGAAAGGGGATAAGGGGTCCCCCTGTCTCAGTTCTCTACAAGAACGGAAAAAACCGACGGGGGAGCCATTAACCAAGACTGAAAAAGAGACTGTGGATATGCATGACTGAATCCACCTCCTTCATTTGTCCCCAAAACCTATCTTGGCTAACATACCCATCAAGCTTTTTCAATATCCAGTTAACATGGTCAAAAGCTTTTTCAATATCCAGCTTGCACACCAGCCCTTTCGTCTTTTGTTTAAGCCTAGAATTAATGCATTCATTAGCTATAAGAGCCGCGTCCAGGATTTGACGACCCTCCACAAAAGCGTTTTGGCTGGGAGAAATGATGGAGCCTATAACCTTTTTCAGCCTTAAGAAAAGGACCTTTGCGATCAACTTGTAGACACTGCTCACTTGGCTGATAGGGCGGAAGTCCTTGATGCTACTAGCTCCCTTCTTCTTAGGAATGAGGGCTATAAAAGAAGCATTGAGACTTCATTCAAAGCCCCCTCTCCCTATGAAAGGACCCAAAGACCGCCATCACATCCTCTTTCAACACGTCCCAACATGTTTTGAAGAAGGCCGTGGTGAACCCAGTCTGAGCTAGGGGCTTTATCTCCATTGCACAGCCTCCAAAGCTCTCACCACTTCATCTTTCGAGAAAGGGATTTCCAGATTCAAGGCTTCATCACCAGTTCAAACTATTCAATAGGATGTCATCCACCTCGGGCCTCCAATTGCACGGCTCTGTGTAGAGGCTAGAGTAAAACTCAGCAATTTCCCTTCTGATAGGTTCCTCCTCAGTGATGACCTGGTCATTAATAACGATTGAGGAGATTTTATTCTTCCTGTAGTGAGAAGAGGCCATTCTGTGAAAAAAATTTGTGTTGCGGTCACCCTCCTTGAGTGAAATGGCACGAGATTTCTGTCTCCATGAAATTTCCTCCATTTTGAGAACCTGACCGATTTGGCCCTTTAAGCCATCTCTTTCCGCCCTTTTCTCAACGGTGAGAGAACCCTGCTGCTCTTCCTTGTCTAGATCCATTAGATTATTCAGCAAAGACTGCTTCCTCTCCTGAATAGAACCAAAGACCCCGCGGTTCCATTTTCTGAGATCTTCTTTAAGGAGTTTCAACTTTCTGGCAATGCAAAAGCTTGGAGTCCTAGTCACAACATAAGAATCCCACGAATTTCGCACCAAATCCACAAAGCCTTCATTTTATAGCCACATATTTTCAAATCTGAAGGGGTTTTTTCCTGCGCTAAATCCCCCACAGTACAACATGATAGGGTAGTGGTCAGAACAAGGTTGGGGAAGACATTTCTGGGAGATGCCTGGAAAATCATCCTCCCAATTAATCGACACCAGAAATCTATCCAGTCGAGACATAACCAATTGATTACCACCTTTGGACCAAGTGTAACTCCCTCCCTCCATAGGCATATCCACTAGGCTTTGAGAATTGATGAACTCATTAAAGTTTCTCATAGCCAACGTCAACCTTCCACTTCCCGATCTTTCATCTGGGCTCCGCACAACATTGACAACTGTAATTCGTTCCAAAACAAACTTCTTGCACCATCCGCCACTGGTCTATAAACCCCACAAAAACCCCACACCAAGGAATTGGAAATCAGATTAAACTTACACGAGATAGAGAACTCCCCCATTTTGTGCTCCAAACTATTGACCAGTCGGGAATCCCAAGCCACTAGAATACCTCCCGCGGTGCCCTGTGCATCCGAAGCAATCCACCTGACCCATCTCGAACCCCAAATAGAGCGAACAACACGCCTCGAGATACTTTCCATTTTGGTTTCTTGTAGGCAGATGATTGCAGGCCTCCATTCCTGTAATAATCCTTTAATAACTGAACACTTATCTGGATCGTTTAACCCTTTCACATTCCATGATAGAATTTTTAAATTCATAGAACAAAAGTTGGTTAGAATCTCTCAATGCCTTCCACCAAGGCCTTAGTCGATTTGCTGCCCCCACAGTTAACCTGAACATGATAGCTCTTTCATAACTCTTTTCATTTGTTTCACTGACTTATCTTCCTTATCTTTCTCTGTACTGCCGACCACTAGAACAGGGTCTGGACAGAGAATTACACAACATTATTTCTCTGAACAGATCCATTAGGCGATCTTCAAAACCTGCGCATGGGACACCCAGTATCTTACTGACCTTTCCTAATTTTCTCAGCACCCACCCTTCCGTTAGCTTCTGTTGCTGACATATGAGTTCAACTGAGTGGGCCTCTGGAATTTGATTGGTGTTCGGCAGGATTACTGCTAGAGGATTGTAGTCCTCCAAGTTCACAGATGCTTCCCCATGCTGCACCACCACTGCATCCCCCTGGTCAGTGGGCTTATCCAGCTGAAATCAACTCCATCTCTGCAGCAAAGGAGCAATCGACAACCCAATTATTTTGGAATACATCCTTACAGTAGCTGGTTTCCAAGTAGTGAAGAAACTCCCTCTCGTCCAACATGCCTGCTGTGATCAGAGTCATGTCCCTCTGAGATGTCATCGACTTGCTCTGTCTGTAACTCTTCTCTTTCCTTTCCCTTTTCACGCCCCATCGTAGGCTCCTTGGATCCCTCCTCAATGGTTGCATCGTCTTTCGCTTCTGAGATTGCATCGCCCTTCGTTGCTCTGTATCCATTGTCTTGTGGCAGGGACACAGGCATTGTTTTGAAGGAGACTGCGTGGCGCCCCGAGCTAGGCTTGCCCTTAGCGGCTTTGGGCCGCCCCATCCCACACCTTGAAATAACTGCCCCTTTGGGCCTTAAAAGAGTTCTGGTTGTGCTGCTGCTCTTTGGAATAGACCTTGGGCCTTCCTTGGTGACCCAGACCTCTTCCTTGGTGACCCAGACCTTTTCTAAAGACTCTTTGATTTTGGAGATGGCCCAATCCATTAAGCCCATTTCTATTAGCTGAAATATAACCAAAGCCCAAGTCACTCGAGCCTTCTAGAATCTTCGGGGCTCTACGCATAACTCTAGAGAGCTGATTAATTTGAATTTTGAATTTTCTGTGCATGGAGAGGAGACAGCCATCCGATGGTCGCCATGTGTCTCGCCCCTAACATGGGTACTGGGCCTCGGATGCCCCCTTGGCACGTTGACTCCCGAAACTAGTCTTTCCGTCTGTAACCCCCGCCCTCTGCAACCTCCGACCAACCTGATTCATTCACAAAGCATGTTGGCCCTGCTTCCGACCAGATCGGAATAGCGAAGGACCACTTCCCACTCTTGATACGCAAGGATGCAAGGATATCCTCCGGTCGCCCTCTGACTAACATTCTCGCCCATCGGAGGTGCCGGCGTTCAACAATATCCCTGTCCAGAGTCACGAAGCTGCCACAACGGTCTCCCATGGCGCGGAAGACTTCGTTCCTCCACAGGAAAGCTGGTAAACCCATGAATCTGATCCAGGTTAGCCCATTTTCTTCCTTCCTCGAGCAACAGCCCGACGAAGACCACGATTGCAAAGTCACTGTTAAACCTTCGAAAGACTAGTTTCGTTTGTTAAGGATCCTAATGGCTTCCTCTTCCGATGGCAACTCGAAGAGGAACCAGGCACCGTTCAAGTCAAGGACTTCAGTCCGGCTTGAATCCCCCAGTTCTTCTGAGCCCATCGTTGGATCTTCACCTTGTTGGGGATTGGAGAGTTCAGGTTGCCAAATCTTCCGATTAAGCAACGCCGAAGATGAGTCGAGTTCCCCGATGAGATGGGCCTTCAAGCCGCATGAAGCTCCCTCGACGATTTGAACCTTTCCATAAAAATAGGCTTCTATCTCTACCATGCAGCCCAAGAGGGAAGATCACTCTGCGTTTCCCTGAAGAGAAATTCTCCAAGGTTTTGCAAATCCAATCGAGCTCCCATCTCAAGATCCATAACCTTCTTACCACCCCTGTACCCCGTTCAATGGTTTGAAAGAGCTCCCCCGACGCCTCTGTTTCACGAACCACGTCAAAGGACTTCTCCCCAATTTGAGCAAACATTCTTTTTTTTTGTTATAGATCTTATTGCATGGTTGATAATTTAATTATATATTCTGCATAGATCTTTTTTACAAAGAGAGACTCAAAGGTAAAAACAAATCATTGAACGGGGTACATGCTTGTGTTGGAAATCAATCGACACAATATTGTGTTGAAGATTAGCTTGGACATGCACTTTTGAAAATTTCCACCTTTATTTACTTTTAAGAAGTGTATTTATTAAAAAAAATTAACAAATTTGTGCAAAAATTTCAAGGGTCTTTTGTCTTTTTGTTTAGGCATTGACTGTGCAGGGGTTTTTTTCTTCTTCTTATAATCATTGGATTCTTATGGTTCTTTTCCATGCATACACACACTTATTAACAGGTAAATAAAGGAAAATATATTGAGTTTGCAACACAATCAAATGTAGTCCTGTCCACTGACAGATAGATGGGGGCATCCAAAGATTTGAGAAGTCTACATTTTTTAATTAGTATTTTGATGAAATCCTTCAAAATTAGGAATCATCCCCCGCTCCCCCCCCCCCCCCCCCCCCCCCCCCCCCCCCCGATTTTTTTTTTAAGTTTTCACAAGGGCCTCAAAATTCTAATGCGTATACTTTCACCCCTAGGCATTACTTAGGGATCTGCCACTTTGTTCCTGCATCTAATTTTTAGGAGTTGTCATGTTTGACATCCCACATCTGTGTTGAAATGCCATTTCATCTCTTTATTTTTTTGGTGATGTGCTTTGTTGGGTGCCATCATTCAAATAAAAAAAATACTTGTTGTGCTACAAAGACCAACCTTAGATTTACTACCTTGCACTTGGTATTGTCCTACTCAGCAAAGATCTCAGAGAGAGTAAAAGAAAGTTTTGGTAGATAAAAGGCTACATCTATTCAGTTCTACAGATAATGGGTAGGAAGCTGAGAATCTGATAAACTTGCGGAGCCTTCATAGTGGGAAACTGCAAGCGAGATAGACTATTTATTATGTAAAATAGCAAAGTGATATTTCATTACAGAATGAGTCCTATTGTGATAATGAGACCACTATCTTATTTTACATCAAATGATGAAGCATATTAAAGTAGTTAGTTACTTTTTCAAGGATTCTTCATTAGATTTGTTCTAATGTGGTCTTAAGGTTTTCAGTTGGTAGATTTCTTAACTAAGTGAGCACAGCTCATGTGGTTTGGGGGACAAACTTCAAAGAACATCATACAACAACTGATTATTTTCTGAAGGCTGTGGATAGGAAAAGAAAATTGCAATTTGTATATAGATGATTTGAAATTAATATATGTATTATAACTTTAGCCAAACTATGAGTAGAAATGGGAATGTAGTAAAGATTAAAGGTAAAGAGATACTAAAAAAGTGAGTAGTTTCATTACTTAGGGTCAATTATTAATAAGGAGAGAGACAATGGAGATAATGTGTCTCATAGTATTACGTAGGATAGGTCAAGTGGAGAAGTGCTTTAGGCATATTGTGTGATCAGATGGATACCTATAAAGTTAAAAGAAAATTTCCATAAAACAGCTATTAAACCAACCATTCTCTATCAGACAATAATGATTAAGAAACAACATATGCATTAAGTAAGTGTAATCGAAATGAAAATGTTGTAGACAGATGTGTAGAAAGACAAAAAAGGATAAAATTAGGAACGAATATGTTCGTGAGACGGTGGAGGTAGCCCATGTTGGAGATTAAATGAAAAAAAAATCACCTAAGATGGTTTTATCATGTACAATGAAGATGTATGACTGCTCTGGTGAGGACAGGTAACATGACATTGAGAGTAATGTTAGGATAAGTGAAAATCAAATAATATTGGTTGAGGTAATAAGGAAAGACATGATGATGTAACTGAATTTATGGCTTTAGCCAATCCTAAATAGTTGAGATAAAAAGCTTAGTTGAGTTGAATCTGGGGTATAATTTGAATCAGCTAGGGTTTGAAGTTAGTAAGTTTATGGAGTTCTACAAATAGGTTGCATGACTTTCTTGAAACAAACTTGCAGTTTTGGGTCTTATGGTGGATAACAAGGGGGATAAATGAAACACTAATTGTAGATAAACAAAGTTCTGGTACATTTCCTGAATTGGAACCCCTAGAGTGTCTTTAAGGCTTTCTAGGCAGTCTCACCTACTGGAGAAATCAATGGAAGCTTGCCATAAGTCAGAAATGAAGATGTAGATAATTTCTTCACTAAATATAAATTATATTGTCTTTGGAAGGTTTATTTATTTTTATATTCATTTTAAACATAGAAAAAATGGCACTAGATTTTTAAGTCTTGTTGCCAATATTTTTAATATTCTACAAAAATATTTCTCAGAAAAACAATTGAAGTACTTCAAACTCCAATGAAGCCTGAGACAAATGAATATATATGCTTCCAAATTTATAGATACTTCTCACTTTAAATTTTTTAATATTTTTTGAAACTGAAGTTTAGAAATTATAGCGTGAATAGGAGAGTACCCAAGCTAGACTCAAGCTGAACCCCCTTGGACCTGATATTATTAATTAAATTCAACTAAACAAACAATACTTACTATTATCCCAAAGAAGCTGTATGCAAGTTACCAAGATATCCTGAATATTGAAGAAATTGATATCTCCAAAATCAAGGGCGGTACCATGCTGATTAAGTTACCCAGCCATTTTGGCCTCTTACAAGGGGTTGATTAGTGTTGTCCTTCCCATGAGTCCCTTTGGGAGTGCTTGGGTGAAATTTGAGGCTTGGATTTTTGGAGTGGATATTGGTTGGTATCAGTATCACTACTTTTTGTCAGATTATGAGCAAGTTGGTACGATTGTTATATATTTTCTTGATTTAATCAAAGCCAATTTTTCTTATTCAGCTATCACTTCATGGCACTTCTGAAAGAAGTCCACTATATCAAGGATATTTCAAGTTGGTGAGAAAACCTGGTGTTGGTCATGCCTAAACTAAAGAAATCTGAGATGAGTGAACTCTGATGCATTTTCTAGCTCATTATCACCATTCGTTTTATTTTAACAACCCTGATGTTAGATACATTGGCAAATGACAGGCATCACAGTTGACCATTTAGTTCTTAATTGGTACTACTTAGTTCCCATCATTATTTGATTGTGTTTTCAGCTATCTTCTTAGATTTGGGATTTAATAGGTGAATCCTAGTGACATTGTCTCTGTTGTGGGGTGTTGTGTTTCTTGGGATTGGGTCGCTAGACATTGTGTTACTCTTGAATATTTGCTTCTTAGCTATTTTTAGCTCTAAAACAATTTTTGAGGCTGTTGAGAACCCTGAAGGAACTGTTGGGAGCCATGCAGTAAGTGCAGTCTCCTTTTTAAATTTTTTCATTTGTAGCTTCTGCTTTCTTTCCGTTTTTTGACTTAGATGGAGCTTGGGGACTTAATATCTCTTCTTAACACGTTGTGTGGGACCTTTGTGGGTTCATTTTGTATGTATCGTTTTGTTTTCTCCATGTGAAATTTATCTTGCCTTTCGTAAAGAAGTTACTTTGAATTTGGTTAACATGCGATAGTCATTTGGTAAATTCAGTTATGAAGTTTTTGTGCTTAGCAACAAATAAAAATAGGGCTGTACATCTGAGTTGTTTTTGCTGTCATTTCTGATTTCGTAGTAAGAAGTGGCCTTTCATACTTGTGTTTTGAACTTCGGTCTCTCTAGGTCATCTTTTTATTGTGCAAGTTTCAAGGTTTACTGATTATGTTCTCCCACTTGCTTTTGATGCTATGCAAGAACTTTAGAGAAATACATTAGTTGTGGGTGTGGTTTATTTCTAGATTCTAGTTTATGGATGTATATCACTGTTTGATTCTCTATCCTGTTAATCTATTTTTGCTGGTCTTGAAATCCGTTATTCCTTTTCTGTTTTTAATTTTTAAATGACAGGATAAAGTTGGTAAGTTCAGTGAATCTATTCGAAGGGAAAGAAACTGTGATGAATCAAATTGAAGCTGCAGAAAATTTGTTTCAGGAATGACTGTAACATAGTCAAAGCTCTGTTTGATGTGTATTTTTTTTTGTTTATTCTGTGGGAAAAAAGTTACATCAAAGCCAGTTGCCATATATTTTTTTTATATATCAATACAGAGATATAATTGATATCTGCTAGTTGATGTTCTGACACTATCCGTCTTTCTTTCTGTATTTTCACTTATGGAATATTTATATCTCCACATTTATTTTATAAATTGTGTCAATATGCATCATATATTTTGTAGCTACTTTCTGTAATCTTTCTTTTTCTTTTTCTTTATCTGCTGCCTTCTTTGCTTGAACATGTAAAGTAAAAAGATCTTTATGTTAATTTAGTCAATGAGAGATAACCCAGGTGATTAGCTGCTTGCACTTCAATCTCCCTTTTCCCTTCCTAATTTATGGACAGGGCAATACTAACCACAGTCTGGGGTAAGAAGCACGAACACAGATACACGACATTTCTTAAAAAAGTAGGACACGGACACGGACACGTTGAATATTTATTTATTTTTTGTATTTTTATATGCTTATATAATAAAAACATAATATTATTTCAATTAAAATTGGCATAAAACACACAATTTTACAAAAAAAAATATTATTAAGATATCAAAATAACAAAGTTATCAAATAAAAATTCAAGAACTTATTCATTTAATCATCAACATTCATGATCTAAGTTTCAAAACAAATTTTCTAACTATTATATAGAACATATATTTATATATGTATTCTTTTTTTTTTTTTATCGGTATATGTATATATATAATAAAAATTAGTAGAGAAAAAGAGGGAAAAAATAAAACTAAAAAACATGTCTATAACGTGCCTGGGATGCGTCCAAAATTCAAAAAAATAAAATTTAAACACTCTTTTTTTGCCTGTTCAACACGTGTCCAATACAAATACATGAGCTATAGAGTATCTGTGCTTCATAGAGTCTGGGCATGTGTTATATGCTAATTATGCGATTGTGTGTGTCTGATTTTTGCTTTGAGAATTCATCTAAAATTTATCTTTGTTCTGTCAATTGACCCATCCTATAAAGGTCATAAATTGATAGTTTGATACAATCATGACAAGAATGATTACTTCACCTTTTTATATACATACAGGTATCTCTAGGCCAACCACTCTGAAAATCTTCTTTCTAGATTTTTATTTAGGGTTAATTATCCACTTATCTAAATTTAGCATTTGAGCTTCTATTCTCTATATTCATGGAAGACTTCTCCATATTTGCTTTCATTAGGGTATCTAAAAGCAAGTTTTATGTTTGCCAGCCCCTTGTGGAAATTTTTGATTCAATTTAAGCCATAGGTTATTTGTAGTTTACTTGTAGATGCTGTTGCGGGAAACTGTTTTGCCTTTGGCACTATTCTCTTAATTGTGGTTGCATAGAGAGAGAATAATTCTAGGGTTTATTAATTTTATTGCATGACAAAGTACTTCAGGCCTCAAGCATAATTAAATATGCAGAAAAGCAAAATTAACAGCAATTATTATAACTCAAAACTTCCTGGAATCTGATTTGATATTTCAACATACATCAACTTTTATTAGAGGAATAAATCTTTGTAGTGGCAAACAGGCCAAGTCGAGACTGGAATTAACATTGAGTGAAATTTACCCAATAATATGTTTTACCCTAGTTAACTGATATTCACACTGGTGTTCCAAGTTGTATAGGATACATAAGATGGACATAATCTTAAATAACTATAAAAAATGGAAGTGTCTAATAACCTTACTGCATGGAGCATTGCGTGGTACTTATCTGTACCTGATCCCTATTCACATGTTCTCCAAATATGACTGCAATTATGGTAATTTTATTGTTAAATGCTCATTTTAAGATTTTCATAATGTTCAAGTTACAGAAATACATTTACGATAAATTCCTAGACAAGCACGGGTCCTTTTAGTTTGTGTTTGAATACTGTGGAGGGGTCCCCAACGCATATAACATTGACGGCTTCTAGTTGGGATTGTCATATTTATGTCTTTACTTATAATGGTAGGATAAACAAATTGTCACTTTTGTTATCGATTTCTACTATGCTTTGTGCTACTTCTTGTATTCTTGTTTACATTATTTGATGCATGATTATTTTTTACTTGGTGTGCCACATTGTGAAGAGTTAAATTGCCCATTTTCTCAATATCAAAGTTGTTAACAGCCTTGCATTCTTTTTCTGACACGTGGTTTACCATTGATGCAGTATGCCACATTGTGAAGAACTTTATTGCTCATCTTCTCAATACCAAAGTTCCTCTAATTCTAGGTAATATCCACAATGATTTTGACTTGGTGTGCCACATTTGTTGTTTTTCTTTTTTTTTTTTTCTTTCAATTTTATATTATGTGAGTTAGTTATTTAAAGGCTAGTTATATTTCATACGTGTGCCTTAGTGAATTTTCTCATTGTTTTATCTCCTATATATGATGATAGTAGTTCTAGTTTAGATGACAATTGTACTAGCCCGAGGTTAAAAACATATTGAGAAAGATGAAAATCGATATTGCTTTAGGACCAAATGGTATTCCCACGGAGTTTTGGAAGTGTTTAGGGGAGGAAGGCATGTATTGGCTGACAAATTTATTTAATAAGATCATAATAACTAAGAAAATGTCAGTGAGTGCCACAAAAACATTTTAGTATTTATATAAAAAAAAATAAAAAAATTATAGTCTTATTAAATCAATGAGTTAAATTTTGAAAATTTGGGAGAGAGTGATCGAACACTGATTAAGACTGAGGCTACTGTACTAGAGAATCAATTTGGGTTTATGCTAGAGAGGTCAATAATGAAAGTTATTTACTTATTAAGAATAATTATGGAAAGATATAAAGAAAAGAAAAAAAATCTTCATATGATGTTTATCGATTTGGAAAAAGCATATTATAGAGTCCCTAGAGATCTAATATGATGGGTTTTAGAAAAGAAATGAGTTATGAAGCGATATATTGAAATGATAAAAGACATGTATGATGGAACTGTAACTATCACAAAGGACACCTGTCGGAGAAATAAATAAATTTTCGATTATAATAGGCCTACATCAAGGGTCAGTATTAAGTCCTTACCTTTTTGTTTTAGTAATGGATGAACTGACTATGCATATACAAGATGAAATTTTATGGTGTATGCTTTTTTGCTGATGACATTGTTTTAATTGATGAAATTAGAAAAATGATAAATGATAAATTAGAGATTTGGAGAGACTTTCAAATCAAGAGGGTTCAAGATAAGTAGGAAAAAAAGTAAATATCTAGAGTGTACTTTAATAAAATTAGGACGATATAGTGAAGATTGAAAATCAATAATGAATGAAAAGTGAAAAATTTCATTATCTAGGTTCACTTATCCATGAGGAAGGAGAAATTGGAGTTGATGTTACTCATAAAATTAAAGTAGCATGGGTTAAGTAGGGAAGTTCGTCTGGCGTGTTGTGTGATCGACACATACCTTTAAAAATGAAAAGTAAATTATATAAAACAGCTATCAAACCAGCGATATTGTATGGTACATAATATTAGACAATTAAGAAAAATGTTTATAAACTGAGTGTAGCCAAAATGACGATATTGAGATGGATGTGTGGTAAGGCAAGAAAAAATAAAATTAAAAATAAACACATTCGTGAAATGGTGGGAGTAGCACTTATAGGAGATAAAATGAGAGAAAACTGGTTAAGGTGATATGACCATGTACAACGAAAATTAGTAAATATATTAGTAAGGAAGAGTGAAATGGTTCATATCATGGGTCAGGATAGGGGGTAAGAGCAACCAAAATTAATTTTGGTAGAGATAATTAAAGAAAATGATAATATGTAGTCTAACTAATGGGATGGTCTAAAATAGAGTAAAATGGCGAGATAGGATTCATGTAGCCAACCCCAAATAGTTAGGGTTAATGCTTTGTTGAGTTTAGTTTAGTTTTAAGTCCAAGTTTAGATGAGATTTGGATATCCAGTCTTCCACAACGAGGACATATTTATACCTTTGAATTATGTCAATTTTAAACATAATTCCTAAAAACAAAGCTATTTTAACAGTGGCATATTGCCTGACAGGCATTTGGGGCGGAAAAGGGCAAGGGAAATCATTCCAAACTGAACTTATTTTCCAGGCCATGGGAATTGAACCTGTAATTATGTCTGCTGGGGAATTGGAATCAGAAAGAGCTGGTAAGATGGTTCCTAGCAAATGCTCTTGCTTGTGCCAATTGATATTTCCTTTTTATCTTTATTCCTTTTTTTAATGATGAATACTGTTCAATTAGTTCAAATGGAACTCTGTTTACTGGAATTATCTGCCAGAATTTTCAACCATACATATAGTCACATGTTTTGGATTTGAAGTGACAATTAATACAAATTTCACTTCATTTCAGATATTAGCAGTATATAATATTAATTTCAAATTTTCAGGTAAAGAAAATAGACATTTTTTTGTAAGCAATTAATTTTTTTAGGATAGCTGAAATATGTGGGGTGAAGTCCCCAACAAAACGATGCTTACAACCTGAACAACCAACAACGCTGTAGGGATTAAACATCAAACTCAAAGAAATTTGACATGATCCTTATTATTATAAAAAATTTCTATGATTTGCAGACATGGACTGACATGAGGTGTCTAACACGGCAACTCTAAAAATTCAGAACACAGGGGCACAGCTGTACATGTGTATACATACAAGGCTTTTTGTCTCCTATGAACCCAAAAACAAATTGACCGAATATTTTTAAAGCAGGCTTACTATGATTTGCTGACATGGGCACTAGTGTCAAGTGTCGCTGACACTGGTTGTCTAACATGGCATCTCTTTTTTTCTTTTTGATCGGTTCTAACACAGCATCTCTTAAAAATCGACACTCAGGGACATGGCTGTGCATATGCATATACATTTGTATATATGCATGATAAGGTCGCTCCATTATGACCTGAAGGTCATGGGTTTGAGTTGAGGAAAGAGCCCCTCTACTACCTCCCCAGACCTCACATTGGCGGAATTCTCGTGCATTGAGATGCCTTTCACACACACACAAGGGCGGAATCAGGAAAATTATTGAAGGGGGGCTAGAAGTTTTTTGGAGAAAATTTTAGTGGGAATTTTGGGTTGGCTAAAATTTTGGATGAGAAATATTAGGTAAAGATTGAATGGGCCAACATTTTAGAATGGGCTAATTTAAAAAATGCCAAAATTTTACATGTAAAAAAATTAAAATTCTATAGTTTGCGCAGAAGGGGGGGGGGGGGCTCCCAACATACTTCTGCCCTTGTACACACACATTTTATGTCATTAATTCTTCTATTTTTTATGTTTATGTTTCAATAATCCTTTTCTTCTTATTAATTTGGCAATATTGAGGTCAAATATGTAATTACATGTGTGTTAACTTATGGATTGAGGGTGAATTTGCAAAGAATATCAATACTGGGTGTGTCATATAGATTAATATCAACATAGCGGACATTTATAGCATATAAAAAATAATGGGTCAAATTAGAAATTATTGAATGTTAAATAAGACTTAAGGCTGTTCCTTCATTTGACAAATTGAATCCTTAGGCATCAACAGAGACACGGCTGCATGTGTCTGTATACATATCAACAGGTGTCCTACAGATCATAGTGGGGAAATGTCCCCCAAATTATAGCCGGCTTCCCTTAAGGTCATAACTTTTATGTGGCAACTGACAAGACACCATCAGTTTTACCAAAACATCCAAGATAACCCAAATCACTGACAAACAGTCCAGCAAGCACCGACCGAAAGTTACAACTTGTAAGAAGATAATTTTCTGATTTTGCATATAAAAAAAAGGAGCATATAAAAAAAGGAGAGGTAATTAACTGATTTTTCATTGACATAGCCCATGACACCCTGGTTATCAAACACTCTAATTTTCTTCAGTTAAGCTGATCATTAGTCAACTCTGTCCAAAATTGTGGGCTTAAGTGAAATCTTTTCAGACAGTCCAAGGGTTTCAAATTTTCTTAGAAGGCTTATTTGTTGTAAGGGGCTGATGTACAAGAAAAAGAACGATCTAACTGACAAGACATCTTTAGTGTTTGACAACCACTAGTCCTATCACTAATCTTGCCATCAAGATAATTGAGCCCTGTATAACAAGATGTGTTATATCCTGAATCTCCCACTCTATATCACATCTTTGTCAGTTACTATGGCAAAGAAAAATAGAAATAATAACATGAACAGACCATCTGCACACTACTGCTATTTCCAAAATTTAATCTTCCTTCACTAACAATCCTAAATCTAATATACTGGAAATATTCTTTATTGGCAGAGACATATATCGCCTTCAAACACCCATTGGCCATTACCCAAACTGTAAGAAGCAATTACCTCTTCACTATCCCATCCATTTTTCCTTTGGTTGAATGGGTCATTAGATTACCCCTGACACCTCATGACATGTACCCTATTTTACCCTAACCTCACTCCACCAATGGGCTGAGCTAGATCCTACTAATCCCATGCATTTGCGTTACCATACTTTGCTACAATCAATAATGCCAAAAGCAATCAGATTCTGTACTAAACCTCTAAAGCCAGTTCTTAGAAAGAGCCCCATCAAAGCAAAGAATAGGCATAATTCCTGATTGCCATATCTTTAGGAGAAGAAAACTGATTCCATTTATCAAATTAAAATTTGAACCCAGCACTAGGAAATGGAAATATTATTGTAATTATTATTGATGGTTATGTGGGGCGGGTGGTAATTTTTCTAGCATGTTTCGTATTGTTGAGTTTTGCTGTTGAACAACAGGTGCTAAATATACCAGAAGCAAAGAGCCTATCCATGAATGCATTACCATCCGTTGTTCTTACATATAAATTTTGACTTATTTGTAAATTAGAAAACTGCTTTTTTCCTCCCTAACACTGTCTTGAGTAACATATGGTGTTATAGTTATGCACGTTTCTCTTGCCAGCTCCTGCATAGTATTACTTCCCAAATAAGATACACCAATCTGTTATTTCTTCAGGATTAAGACTTGATTCAGCTCTTTTAATCTTTATTTTACTTATAAAATTTTCCTTTAACAGGAGAACCAGGAAGATTGATTCGTGAACGGTACAGAACTGCTTCTCAAGTGGTTCAGAACCAAGTTAGAAGCTTTACGCTTTACTACTTTCACTACTGGTATATGTATGTCTAGGGTTGTGAGATTTACGGTGCCTTTGATTTGATTTTAGAATACTCTATGTAATTACATATTTATGTATATTTACTTAATCTATTGAACTTCAAATGACTCTAGCTATTTTTTTCATACAAAATATGTTGAGATTTCCGTGAAGTTGATTGAATGATTAGTAAGTTTCACTTTATGAAAACAAAATAAATGGTATGTTTTAGAAGACTAGAAAGGATGCAAGGCAATAAGATCATGGCTGATAGGAGTTATTAGGTTTTCATGTGTAGTAGAGAAGAAAATCCTAACTGCCTCTTATGATAATTGATTTTTCATTACTGAACGGAAAAGATACTGTACTCCATTTAAGATGTCTTTGCAAGATATGGGTGGATTTAAAAACTTTTTTCCAGCAAATCTAGGTGATAATTTTCTCATTCTAAAGTTATAGGGCCCTGCCTTCTGCGAGAAACTGGTTTTACATTTGCTTATCTGGGGGATATCTATGGACCAAGATCTTTACAGTGATATGAGTATCATTTAATCTCTCTATAAAGATTTAGAAGGCAAAAATCTCCTTCCAAGATCAAAATTTTATGCTACTCTGATGCCAATGTGCGTAGGTGGCCTAAAAATAATCAGTTCAGCTTTAGCTTTAAGTAAAAGCTTAGAAATCAAGTGTGAATTATTTATTATGTGAGCAAAACTTGCACGTGTATTAGACTACTAAAATAAGAACTTACATATTTATACATGTTGAGAGCTTGATATACATTGTTTGACAGCTTAAGCTTTTGGAGCAATTGGTGATCTAACATAGTATCAGAGCCTTGATTACGAAAGGTCTTGCATTATTCTCCTATTTGTTTGTTCGTGCAAAGTTACACTCTGCTGTGCTTTATGTTTGTTATGGTTTGTTTGCCTCTCCACGTGCAAGTCTAGTGTCACACAAGTGTTGAGAGATTGATATACATTGTTGACCTATTCTTTGATAGCTTGAGTTTTTGGAGCAATTGGTGATCTAACGATACACAACACACAAACGCGCACACGCACGAGCGGACACACAAGCACACATCGCCAATTGTTCTGCAACACCGCAGTTTGCTTCTAAGATTCGATGCCATATTCACCTCCTTGTCATCTAGTATTTCTGCATACTTAAGAATTAGTCAGAAATGACTGAATTATTCATTATGTGAGCAAAACTGGCATGCGTACTAGACCAATAAAATAAGAACATATATATTTGTACACGACACACAAGACACACATATATCGCCATTTATTCTAGAACACCGAAGTTTGGCCTTTAAGATTCAAGGATGCCATATTGACTTCCTTGTCATCTAGTACTTCTTTGTACTTAAGATTTAATCGGAAATTTAAAAAAAACTATTAATATATTTTTCTTCTCTTGAACCATCATGGAATTATGGTTCTCTTCTTGAAACTCATTCCCCATCTTTGATTATTTTGGTTGTGTCTATATTCAAACAGTGATGAGATTTTCAAATTTACAGTTTTTACCCATTGCCATAATCATGGGTTGGAATCTTCCCTTGAGTTAAGCTTTTGGGTAGGGCCTTAACTTGCCTCCTTTGCCACTGTTTCTCTTTGTGCATCAGCATTGATGGAACCGTGGCTGCTGTACCTCCACTTTTTCTGTACAAAATTGATGGAGAGTACTTCTAGAATTGCAGTTTTGAAGCCTAAATGCCAGTTTTCTTAGACTAAGATTTTGAACCCTGACACTTTGGCTAGATGCTGATGAAAAATAGAGATTACAACAGGACATTAAGAATAGCCCAGGAGCACATGAACTGATAGTAAAAAACCAAAAACATGCTTTCTTCTTGGATAGGGCTAAGCTTAGCTTGGAGAACCAAAGGAATTCTTTTATTCCTCTTCAGTAAATGTTCCCAGTTCCCACAATGCTGACAAACAACTTTGTATCCTCCTAAGCATAACGTTTTACTAAGATCTTAACCATCTACTGCTCCATAATTTGGTCAACAAGATGCTCAAATAATGAACTTATATAAATAAATAAATAAAGATGCTCAAGTAAGAGTACTAAAAGTTGCCTCTAAACTAAAGCATGACCTGTAGACCAAAAAATAAAATAAAGCATGTCCTTTAAGTACAGAAAATGTAATAAAACCTTCAAACAGATAAGAAAGGATATTAGCAAGTAAGATTAAGACCAGTAAGGCAATCACTAGCAGCCCCTTAAGGCTGTTTAATGCACTCCAACAGAAGCAGAGGATGCCAGGCTTGAATTAATGTGTTATTACAGAATTCTTAACAAGCATCACCATCATTCGTGGATGTTTTAATGCATATGGATGGTTAGCATGAAACTATGACAGCATTTGTCTGAAGATCCTCTATTCAGGTTAGTGATTCCCCTTAGTTAGTGGCGAGTCTGGTGACTGATTTATTAGCCACTTGGAGTCCGGATGTGGGATTCCACACATTCAAAGCCATTTCAGGGTTTGGAAAAAGCAGATCGAATGTGACAGGTTCGTGATTTTTTTTTTGTAATGTAAGGACTGGATAAATAAAAAATCATTAAGCTAAGTTTAAATCCACCCTAACGCAACTCTACTCCTTTTAATTTGTTGTTTGAATACTGGCATCATTTCTAATCATGGTGGCATTGCCTCTTTCTCTTCATGAAAGATTCTGGAAAGAAACTAGAAGAGTTTTATAAGTGCTGATTGAGTTGTTGATATAAGAGCGAGTATTAGTGTAGGAAAAAAATGTTAGCAAAGATGGTTTCTGTACTAGAGGAACTGAAACAAACACAACCCCCTGCCTTTGTTTCCCCCAGAAGTAAATGCACCCTTTATGATAAAAAGTAGTTCTACACATAAAGAAAATAAAACCTCCTCCCTCCCCCCAAATTCTCTGCCTCAAAAATGATTAAGAACTCAGGATCATTGTAAAGTCCTGCTACAGTGACATTTTACCTATCAAGGAAAAAGGTGGGAAAAAAACCACTGTTAATATTTATAGAAGGAAATGAGGAGATCCTGTGGGTGTAAAAGCCTAAAGGACTTATCTTAGTTTTATTCATATCTGGCAGAAAGGACCTCATTGAGCTGAATGAGTGCAAAATTGCTGTTAATATAGATGAAAAAGTCTAAATCTTTCCTCTCGGGTCACAAAGACCCTGGGCCAGGGCACACATCAATTAAGAGAGTAATAGAAGTTGAATTTGTGGGCTTCCAGAAAATATATTTACTATCTACATGTGTTTAGTAATAAGCTGGAATCAATAATTTTCCTTTGTATTCATGTCAATGGATGGATGTTCCTCATTACTTCTTAGTGACTAGTTTAAGTTATCAACACAGTTTAGTTTGATTTTGTTTACTGTTGCAGGGGAAGATGAGCTGTTTGATGATCAATGACATAGATGCTGGCCTTGGTAGATTTGGTGAGCTATGGTTAAATTGGACTGGGAAATCTAAATTGGACAAAAAATTGGTGTTAAGTTTGTTTCTGTTGGCACTCTTTATATCCACCCTTTGACATTTTATCTATGCTTTTTTATCTTTTGATACCAGTCTCCATTGGGAAATCACATGACAACCCTATTCCTTTTATTCTCTGATTTATTTTATTAAGATATATATATTTTTCTGTTCTCAACTAGGGAACACTCAAATGACAGTCAACAATCAAATTGTTGTTGGGACTCTGATGAATTTGTCTGATAATCCAACAAGAGTTAGTATTGGGCAAGGCTGGCGAGAATCAGATGTTACAAACAGAATCCCTATCATTGTTACAGGGAATGATCTTTCAACAATCTATGCTCCCTTGATCCGTGATGGAAGGATGGACAAGTTTTACTGGTACATACCTTGTTAACAAATTATTAATCTACAATGATATGTTAGATACTTCTTTTTATTGATGATGGGCCCGTTGGAGACTTGTTGGCAAACATCAGTAGCAATCTCTGACATAATTTTGGATACTTATAAAAGAGTCCACCTTTTTTTATGTAGTGTTTCGTGTCATTCTGTTACAGGAAGAATATTGTTCTCTCTATAGTTCAGTTCCCATTGTTCCTTTATATACAAAGTAAAACTAACACACAAACATTCGCACAAATAAACACAAACATATAATATGGTAAAATATCTAGATATAGACTTGTTTCCTGATCTCATATCTAGAGTTTTGCTGAATGTTGTGCCTTGCTTTCGCCTCGGAATCAGACAATTGTCTCTTTACTTGGGCTGGACCCTCCTCAGGTGTCTTCTACTGCTTTTATATTACCTATCCGATAAAAAAAGGAAAAACAATTATTCTGTTATATTTTATCAATTTATAACAAATCCATTTGTTATGTTCGCTAAACTGAATTTCTTTAAGTCTATCTTACATTTCTTCTTGTTTACTGCAGTAATTTTCCATGTTGAGTTGAGTTTCTGTAGTAATTTTATCTTTGCCTCCACCTGTTTTAAATGCATAGGTGACTTTTTCTCTCTCCTGTGCACAATCACGTTAATTCTCTCTTCTCTCTTCTTTATTTCTCTTATTCTATTTGTTATTTTCACTCTTCTATCTATGTCATGTTTCTCTCTGTGTGTCTCTTAGGATTTCAAGACTCATGCTTTGCCTTGTTTACTACATCATAATCTTTGAATTTCCAGTAGCGCTTGATTCTCCTCTTGATTAGACATGAAAAGAATGTGGGAATAAAAGCAAAAAGCATGAATAATGAACTTGTGTATGTAATGATGTAAAATATAGGTATTGATTATTAGGTGTAAGACAGGTGTTGACTATTATGAAAAATGGTGCATGGAAAGTAAGGTGAAGGATACTATTCACCAATAGTAGTGTATTGGCTTATAATACTATTCATCAATACAAATCATCGATAGTAGTGTCTTGTATTATGGAACATTCCGTACTTAGTCTAGAGTATTCCCCTACATATTGTATAAGCATGTAAGGGGCAAGAGGAGTAGACATCTCTCCCCTATCTTTCTCTTGTATAATATACTACCGTGTGTGTGTTTTAGTAATGATCCTTCATCCTTCGTGGTTTTAATTCCTTAGTGCTTGCACACATTGATGGAGCCCACTTGAAAATTGATCAATGATTGCATTAAGCCTGCAACTTGGGCAGGTTGGAGCATCTTGCCTTCTGGTTTCCTCTCCCTCCTAGATGGCCTAAATACTTAACATTGACCACTCTACCAATATTGATGAGACTGATTGAATATCTTTTCAATGGGTTGGGTGAGGATGAAGAATGTGAAACCACAGTTTGTTTTCGGAGTGATCTTTCAGAAACCTAGATTGCTGGGGGAAGTCCAAATAAGAAGATTGGCCTAGGAAGTATGCTTTTAGAATATCACAAATTTCTTGAAAGTGAAATAGTGGTGCTACTCCTGTATGGATGAGGGATCCCATAGCTTTTTTTTTCTTTTGAGAAATCCAAAGGCCTTAAGATGGCAATAAAATAATGGTGCAGGGACAAGGAAATCTGGGAGGAGACTATAGGTTCTACCAAAGGAGATTTAGTGTTTGGATTTGGAAGGAGAAACAGAGGAACTATCCTAGGAGGAACACAAGTTTCAGTGGCAGCAGAAGGGGAATTTAATTGCATCTCTAGTATTGAGACAAGCTGGAGGCATAAGTCCTGGGATGTATGGATATATGAAGGCAACCAAACCACAATAGTTTTCACATATGGATAATGAAAGAGGATGAATAATTACACTTCCAAGCGAAAAGTGGATGGCCTGATTGTAGGGTGAGAACTGGTTAGGGTAAGCAGCAGTGGACATAATCTATAACATGCCAACAGGGTAGTTCCAATTAATCCCCGTTCCTTGCCATCATTCTCTTGATCACCATCTTCTCATTGTCAAGTTTCCAACTTGTGTACTATACTTCCTAATTGAGCCCCTCTCCTGTTAAATAATATTGTTCAAACCATTGAACAACAAATTCGTATTAATTATTGTTTATTTTTCTTATTTGATGCGATCTTGTGGTGCTTTTCCATCCTTCTTAGATGTTTGTTTGTGGAACAGGCAGCCTAACCATGAAGATATCGTAAATATTGTTCACAGAATGTATGATAAAGATGGCATATCAAGGAATGAGGTTGCAAGCATAGTGAACAAATTTCCTAATCAAGGTATCTGTATTTTCTACATCTTGATAAATTATACGTATGTTACAGTGCACAAGTGTCTTTGAGATTTCGGATACCTTTGTGATATCTTTTCTTTTCAATAACATGTGATTTTGCTTTATCTTACTTATATAATTCATGTTTCGAGTTATATTTGTGTTAAGTTGCATACTTTACTATTAATGACCATAACTTAGAGTCTGATTTTAAATCTGTGATATGGAAAAAATGTGACTAAAACTGAGAATGTTACTGCGAGGATGTAACTTCTTACCTGCAATTCGGCACATGCATTTTGCTTTGGTGGTTATGGTTAAGTATGGTGATTACAGTGTCATCAATTTCATTGTGCATCTTGTCACCATATTGTACATTAAAATGGCTGTTTCACCAAATTGTTTTGTAGTTTTGGCAGAAAATATATGAAGGGATAACAGACTTTTCTTTCTCTTGGTCATTGGGCAGCCTTGGATTTCTATGGAGCTCTTAGGTCCCGAACATATGACCGGTCAATCTCTAAGGTACATATCATTTGACCTAAAATATATTATCTGTGCCATCCATCCATTTGAAATTTTAAATTCAATCAATTTTCATGGATGTAAAATTTTAGTTTTACCCTTTTTTTACCTATCAATTACCATCACGTTTTAGAGTCGTAAGCCCTTTTTACTCCCATTCATAATTTCATTTTAGTTACACAACATTATAATGATTTTTTATGATTTAAATAGTGTCTTCCAATTTAGAGAGGTGTGGATTATAAAGAGAACTTGCGAGTCAAAGAGGAACTCTATCATTTTCTTTATGATCAACATCCTAAAATGTAATGAGAAACCAAGGAGTATAGATTGCATTCTGATAATCTCTTTCTCTGTTCTCGGCCACATCACTTGAACTACCAAGCCTATATTGCTTCACTCATACAATAGTACATGGTTTTGACATAGTATCAACTATCAAGCCATTATTCTCCATTTACTTTGTTCACACTTTATTTTACCTACTGCTTGACAGCTCCATCAATTTACATTTTATAGCACATAATGTTCATTGCACATAATAACTGATTTGTACAAATGCATACAATACTTTTAAGCAAACACAGAGACAATTCAGACTGTACACTGATACGTGTAAACATGATCATATGCACATACATCTCTAGACGCGTAGGCATATGAACCTTTGTTATTTAAAAATTAAATTTTGGTATCGCAATTTTACATATTCAAGAAGATATTCTGAATATTGTTGTGGTCCAACTGGTTGATCCGATAGGTTGAACCCATGTCACTGATCTCTTGAATGGCTTTATATCTATGACCCATCAATTTTAAGTACTCCATGGACTAATCATGAAGAAAACTACTAAAAAAAATCCGCATATATTTTAATTTACACGTATTTTCTCAAGAAATTGGTCGGTAGTTATTTTATGATTCATTGGTCCATTGTCATCAGTTGGAAATGCGAGTTTCTGATATGACCCTATCTTTCTTAACAGTTTAATATTAACTTAGTAATGGACCTTTTTGATCAACTTCTTTTCAATTGTAGTGGATCGATGATATTGGAGGTGTTGAAAATCTTGGAAATAAACTTCTCAAGCGGAGAAAGGATGAAAAACTTCCTGCATTTGTTCCCCCAAAGGTAGCACATTGAATTATAAAATTATTGTCTGGGTTTCAAACCAGCCTTATCCTATGGATCTCTGTATTTCCATGAAAGCTCAAACTTTACTGTAGTGTGTGGGTGGTTCATTAAGCAATTATATGATTATATCTAAAGAAATTACATTGAAACAAGACTAAAAATAGGAAATGCGTTCAGTCAAACAAAATTAGAAATAAGTACAGGTTTTATTATCTGAAAGCTTTTGAAGCCAATTTTTGTAGAAGAAATTCAAATCACAAACAAACATGGTTTGCTAACCTGAAAAGTGCTTTCAACTTCAAGATGAGCTTTTAAAATGTCTAAAACCTATATGGAACATTCTTTAATGAAACTGATGTTGTGTAGTTGTCATGAATTCACCCGAATTTGTGATGACCCCTGTTTGCGACCCGATGCAATTGGAAAAAATGGGCAATGTGTGCGTTTCCCACCATTGCCACGAGGTCCGGAGGCAGTGCCCCGAGGGAAAAATTGATCCATTTTGTTTTTGGCAATTAAAGTAGCCTCTCTGTCCGAACGGATAATTGGTTTCCGTCCGAATGAAAAAGGCTTCCCTATTTGGACGCGTATGGGATTTGAGCGCCGGTTTGTTTCAGATTTGGCAATTTCGTTAACCTCCTATATAAGATTGTTATTATTCTAGGGTTGAATGATTATAAGAGTGGAGCCGTTTTGTGAGCCATCATTGGGTGGTATAGGGATTTTGAATTTTAGGTTTGTGAGTGTTTTTCACTCTTATAATCACATTAATACATAGTGGATTGATTGTTGTTGTCTGTGATTGTAGGCATCTTGCTGAACCACGTGTATCATGTTTCTTCTCTTTGTGTTTTTACTTATTTGTTATCTTTGAGATTGATTCACTGTGTGATTTGGTTGCTTCTGCACAACAACAGAATGGATAAAATTTTAGGTCGGACCTGATCAAATGATTGAGACTGCTTACGCCAATCAGATTTCATCAACATTGATGAGTTTGAATCATCCTGATCTCAAAGCCACAAAAGCCATCCAGTTTTAGTTACCTATAATTATTCCGGAGTAAATATCGGTGCATAAAATGCCTTATGTGCACATCTTTCAGTTTAAACATGGGTTGCTTCTATTGTTTAAGCCCCTCAACTGGGGAGTACATGTCCATATTGTCCAGCAATGCTTTGGAGCTTGTAATTTTCTTTTAAGAGTTGAAACATAGTTTTAGGGTCAAACATTTGCTCAGGAACTGTTCTCTGAAATTATGCTTTATGGTGAACGTCTGTCTGACAATTTTAAGAAGTAAAGATGTTGACAGACAAATAAAAGGATTTTTAAAGAAGAAAGATCTTCGTATAGTTTTATCACACTAGGAGAAAAGCCTATGATAGGATTCCTAAAATATAATGTGGTGGTTTTTAGAAAAGAAATGAGTTACAACAAGATATATTGACACTATAAATGGTATGTATGATGAAGTTGTAATTATAATAAGAACAATCACAGGAAAGACGAGTGAATTCCCAGTCACTGTTAAGCCCTTGTGTAACACTGAAAATGAGGTCCTTTGGTGTATGCTATTTATGGATTATGGCTTGACATTATATGGTTTTTGCTTGTTCATTCTAGCTCCCCTTAATCCTTACTATTTCTTGAAACCATACATTTTTTTTTGTCCATTTTTTTCTTATTTATGACCTATATGTATATGATAGGGATGGAGGAAGAAGAAAAGAAATTTGACATCTTTCTTTTGATTGGAAAATCAATGGGATTTATTTTGAAGTTTGAACCATATTCTAGTGGAAAATTTGTATCAGATTATAGGGGGGTCAAACCTACAGGACTTGAGGAATGGTAGAAGTAAATAGGAAATCAGAAGAAAAAAAAAACGTAATAATTACTTAGAAAAAATATATACTCTTACATACATACATTGTATAGTTGTGGCAAATAGTTTTAAGGCTCATGACACCCCCATTTTCATAGGATTTTGCATAAATATGCATGTTGTCAAAATTTTGAGAACTATTTTGGTGCTTTTTATTCAATTCCAAATTCTGATAGCTCATTGAAATGTTTTTTATCTTCTTCTTTTTTTCAAATCACTTTTTTGTTTTGGTTGGGTCACACTTAAATTGGTTGTTACATTTGGTTGAACAGCAAACAGTGGATGCTTTACTCGAATCAGGGTATTCTCTTCTCAAAGAACAAAAACTGATAATGGAGACCAAGCTTTCAAAGGAATACATGAAGAACATGGATGACTAGCAAGTGGATGCTGTTGTGACACCATTGCATTGTCATCATCCACTTTGGTAAGATGGTGTTAGCTGAGTTCAATATTTTGTTGTGTATTCTAAGCACAAATTATAGTGTAAATACAAACCAATTTCAAATAGCTGAAAATCTCTCTCTATTTGATCCATTGAGCCATTATTTTATCTGGACAAAATGGAGTCTTCAAATAATATGACTTTGAACATCTCAAGTTTGTGAAATCCTTCCTACTTTCCATTTATCTGTTCTTTTTGGCCTTCCTGCTACTCTTGCATTGCTATCAACTTGGAACATATCGCTCCTTGTAGGAGCATTATTGGTCTTTGTTACACATGACCAAACTATTTAACTTACTTTTCTCTCGTCTTATTTTCAATTTTTGCTACCTCCACCTTCCCTGGATTGCAGTCAAGATTCCCATTTCTATTGCTTGTCATCCATTAATTTAAAGTAGCCTTGCTATTGGGATGAGTCAGCTCAACTCCCCACCTATTCAGTTCGAAAATTTTGTGGTTAGGGCTAAATTTCATTTTTGGAAAAGCGAAGGTTGGTCAAAATTTTGTACAGAAACTTCCACTAAAATTGACTTTAAATCAAAGATAGACTACTAATCATGCTACCCGATGTGGTTTGACCACAAAAAATTGAATAATGGACTGATTCTAAAATAGATCTCTCAGATTTTCTCCAGATCATGTTGTACTGCTGTTAACATTGGTGTTCAGCATGTTATGATATGAAGCTATAGTAAATAATACTAGAGAAATCTGAAGAAAATAATTATGCAAGTGAAGTTGTTTCCTTTGTTGTTGACAGATTATAAGATTTGCTTTGAGCTTAAATGTTGTTCATATTGTCAACAAAAGAGAAGCCTTAATGAAGGCAACTCATTTTTTTTATTTTTTATTTTTTGCGCCGCCTATGTCTTATATGGTGCCTATGGAGGGGGAGAGGAATAGGAAGATACTTAAAGGGGTTGAGCTATCTTCTTGCTTTTTCAAATACAATTTTTTTGCAGCTTCTTTTCTTTTGTTATAAGAAGAATATCTTACCTACTTAGATGCTTTCTTTAGATTTTTTTGGGGAACTTGGGGTCTTTTTTTTTTTTTTTTTTGTAATTGTGGGTTTGCACCTTTCAGGCACCTTTATATATGAATATACCTTTTTACCGATAAAAAAAATCATTAAGTAAGTTTGAATTATTATCAAACCAAGTTTAAAGCATTCCAAAATGTGGTGTGACCTGGCACCACTTGTCCCTTTAATAAAAAAAAAAAAATCTGTATAAGCAAACCTTAGAAGTAGATAAATGATGCAGAATAGTTCTTTCATCTTTGCATATGAATAATTTTATTGAAATTTTGTTTAATAATATACTTTCTTTGCATGCGGAAGCTTGTGCGAATAAAGTTAGGACAAGGAGGACAGACATTAATGGAAAATCTCATTTGATATCTTATTGGATCTGAATAAAAGAGGGTGTGGTGTGGCTTTGATAAAGAAAGATGCTGATAATTTGGTAAAGGAAATTTAGAGCATATGATTGTTGATTTGGCATCACATTTGCAGTTTGTTTCAAATGAAGCACACATCTGGTGTAGGTCCTAACTAAAATTCTTGAATGAGATTAACCTACGCCATAACGGTGCGTTTTTATTTTTTTAACAGACCATAGTATACATGGTAGTTTATTATTGAAAGGGCATCACGTGTTGATCCAGTCTCGGTTCGATTTGATTTTTTTTATTTATTATTCAATGTGACCGGTTGGAAGGATCTATTCAACAAGCGCACATTTGTGATGGCAACTTTTTCCTCATATGGATTCTCTTTTTTCATTACGCTAGGCTCATTAGTGTGGCGTTAATGCCCTCCCATTGTGCTGGTTTAAATTATTCATCCCAATAATAGAACCATAGAAGAAAAAGGTGGTGGTGATGACGATGATGAAGAATTTAGATGCTTGTGTGAGAGTAATTGGCACCGTTAGAGATAAGAGTCTTAGGGTCTGTTTTGGCCCGCTTCGGGTGGTCAAATCACGAGCCGTACAAGGAAATTTGCTGCAAAGACTTCTATTTCAAAAATGACAGGTCGCACTAGCACTTTTACGCCTCTGTTCATTCCATCAAACACTCTCTTGGCACTCCTCTTGTTCGCACCAACTATTACAATGATGATGATGTAGATGAAGGCTTTCCACCTTAGGTGGATCTGTGAACTTTCAAGTATTTTATTATGAAATTCTCTTTTTTTTTTTTCTAATTATTATGTCATGGATGTGTTCACATAAATATTCTTGAGTGTATAATTTTTTAATTAAGTACAAGAAAGTTTTTCCTATCAAAGTATCGTTCTTTTCATCTAAAGAGATAGTTTAATTGGAAATGGCTTTAGGGATCCTCAAGGTTAGCATCTCAAGTGTTAGCACAATATGTTGGTAGGACGAGTCTCGAGTGACAAGACGAATCGTATCAAAAACTTGTGGTGAACTCAAATATTTGTTGTTACACGAATTTACAACTTAATCCTGCACGTGTTGAGGGACATGTTCAAAGTGACTAGACGAATCGTATTCAAAACTTGATGTGAACTCAAATATTTGTTATTACACAAATTTACAACTTAATCCTACACGTGTTTAGGGACATGTTCAATGGCCACCATTAATTTAGGGGGACAAAAAAAAAATTAGAAGGGTCTCTTATAAAATATATATATATATATATATATTTGGGAAACTATTCCTTTTTTTAAAAAAAAATTATAAAAAATAAGGAGATAAAATCAAATTCCTAAAATTTTAAGAGAGACCAGACCCTACTAGTCCCCTCCTGTATTCGTCTCTGGACCTGTTGGGAACCACCAAAAGGAATATAGGAATATCCTGGAAGGGCAAGCCATGAGGAGATTCCCTTGGCATTTAGTCCTTTTTTAAAGCATTGTTCTATTTGTTTGTCAAAAATTGAAATACGTCGGTACAATCAGCTATTTGAAAGCAATAATGACAAAGCAGTGTCTTTTTTTTAATTTAGACGGTGAAATATAAAAACAAAGTAGAATCAACATAAAACACAACTTTAAAATTGATAGTAAGCCATATTAAATTTTCATCAACCAACTTGAATGGATTGATGCAACTATTCCCACCTTGGGGAGGGGAGGGGAGATGTTACGATTAATTGACGATTTAGTGAGATCATATAAAATATATATATATGTATATATATAATGAAGATTAATTAATAAAGATGATGGGACTAAAATGAAATATGGACCACATAAGATAACAATAGAATACAGTCACCATTGTTATGATTGTTAGGTGTAGAAGAGCTTTCCACAAGTTATAAATGCCACTACTACTACCACTACCACTATCAATGTCACAAACACTGCCTCGTTGAAATTTGATGAAACACAATCAAGGTAGTGTTTGTTTCTACCCAACTCCCCACACCCATAACAAAGTGAGTTTTGTTTTATTCTTTCTTAGCCACTAAGTCTATACTATATAATGCATTTTTTTTTTATTATGTAATTTCCATCTCAAAAAAAGTTGTACAAATATAGAATTTATACAAGGCGCTAAAGTTTATGTCTCATTTGTTAAAATTATATGAGAATATGGAAATTAATAGAAAATATAAATTTATTATTTTATTCTTAGAAATAATTACATTGACTTTCATTGTGATATCTAAATAATTATTGAGACTTTCTTTGGAGAAATTAATGCAATATATAAGGGTATTTTGGTCATATAAAAAAAATTGATTGAAACGCTAATACCGTCGGTAATAAAATTTGTATAAATAAAAACTCTGTATATTATTAATAAAATAAAATAAAAAAGATTATTAGAATTTAAAAAACACATAAAAATTTATCCTCGTGTGTGTGTGTCTATATATATATATATATATATATATATATATAAACATTAATAGTTGAGATTGGAGTTGACAAAATTTGTACGGATGAAAAATTTTTATTATGAAAAATTAATATAATTTTATAAAATTTATGAAAAGTCTCTTGAATTATTGAGGAACTCAGGAGATATGTAATTATTCATATATATATATATATATATATATAAACAATAATAATTGAGAAGGGAGAATTTAGTGAAAAGAGGAAAGCAGTCGTTTGTTAGCATAAGTTGTCGCAACGTAATAGGTCAGCAATCTTTTCTCCAACGAACTTTGAGCTTGTTGGATGACCAATCTTTTTCCATACCGTATCCGTTCGTAATTGACCACGTGGACTACATCGTTGCCGACATTGCCCAGTTGCTACAGCCTATACATATGCTATATGCATGCATTGACATATATATATATATATATATATATTAGTCGAATATTCAGTGTCATACACAGGTTTAATCTATCATCATGTAAATAAATAAATTATAAAAAAATTAATAAAGCAGTTCATCGTAAATAAATGATACATCCCTATATAAATAATTAAAAAATAAAATAAAATCGTTCATCACAAATGAATAATAAATTCATAAATAATTAAAAAAGGGACAAAATCATTTATTAAAAAAGACATGAACATTCATCTGTTATATAAATAATATATATATAGGGGCTATTAATAGACGTGCGTGCGTGCGTATGCTCAAGCCAACCACTCTTAGTTTGAAAACCAAGACCAAGATAATGCATAGAATTTAATGAAATTAGATGTAAAAATTGAGGAAGGGGGGTTTAGATGAGAAGACATTAAGTGTAGTCTGTAGCAATTTATTATTATATAAACAAATTAATCTATTTGAGAGCGACTCATGAGTCATAATCAACTCCATTACAACACATAAATAAGTCTAATTTATTAATTTTTAGTAATAATGCTCCCAAAATAAAGAAATAAAAAAAAAAAAAAGAAACTAAGCATATATAAATATATAACCATTTCATTATTGATTTAAAAAACTATACAAAATTGTCACCCATGGGATCAAATTCGTTCTGATATTTGTTTTTTTCAATTTGTTAATCCACTGTTAAATATATAACATTTAGAATAATATATATCTAATGATACAATATTAAAGTACTAAGGTATGGTGTTAAGGTAAGAGTCCGTTTGAGGGGTGTTTGTCCCGCTCGAATTATAATTTTGGTGCATAAAAAGTGTGAAATTATCTTTCAAAATATTTGACTGCATTTTTTAAAATGGAATTTGCAATACGGGTCCATAAGCAAAATCATGATTTGAAGAAGATAAAAAAAAAAATTTGAAAATTCATTTGACTTTTTACAACTTTTATTTTTGGACCCACTACTTACACATTATTTAATATATACAATATAAATTATAAAAATAAAAAATTATATTTAGAATCACTTCTACATATTATTTTTTTTATCAAATACGCAAAAAATAATTTGTTTATAGTCTTTAGAATACATTCCCCAATAACCAATACTTTAAAATATATTATTTAAAATCTGAAACACTTCGAATCTAAGTTACCAAGTGTCTGTTTGGTTGAGCAGTGTAAAAGTGATGTTTGAATTAAGTAAATATGTAAAAGTATTATTTGAATTAAATAATTGAATATTAAAAAAAAGTGTTTAATAATTATCAAATGATAATATTCATAATAGACTTGATCAACTTAATAAAAAAAAAAAATTAAACTTATCAACTTAATTCAATCGCACTTAATAAAAAAGTTATAACCCATTAATACAGTCTGAAATTTCATTCCCAAGTAACTCAAAATCAATTTAGCACAATTAAAGAGCTCAAAACACATTTAGTATATTTGAAAAACTAATAGCTTTAAGATTATATTTAGTTCAACTTATTCATCACACTTAATGTATTTTAAAAAACTTATTAAGCATTTAATTAATAATATTTTTTTTTGATAATTAATAATTATATTCATTAATCATAATTTTTTTATTAAATAGGATTTGAATTAAATTAATATGACCAACTTTGATATTAAATTAATCAAATTTGTTAGGAGTGGTTTTATTTAATAACGGTTTAGTATATTTTAACAACTCTCGTCCAAGAACCCCCAACTGCTTTGAACTCTAATAGCACCTCAAAACCGCCGGCGGAGTCTTGAAATTTGAAGTTAAAATTCGAACGGTCAAACCGCCCAAGACGGAGCAGGGCGTCTCTGCCCTTTTTATTCATCTCCCTCTCACTCCAACTCCCACTCAAGACACGACACGTTTTGAGGCAAACAAAAGTCAAATAATATGCGCCCCCGACACAAAAATCACAAGACGATAAAACCGAGGCCCCCAAATGACTGTCCATACATATTATTCCACGTGTCTAATTCCCCCCACTTATTATTGAAAGTAAATTATCGCACACCGTCACGTGTCGGTGATTACATCCTCCTTATTATAAAGCTGACCCACTGCCACAGCGGTTAACGTTCTGCTACTCTCAAACTTTCCCAAAGGGGTACTCACTTCTCTATCTATAATAATTTCACCCACCCTCTCTCTCTGTATCTACAAGGGGTGGTTAATACAGAGGAGAGGTCTGGCCGGGTTAAGGGCAATAGCGAGTCGACTCGGTGGTAACCGGAGGAGGAAGGTAAAGATAAAGGTGATGGATTGGTGGCATAAGGTGGTCTTCCCTGTTAGAAGAGTTTGGGTTACTGTTTCTACCCGAGTTAAGGCCAGGAAGAACGGTGAGTCATTTCTCTCTCTCTCTCTCTGTCTCTCTCTCTGCATACTCTCTCTCTCTTCTTCTTCTTCTTCTTCTTCTTCTTTTTTCTCTTTAAATTTGGTTCTTTCTTTCAGGGGGAAAATCAGAGGGTAATTGGAAATATATTGTCACAAGAAAGAGAAGGAAAATTCCACGAGTATTGTTTGTTATTAATGATAAAGAGTATAGTGTATATTTTCATGCATGGTTATAAATAAATAAGTCACTCATCACAGAAATTTTCTCCTTTTTATCAACTAGGAAAATTTTGCCCATTAGAAAAATCCGCGGTGTTTTTTTAATATATTTTTTCCTATTTTCTGCAAGGAATAAATAATATATATATATATATATATATTATATGTATGTGTATGTGTATGTGTATTAGAAACACACATAGATGGAGCAGCAAAGTTTGGAGAGTATATATCGTAAATTGTGGAAACAATAAAGAATAAAGCAATTGGTTCCCGAATATTGTTCTTTAATTTCTTATTCTGTTGAAAAGAAGCATATTATATATATATATATATATATAATTTAATAAACTTCATTCTTCTGTTGCAGGTTCCTTGGTGACCTATAAAAGAAAACTTTATTTCTTTTTGTTTGGTTATTTTGACTTCTCTTGGGTGTTTTGAACTTTGGATCACTTCATGGAATGATCCATTTTCAGTACTGTTACTTGTCACAACAGCTTATTTTGTTGCTTCCAAATAAAGTTAAGAGCACCTATTCACAGTCAATATCATTTAATTTCTCTAGAAGCAGAGCAACAAAAATCACTTTAGCAATGTCTTTTTTTATGTTGACTATCTCATCATAGAGCCCTGCTTTTGTCAGTCGTGAAATCTTGAACTTTGCATTCTCATCGGATACACGACTATCGCACTTTGGTTGATTGCAAAGTCTCGAACTTCGCACTCTGATGGGCCACATGACCATCAGTCGTGCTTTAGTTAATTGCGAAGTCCCGAACTTTCCATTCTAATTAGACACACAACCATCACACTTGGTCAGTCGTGAAGTTTCGAACTTTTTACTCTTATTGGACACACGACTGTCACGCTTTTGTCAATCGCGAAGTCCCGAACTTCAAACTTCGCAATCTAATTAGACACACAATCATCACGTATAATACGCCAAACTTTGTGATTGACACTAATATTTTTCTCTCACCATAAGTTTCTTAGAAGTGACAAATAAATGAGTTTATTTTGTTTTAGGTGATTTGGTGGAAGTTTGATGAAAATGAGACTTGAGATGAATAGATAGCGTAGCTATAAGGCAAAAGATTATTATATCAATCTGAAATATTATTGTTAGAGACATGGTAGCATTTCCTCTCTTCTCTCTCTCTCTCTCTCTCTCTCTCTCTCTCTCTCTACCAAATAGGAGATATTTAGAATTCTTTATAACTCTTATTCACCCTTATCAAACGACTATACGACTTTTATTCACCCTTATCAACCATTTTAGGATGATATATACAATTACTTATTCAATTAAATATTCAGAAAGTAGAAATATTTATTTAATCCTTTTTGGGGCAATTATTTCTACTACAAGAAGTAATAAAGGTCCAAGCACCAATCTTACTAAAGTTGTTTAAGAACCTTCTTTATGAAAGGGTTTTGATTTCTTTTATCTTTCTCTCTCATACAAGAAACATATAATGATATTAAACCCAAACTTAAAAGATTCCATTGATGATGGCTACATCCACTAGGATAATTCCACTCAAAGCCAAAAGGAGAGTGTGATATAGAAATACTACAGTGTCAACCTAATCAGAAATTAATTCCTTATTAATTTGATAACTCACTGCTAACAACCAAAATGCTAACCCTACATTTGATTAATTAAAATTTGGGACAGCTGAAGAAAAATAATAATCAGTTGGTTAAAGGAGAAAAAAGGTTTGTTCTTCCTATTAATAAGGAATTGTTTCGATAATAAAATATATAAAATGGGTTTCTTTTTTATTTCACTTCTTTATCATATATACATATAAAATGGAAAACATGTCATTGATGATTCTGATAAAGGTGGAGGAAGTTTGTGAATTGTGATATTATCAAACAGCCCAACCCAATCAGAGATTTAAGTTGTTAATAAATCTACCAGGATGATAACCTACCTTGTGAAAGGTCTAGAAGTGATCATACAGACATCTGCAAGTACCTTGTTTATATTACTTGCTTGCAAATAAAGATCAGCAACAAACAACTATTGGGTCCTAGCTATTGGTCTAGATGCTGAATGTAATAGATTAAGATGAACAGATAAAAAATAAAAAAATTGGCCTGAAGATAGCATCCATATCATTTTTAGTGCAACTTTGCACCCAAGGAGTGCTTATTTGTGTGCAAAAAGATACGTATAAATAATTCCTGTTGATTTTTGCAGCTGATTCAGGACTCGATGTAACATTAATCAATATTTTGATTGGATTAATCAAACTATCACAGTATTGTTTTTTTGTATTTATGTTGCTCTTCTGGACTCTGAAACTAGTAGTTTAAGAAAGATCACTTACATGGTTCCCTTCACGATGTTGTTTGTTCTGAGCAGGTGCTGGGCTTTTGAAGCTTCGCGATGATATTCAGACCTGTGGATATGAAGATGTGCAGGTGATGTGGGAAATGCTGAGGAGATCGGAATCTGAGTTGATGTCAAACCAGCCCAATCACAAGCAACGGCCTTTTTGGAGGTTTTTTGTATGGTCCAACCACGGTGCTGCCTCATCTTTCTCCACCAATCATGCTTAAAAAGAAACTCTGCTTCAACACTATAATAATAATAATCTTGCTAAAATATGGCATCATTATTTCACAATCCTGCAGCTCAAAATGAAGATGTATGGTACAGAGCTATAGCGTGTCCATACAGCATGATATAAAATATGTATGTACTTCACCTCTATTGCCAACACGAGTACAATCAAAATGATGAAGCCATTTGTAAATATGTCATGATTTATGATCAAGTCATTCGGTCTAAACAATCAATCCCCCAGTGAACTCAATTTTGCTTCATCTGTGTACTTTGTGTGATGTGCATGTAGATAAAAATGAAAAGCTGTAATCAAAATATAGGAAAGAGACCATGCACATGAAAATATAATGGTAACACACTCACAAGGACTCCAGGAAAACTGCCACAGGCTTCTCTTCAAAACAAATTTCAGTGGTCCAATAATGAAATATATCAAAAGGATACACAGGGATTTATAACCTACACATACTCATCCAATTCGTTCACATTAGTTACATTTTTTTTCTTGTGTAGATTTTGATGAATTGTAGCTTTCCACTGGATGAGCTACCCAACTTTGAATTATTTCAAAGTACAAGTCATTTTCCTGGCAATGATAAAATGAATTTAGCGTAAAATTGCTTAGAATACTTTAACATCAACAATTGGACATTGTCTTTTGCCCAAGTTAATTACCTGATAGCAAACTGATGGTGGAGGCAATCTATAGAGGAATGTCAAATCCATCGGACTGATTGGGAGTCTTTCCATGCCAGACAGGAAGGTGGGGATTGGGGTTTCAACTATATCGAATAGTTTTCCCAAAGGAAGAAACTCCAAGAAGAAGATAATGATAGGCAAATTCATAACAAAAAATTGAAAGGGTAGTCAGTTTAGTCTCCTTAGCCTGAAGATTGTCATTGTCAATTTGAATGTATCAGTGATCAAACTGTGCCTGGTTCTTCTTCGCATGGATTGGAGCTCATTCAGACCAATATGAAACTCAGTACTCACTAAGGAAGAGATAGATGCTATCTTGAGATTTTTAGAAAAGAACAAGAAAGCTGTGACTTGCTAGAGTGATATTTCTTTTAAAACTGTGTTTTCCACCACTTTTCCTTCTCTATTGATTGAAGGTTTTGTATACATATCATAGATTTAAATTGCGGTCGCGAAGATAAGACTCAGTCATGGTTACGATGTAACGGTTTCAGGCCATTCATAACAAGAATCGAAAATCGCAAGCCATGAATATTTTTCAAACACTAACAAATCTCTTAAAATCACTGATACGCATACATTGACTACAATGATCATATTTTAATATTTTTTACTACTATTTTTAAATTTTCTAACACCTAAAAAATATTTTTCTTATAAATAACACTTAAAGAAGATATTTTATTATTTTATATGAGTTTTTTAAAGTTAAACTAATAAGAATATCATCAAATAATTTAAATAATAACAAAAAATAATTATAAGCATGAAAATCAATTTAGTCTAGTTATGGAATAAAAAATTTAAAAATTTTAAGACCAAGAGGCCTTTTTGAGTTTGTATTGACCCGAATGTTTTGGTAATCCGTTTCAATTTTTTTTTTTGAATTATTTTGCTAAATATCTCTCTTGTGTATAAATAATATAAAAATAGAAATCATAAGAATTATGTAAAAATTTAAAATTTGAAAAAAAAAAACATAAAATAGTCGTAACAGTCTTGTAACGGCCGATATGTAACAGTTTCGGGCAATACGGCTATAAAGTTTAGTCACACTGATATATCGGCCAGTATCAGTATCGGAGAGTCAAAAAATCGATACGTTATCGTATCGGTATCGGATGGTCAAAAAATCGATACGTAACGTAACAACAGTTATTTAACACCATAATACATATGTATGTATGCATATATGTGTTGTATATTTTCCATGATTGCTGTATATTGAATGCATGATTAAATAACAACACTTTATATGCTCCAATAATGTTACCCCATTATGATGAGGTAGATTTTGAACAGGAAATTGAGATTCCAATTTTCGAAGATCATGGATAAAATAGTGCTGTTATGGTTTAATAATGCTTAATTACCATAGTACCTGTTCCTCTGTTTTGTCCCAAGGAAACAGAGCATTAAGAAAACGAGAGTAGATTATATTTAATTTTTTCGATACATGTTCTCACTAATAGTTTGATGACTCCATTGATCAAATTGGGGGAACAATGGACATAATCAAGATGATGGATTGAAAGAGTAAATTGCTTGTGATTTACAATGAAATTCGGCATGCCTCTGTATCACCATTCTGTTGATGGACAAATGACATCATAAACCCAGGGACAAATTTACACACCCTATCTATGACATTGCAGCTTGTGAAATAAAGAGTAGGGAAAAAAAAAAGGTAAAAATGTTAAAATAAATGACTTATGTGAGAATTGACATTCTTACAAGTAGATTTTATAATCTTCTACTTGACAGCTCTAAAAACAATGAAATAACCTTTTTCCGTGAAAGCTATTCAAACAACTTGAATGAGCTGTGCATGCTAATTTTTATTTTCTATAGCATTAACACAACATATATCAAGAAACTAATGTTGATTATATAATCTCTTGTACTAAGAGAGCTTTCATTGGCACGATCATCGGTTAGACAGACCACTGCCTTGGTGGGGCTCGATATGCATCAGGCATGAGGCATCATGACTTCTCAAATCTACTTTTAAGTTCACATACTAAAAAGTATAGTATGCAAAGTCATGGTTTTGTTGTGGGATGATATAGTCATGAAATAAGATTCAAAGCTTTCTAATCTTACTGGTACAAGAATGAAGGCTTTCTAATTGGACTACTACTACTCTTTTGGGTGTCCCAATCAAACTGAGAACACTTGTATAGAATATCCATGGCCATTTATCATACTTACATGGATTTTCCATTACACTTATAAAATACAAAATATTTCTAAGCCATAACACTTGCATACATCACTGATGATAATAAATTCAAAGTTCAATTAACAAAATCAATAGCTGCTAATGTTGCAGGATAAAGAATTGAAGTAAGAACTTACAGAGAGCATGCCTTCATCCCAAAACACCAAACATGACCACTGTCAGCCTCTCACAACGAGACACCAACAACTACTGGCAAAGGTCGGTTAGAGATGTGAGCTGTTGACCATTGTATCAGAAGACAATATAATCAAAGTCACCCCTTCCAAAATAAAGAAAATGGTAAGCAGATATGAAAATAGACAAGCCAATGAATTCACAAAACCCGCTTCTTCAGATTTTAGGTGCAAAAAATGATATCAATTGTTTTAGAATTAACAAATTCTTTCTATTCAGCGTTTAAGCTTGTTAAGTTTTCAAGAGCAAATAGGGTATGACAATATGAGAGTTAACTGACAAAAGACATTCTGTTCAGCGTTAAAGCTTGTTAGTTTTCAAGAGCAAATAGGGTATGACAATATGAGAGTTAACAGGTAGAAAACAATCTGTTCAGGGTTAAAGCTTGTTAGTTTTCCAGAGCAAATAGGGTATGACAATATGAGAGTTAACTGGCAAAAGACAATCTTAATGGTGGAAGGCAACTTTCTGAATTGTCTTGGGCCAAAATTTCATTTATTATTTCTTCCCCCCACACTTGAATTACTTTTCACTTGACTAAGAACAGGTCTAACACTTAAATCTCATATTTAATATATGCAGCCAATAAGAAGCTCCTATCTACTCAAAAAGGCACAGGTGTCAAGTGTTGATGCATTGATAATAGAAACATCACACACTGGAAAAGAAAATGACATTAGAGTAATGGAAGACATCATAAAAAGAACAATCAAAAAATAATCCAACATAAAAAGGCTAATGAACCAAGCATGATGAGAAGACATTTTCAGTCAACAGTTCTACAGCGTCAACTGCTCAAAAGCATTTTGGTCAATATTTGCTCTGTATATATGCACACAGCCAAGACTTTGGAAAAACTGTAACTGAATCCATGGAATGCTGCGCAACCTTCAAGTTGAAGGTTGTAATTCTTTGATAAGTAAAGTATACTATCATTAACAAATGCCCGAGAAATACGAAATACTCACAAAAGAAAAGGGGCAGCTTACAAGAGAAAAAAAACTTAAACCCCCCCCAAAAATTCTACAAAAGTGTCAATACAAGAAGGATAAGCTTCGATCACCCAAAAGTATAGTAATTTCAACAACCTATCTTTTAAGTCACTAAGGGGAGTTATCTCCCCTTCAAAAATCCTATAATTTCTCTCTCCAAATACACCAAAAAATGTAAAGAGGAATTAATCTCCACACTTTCCTCACACTATAAATAACTCGAGTCCCTTGCCACATCTTCAACAGATCAACAAAATTAAATTCCAAATGGTTGAACAAGAAAAATAAATATAATTGAAATATATAAACAAAAATTAAATCCAAAATGTATTTCATTGATATATAAAATCCATGTACAAAAGGTATTGCATTGATCCAAAAAATACAAAAAAATTACACATATCCCATTGATTCCCTTGTGATGGAAACCAATGTGCACAACAAAGCTGAATATCTCTGAAAATTGTAAAAATAAGCCAACACTTAGCCTAGGTATCAGATTGATAAAATGAACCAAATAAATATCCTTCAATATAAATGACAGCAATATGAAACCACCACGATTTCCTTCACAAATTGAATTTTTTCAATATCTAGCAAATACAAATATAAATGCTCTTCTATGCATCATTATACTCAGGCAGACACCCAAAACCCCAGGCAACAATTGATACAAATCAAATTAAGACAAAAAAGACGTGCATGTGTAAGTGTACCTCATCAGCTGGCCACCAGCAAAACAAAAATGCCCAGCCATACCAGTGGCCAACACGGGCATCTTCAAAAAGTAACTTCCCCACCATAAAAGTATGAACCGTTTGATAAATCCATAAAGGATCCTTTGAAAATTGAAATCAAATCAATCCGACGTAATATTCAACCAACTTCCTCCACCCTCCATAAAACAACCCAAATCCATCGGCGTGGACGTAGAGAAGGACCAGGAGATTTCAAGTCAGACAAGCTATTCAGGGCAGGAAGATCTGGGCAGCGATTTGGGGTTCATCAGAGATAACGACGTCTTTGGACTTAACGTTGGTGATGGGGTCGTCGTAGGATGGGGTTTTCACAGGTGGCCATCTGAATTTCATGACTCAGCCATCTTTGCATACTCGGAAGAAGCAGAACTCACGGGCAACTTCTGGGTTGGTTGAGCCCATTGCAAGAACTGAGTAGAAAAAGGAGGACAAGAAGAATCGAATAATCGGTTTAATTATTCGATTACATCAAGGGTTTTCAAAATGATGCTAGGGTTTCATGATGGAAGAAGATTCGACCCTCTCCTCTGTCTTCTTTGTGATTCCCATCCGATGAATTGGCCCTCAATCTCATTATAATACAAGGGTATGATTGAACTTTTGACCATTAATTAATATTTTATATTATGGACAATCTAGTAAATTAACATTTTCCATCAATAACGTTTACCCGACATTGCTGACAGAGAAGACAGTGTTATTTCAGAAACTCTAATGGTATTATTATCTATAATTGTCAAAAACCCTAGCAAGTGTAATTATCCACAAAAAAAAAAAAAAAAAAAACATGTGATAGAACTCAACATTACAATGATGAATATTGCTAGTTGTCAAGGTTGGATGCTTGCAACTGCCAATACATAACACTTTACGCCCTCAATTTATTAACAAGGCTTACACTATATATGTTCAAGACTGCAACAATGGACTCCTCAGCTTCAAAGAGTCCACAAAGAAGGAATGCCAAAACAGCTTTCCTTTCTTAGGAAACAATTTGTAATTAAAAACTCACTAAGATGTTGCTTATAATGGAGCTCCTTTGAGAATATTTTTCCAGCTACTTAACTGCACATGTTATATATATATGTGTGTGTGTGTGTGTGTGTAGGCACACACACACAAAAGCTTCAACAAAATGTAGTCCTAGAATACGATTACAAATAGCAATAAAATGAAGCATATGTAAATCCCTATTTGAAACACTACAGAAACATCAGAGCAGAGTAGCTTATATAAAAAAATAATTAGCTGCCAATAACATGTTGTTAACCTGATATTCTAACCAATTCTTAGAGTTGAGAATACATATATTCTTACATCATGCAATTTACTTTTCTACTGAGCTTCACAAATTATTCCTGCAAAACTGTTCTAATTTCCTACTCGTTGGCTATAAATTACAGAGAAAGCAGAAAATATGCAGCAAGACAATCAACTCGTATTTTTTTATAAGACAACAAACTCGTATGCTAATCATACAACAGAGCAACCAAGCATGGGCATTCTTTCTTTTATTCCCTTTGATTGGTTGCAGATAAATGTGGTGTTTCTGACCGAGGAAAAGCTCTCTAGCAGGCGAAAATTAGTTTTCCCGTTCTGATCCCCATTTCATAAGGGATGGAGCTTTACCTCGAGCACAGTGAATTGGTCCAAGAAGACACGATAGAGAAATAACCACATTGACGCTGCCCAAAGGCCCCTAAAGAAAGAAGGCATGTCTTTTGAGCAGCAGCTACCAGCCCAATCATGACTGGGAGATGCCAATGTTTCCTCCATGTGTTTTATTCCTCAAATGTACGAGTACATATTTTCTCCAGCAGTAACGGCCAGTCTTCACCAAGCTGCTGGGGGTTCAGCTCCATTGCAACCCTGAAATCTAGCAAAGATATCGGGCATTGAGACTTCTGTTTTTGCATGTCTTCCAAGGGTCCGCTGCTACATTGCATCTGATAGTGATGACCTAGCCTGACACCGTTAACAAGCTTCCCATGAGTCTGATACTTGTGGGTACTGTTCTTCATTGGTTCATGGCCTGACCTTTCCCCCACTAGTTCAATGCAAGACCTAATTAAACCCTTCAAGTAAGCATCCAACCCACTATTCAAAATATTGGCAGTGTCCATTGACACTCCTTCAAGGCCCTGCGTTGCAGCAATTAGCTCCATTCGTTCCCTTAGCGTCTTGGTGTCCAACAAAACACCACTATTGAATGAGCTAGCATTACTGTTTGCCAAAGGCATCCCCCTTCGGGCTACACCTACACTAAATGGGCAAAAGGGTATCCCGAAGGGGGCACGGAGTAGACTTCTAGCAGACAACTTTTTCCCATCTTCAAAAACTACTTCAATATGGTCTTTGTCATGTATAGCAACTGAATCCTCTGGAAACCTCTTTGATGCCAAGAATTTACCAGGGAGGTGACATACATCCCTTTCATTCTCTACTGGCTGCATAATTTCTTGATGATGCTGCACCGGCCTTCGAATATCACATGGAGTCAAATCACCATTTTCCAAAATAATACTAGAATCTCTGTCATGCATAGTTATTGACTGTTGAGAAGCAAAGTCTGCTTTCCCATTTGGTCCAAGAGGAGTAGGATGATCCTCTACCCTTTGTTCATGAATACCTGACCTCGCCTTTCGGGTTGACAGAGGCAATATATTCCCATTCGATAAAACCAAAGGATTTGGAACCTTGGTTGGAGAAGGATGGGGTCCACCTTTCTGATACCCATCAGTAGGAGGCTCTTTATCTGCAGCTGTTCTGGTAGACTTGAAAACATCCTTACCGTGAATTGGTGGTGGGACTTTCGCATTACAAGCATTTTTTAGAATAGAACAAACAAACTGATTATGCAGTGGAATATTCTCTCTCCCAACAATCCGAAGACAGAGCTTATTGAACTCAACCTTGCTCAGCTTCAAACCCAATAATTTATTCAAATAATAAAAATATTGCTTTGATCCCTCTGGCCCAAGTTTTTTAATTATTTGAGCTTTCAATTCAGCAAGATTGATTCGTGAATGCTGATGCGGTGGTTGCATTTCTTAAGACATAAAATCCATACACGACATAAAAGACTATTGAGTTCCAGTGCCCTAAACACAAACCTTGAGACCCCAATTTCACTACTAAATTAGGGTTTTGCTCCGTTTCCAAAAACCCATCTTCCAAACAAGGTTTGACCCCTCCACGAGCAAACCATACAATGCTGATCCAGAACACGTCTTCAAAAACCAAAACTTAAGGGTATGAATATTGGAGGGGTTGAGTCCACAACCAAAGATCCCGATTCCCAACTAACTCTCCCTCCAAAACCCATTTGCATAAATTTTACATTCCAAACCAACAAACTCAAAACGCAACTTTAATCACAACTACAATATACAAAAACCCTTCATTTTTAACCATAAACTCCAAAACCCATGAAAGATACCTCTCCGTAACACCGGGTAAACCTCAATTTAATTGAATTCCGCGAGCTAAAACTACTGATAATTTTATCAGAAACTTTCGCTAAACTTCAATGTGACGAATTGATAAATTAAACCTTGTGGGTTTCGAACCAGAAGCTCAAATTTTTACAGAGAATTGAAACGAAACAACAGAGATTGAACAGAGATGCAAGCTTCTAGAGAGAAATTCGAGTTGACAGAGAGAGAATATTGATAGCCTGACCTTATTTCCATTGGAGCTTCTGAGACTGATTCAAAATTCAGATTCAGAAAAGCGTTCACAGAGACTTCGCTGTTGGAACTCATGTAACCTCTTCTTCCATTGTTCTTTCATTCGCTTTCTCTCTCTAAGTATCTCTCCGCATTTCGATGTCGCTTGACTCTCTCTCTTTAAAATTCTCTTCGTCGCGCGCTCCTGAATCTAAGATTGAAGAGCCCTCTCTCTGATCGCTCCTCCAATTCTCTCTCCTCTTTCTCTCTCTAGTCTCCCTTTCGGTCTCTTTTTTCGTTTTTGTGTCTGCATAGTGTAATGTTTTTAGTTTTTTTTTTTTTTTTTTTCTGTTTTCGTTTTCGTTTTCGCTTATGGAAACTACCGAGTTAATTGGATTTGTACCAATACCACTCGCATAATCCATTCATGGAAAACACGTTCAATTGGATTGGAAACTGAAGTCAATTGAGTCCAACTAGGAAGTAGGAATGTTGCGTTCGCCGTTCAGAAGCGATTGAACCGGGTTTCACGTGCACAAAAGCGCGTAGAAAAAATACCAAATTTTTTTTCAACTTGGTATCTAAGAAAATTGTTTAGATTCTAACGGGAAAATAAAATAAGGATAATTACCAAGAAAAAAAATCCTTTCAAAGAAAAAAAAGAGTCGTGAGAATGGTGTCAATTATGTGCGAGATCAATGTGTGTATATGTATACATAATTCAATATATCCAAATGCATGATCTAATATAATATATATATATATATATAATTTATCGAAATACTTATGTACTCACATAAAAATGTTTTAAAAATGAACGAAAACTTCGATTTACAATTCGGTTATATGATCAAAAAATACAGTTGAAAAGGAAATTTCTTGTTATTGTAATACGTTTGAGTTATTTCGAATATACTCTTAACTTTTATGTGTGTATGTGTATATATATATATATATGGATTCAATAATACATGCGTTTTGTATCAATGTAAGATGTTAAAGGGATAAACTAGAAATAAACTTAATTTTGTTGAGGGATTATATTTTTTTTGGGGCAAGTTATATCAATTACTTGTAGTTAATATTAATTTTGTTGAAATAACGTAGGATTAATTACTTGTAAGTAAAAAAAATTTCATAGTATTAGTTGGTGAATGCAATTGAATTTTGGCAAACTATAGGAGATTTCAAATAATGATGGTATTAAAAAAAATTAAGATAACATACCATTATATTTTATTTATTTTTTCTTCTGCCATATATTTTTGTTCGCACTTCTTATAATAAAATAACATTTTTTAATAAACTACAATAATTTAAAATAATAATAGAAATTGTTATTTATAAAGAATATCAACCATTCCCTCCATTCCGACCATCCCCTTAAACTGTCCCACGAGTGCAGAGAGCAAAATCTAATTTCAATTCAATATGTAAATTGAAATCATATAAGATAAATTACGCCAATATTTATTGAAATTTTTAAAATGAAACTATTCTTTTTTATTTTTATCAAAAAATTATAAATCAAATCATTTTTTTAAAATGATAAAAATATATTTTTATTTTTTTGTATTTTGATCAATTTTTTTTAAATTTTTTTCATTTTATATAAAAAAAAATTAAAATAAACAAGTTATGTTTTTTATTTTTGATCAACAAGGTTTTAATTAATATTTATTTTAAAAAAGTAAACAAAAATTGATTAAAATTGGAAAAAAAAAATAAAGTAAAATAAAATGAACAATTTTGAAAAAAAAAATTGAACTAGAAAAAAATCATTTATAATTTATTAATAAAAATAAAATAAAATAATATAATTTCATAAACCTCAACGAAAAATTTTGTAATAGTCAAAAATCACAAGAGTAATTTACCCAATCATTTAAAGACGTGATCGGTCAGAAAGTGTAGATGCACTCAAAAGGCGTTCGCATGTGTAAAGGCGTTGATTAGAAAATGGGAATTTGAAGGCTCAACAGGGGACTGTTTCCATCTTAACTATCCAATAGATAAAAACAATAATGGTGGAGATCAAAGTTACTCAAAAAGGTGTTAGTCATAAGCAACTTAAAGGCAGTTTTACTCAAATAATATAAACATAATCCATTGCAAAACATTCACAATTGCACATTAGAAAGCTAAGAAGAAAAAAGAAAAGGGAAAAAAGAAAAAAAACCTATTCATTTGAGTGCTCAGTAACAATTGCTGTCCAAGAGAAATCACATGAATGTTTGAACATCCCTTGGATGAAGATGGTATTGCTGGAAATGAGGAGACCACAGTACTCTTGAAATGATGTACAATTATTAAAATCACCAATTGCTTCCCTGTTTCCATTTTCTCCCCAGCACCAAACAGAGCTCCTAAGAAATGCATGACAGACAATCCTGCTACTGAATCCGACGCCTTCCAACAAAAATCCTGGCAAGGATTCACCATGAAGCACCAGACCTACAACAAAACAAGAGTTCCTGCAAAGAATTGACATTTAGCTGTTGTTATACAGATGCTTTTCTTACAAAATTATACAAATAGAAAGAAAAAAAAAAAGCACATAAACACTTAACTTACTCGAATAAAAAGTAACAGGTAGTGTTCTTGCGATCAAGTTTTTTGCAGTCACAATGGAGAGAATGTAAATTCGAACAGAGAGATATAACTTCTTTAATTGATTTAACTACTATTTTTCTTTTTTTGATCAGTGATTGATTTAACTACTATAGGTAAGGCACACCCACAAAGCAAGTAAAGATAGAAATCCACACATCAAACAAAAAAATTGGTTCAGGACTTAGGTGCACCAGCTTTCGGCACTAAGCTCATTTCTGCATATTGAATTTCGGATAAAACTAGGCTCGAAGCTCGTAACTTGACCCCAATAACAAATTTGAAGTATTTTCATATGATAGAACTAGAATCAGTGTGATCACTCAAATTTGACTCATAATAATGTTAAACCATTTGACAAAAATTAGTTGAAGAATTTATTGTTGCATAGACAAGTTACATTGTATCATACGTTTAATGTTTAATACAATGTCAATCACCCATATAGGTAATACAGAGAGCAGTAAACATTGGGTTTGACTTGAAAGTCTGATAAATGAGCTGAAACTAGAAAAGATGAACCACTACAGCTAATTAAAAAGATCTACTAAATTTGAACTGTCCAAGTATCATCTATCCCTCCCCAGAACATATTAGATTGGCTCACTCCCATTTGAGGTTCCCAAGACCAAGAAAACTTGATATATTTGGGGCATCAAAACAACTTAAACAATGAAAAATCCAATATTTAAAAATTTCCTAAGCCTGGCGGAGGAAGAGTTACAGGGCGGGCGTCAAAACAACTAAATCGTAAATCTCAACTGCCACGGATCCAACTTCTCTAGTCTACTCTATCATATATGTAAGGTGATAACATCCATTATGTCTAAAGCGGTCATATTTTCACTGGCAACTGCAATCCACACTTTTTGGCCTTCCTCTTGTTCTTTTAGCACCTTTATCTTGGATCAAATTTCTCCTCTGCAGTCCACACCAGTACATGAATTAGTCTATATTGATATTCAAAATTAATTGGTCTATATTTTTTTTTTTGATAAGTAAGATGTATATATTAAGAAGCCCAAGACGGGCAAAAGGGCAAAAACTCCCCAAAAGTTTTACATCGGTCTTAAAGACCCCAAGAAGTAAACAAAAGAAATGACATTTACAGGAAAAGCTTCTTTGGCCCAAAAAAATAATAAACGCAAAAAAGTATCTTTAAGATAAGGAGTAGGAAGTTTCCGATCTTCAAAGACACGATTGTTCCTTTTATTCCAAAGGGACCACAAGAGACAAATGGGGGCCAATCTCCAAATTCTCTTCATATCTTTAGAAAAGATGCACCCTTCCCACGCCAACAAGAGGTCTTTGACGGAGCCTGGCATGACCCATGAGAAGCCAAACATAGCAAGAACAAGGTTTCAGCAGCTCCAAGGAATTTGACAGTGAATGAGCACGTGATCCACTCTCTCTTCGTCTTTCTTACAAAAATAGCATCTGCTGACCAAAAGAAATCCTCTTTTCTTCATATTTTCCGCGGTTAAAATGGCCTTCCAGGAAGCTTCCCAAGCGAAGAATAAGGCTTTGGGAGAAGCTTTAGAATGCCAAGTGAGCTTCCAAGGAAAGAGAGTCCTTTCACAATCAAACAAACTCTTGTAAAAACAGCTAACAGAAAATGATAACTTATCCGGCATCCAGATCCTCTTATCCTCTCTACCTTCCACTGCCCTGAAATTGTTGATGTGACTAAGAAATGAGTCCACCTCCTCAAGCTCCCAATCAAAAAAGTCTCTTCTAAAAGAAGGAGTCCAAACAAACGTATTCCCAACGCTCTCCATGTACTCACTAACCCAAGTCAACTTGTTGTTAGCCAAGCCGTATAACGTAGGGAATTTCACCTTCAATGGCACAGACCCACTCCAAACATCATCCCAAAACTTCACCCGATCGCCCTTTCCGATAACAAATCTACGTCTTTCCTTAAAGCACCTCCATTCTCTTCTAATGTATCCCCAAAGACCACAACTCATCGGCCCTTCCAAGCTGCCCGAACACCAGCCCCCATTTTCACACCCATACTTGGACGCAATGATCTCCTTCCAAAGATCCTTATCACTTTCCCCAAATTTCCATAGTCATTTCCCTAAGAGAGCTGTATTGAAGATTCTCAAGTCCTTCACCCTAAGCCCCCTAGAGACAGAAGTGTCTAGATTTTATCCGACACCACTAGGTGAATTTTCTTACAGTCTCCCTCGTGACTCTAAAGAAAGTCCCTTTGAATCTTCTCCAGTCTTCTGCTCACTGTCTTTGGAATAAAAAAAAGGGACATGAAATAGGTAGGGAGATTGGCCAAGGTGCTTTTAACAAGAGTGATCCTGCCTCCCTTAGAAAGGAGTTGGCCCTTTCCAGCCTGACAGCTTGCTATGGAACCTCTCAACCACAAGATCCCAAACCCCAATGGATCTCGCATGAGCTCCCAACGGAAGACCTAAGTATTTCGAGGGGAAGCAACCTACTTTGCAACCCAAAGTGCTGGCTAAAGCATCCATCCCCTGAATTGCCCCTACCGGAGTAATGCTGCTTTTAGCAAGGTTGATCCACAGACCTGACACAGCTTCAAAACAGACAAGAATGCACCGGATAAAGCGAAGCTGACGCACTGTGGGGTCGCAAAAGATGATGGTACCGTCAGCGAATAAAAGATGGGAGACGACAGTACATTCACCCCTTCTTTCCCCCCCCCCCCTAAAAGCCTTTGATAAGACCAACCTTCTCAGCCCAGCACATGAAGCGGCTCAAAGCCTCCATAGCAATCATGAAGAGAAAAAGGGATAGGGGATCCCCCTGTCTCAAACCTCTAGACGAACGGAAGAAGCCTGTAGGGATCCGTTGAGGAGTACCAAGAAAGATATTGTGGATATACATGATTGGATCCACTTCCTCCACTTGCCCCCAAAACCCATTTTCGCCAGCATACTCAACAAGAAGCTCCAGTTTACATGATCAAAAGCCTTCTCAATATCCAACTTGCAAACCAACCATTTATTTTTCTACTTTATCCTAGAGTCGATGCATTCATTAGCAATGAGAGTCGCATCCAGAATCTGTCTACCTTCCACAAAAGCGTTTTGACTGGGAGAGATGATACAACCCATAATCTTCTTCAATCTTAAGGAGAGAACCATCTTTGACTTCCCATGAATGCATTTGGTTCTCAATTCTATCAATATTTTGTATTTGACATCAAGCACCTGTAACTTTATGTTTTTTCCTTTTAGGGGTGCAGTGGTGCTCAGGGGGAGGGGGGATAGTTTAGGTCTAATCAAGCTTCGAGAATTATTCATATAGATTATTAAGTGATTTTCTAGCACTTTCTTTGATTTCATGTTAGTTAGACAATTCTAAAAAGAAACCATGTCTATATCAAGAAAAAGTGGGGCACAGCAACTCTCCAAAACAGTGCATTTGTTGATCATAAATTATCAAAAACTGAAGATTTAACAAACCCAAAATAGAGTGACCGTGATAACTAGATAATGCTACTAGAACGATAATTAAATGTATGCATTTGGGGTCCTAATCAGGAAAAATGGAATTTTAACTATCTTCTATTTCTCCTTTTTAGCCAAGGCTATATGGATACGAGTCTTAAATATAAAAGGAGCTTGAAAACCACCTATTGGCTTCATTGCAACTATTAGCTGGATTTAGAACAGCCATATGTTATTTATTTTCAAATTGTACACGACCATAACCTTTACCCAAATGCAAAATTACTGCCTCCCTCACAAGCACTTTTCCTTCCAACGGAACAATCGTTTATAATTCATATTGTTCTCCAAACACACTCGGACACGAACATATTTGTGTAGATGTGGGCTGCTCTAATTGAGATCCACTTTTGCTACTAAAAGTGGAAACCAAACAACTAATTTTATAATTATTCTATTTGAAACTAGGGATGTGATGCTTACAACTCATGCTTCAAGGCTTATTACTCGTGCATCATCTTAAAAAAACCAACAACCTATTATGTGTGAAGTTCTATATCAAAATGACATCACATGGCTTGAACCATGTCCAAAAACTTAAACCCTATTGATCAGCTTGTAGCTCTCCAATAAAGCTTTTAATACATGGGAACGTATGCACACATGCGCACACACAGAGATGCACATATATTCTCTGTTTCAAATTATGATTGCTAAATAAACCACCAATATAGCTATGGGTACCAGATGTAACAAGTATTGTGATTGTGGTTCAGGAAAGTACCTGTACAAGGAAGGTGCCACAACAGCCAACATTTTAGCCGCCTTGGAGAACCTTTCGCGGATCAAGTTGTCCACTAAAATAGCTAGAGGGAACAGCTGACAGCTCCTGCCTTCCTCTCCACTCTTCACCAGGTTTCAAGGTGATGGGCTTTTCAACCGCTGCAGCCTCAACACAAAGCATGTGCTTGTACTCATCATCCCCGAAATCAGGAATAGTTTTTGCCTTCTTGTCCCAGGGATTCCAAACCACTGCAGAAAAGGGGAAAGAAAAAGGTAAATTATGTCAATAACAACAAAGTGCATCTGTATTCTGTATGCCAAACCACTTGTTCAAAGGACAAAATGTAATGTTCTATGTATTTCTCAGTTCAATTGAAGGGTCGAGCTAGGATTTTCCCACAGTGAGCTAGTTAACATCTCTAGTTTATAGTATCAAATTTTATTTTCATAAAATTTACTAAGATCAAGCTCATTACAATACATTATCCTAACATTGGTATCCAATAAAAATGAAAAACAAAATCAGTAAAAATTTCAAAGTTGTAAAGAAGTGAATGAAAACTTAGATACAATTTAAGAAATTAAGTAGACAACGAATGAAAACCCTTATAGTTCCTTTAAGTTGTGTCTTGAATTAATGGTTAGATGGAGTTACTATGAAGTAGACTCCACGTTTATACCCCAATTGTCTATCAAAAAAATGATGATAATAAAATGAATCAATTCATCAAAACAAAAGTACTAATAATAATAAACAATAACAAAAGGTTATACCAAAATCGTAAAACCAATTACATACAAATAGAAACTAAATAATTGATTCCACAAAGATATAACCTTTATTTAAATAATAAAAATTTTGAATAATTGAACAAAAGTTCAGAAATTAATGTGTAGGGTTTCTTTTGCTTGTTTTTTTAATAGTCAAAAAAAAAAAAAATCACCACAAAGATGAAAAAAAATCCTGTTACAATAAGTAGTTGTCTCCTTTTGCTCCTCTACTTTTTCTTCTTTCTCCGTTTTCTTCTTTTAACTTGAAGCAAAATAAGGACATGGTTTGGTCATATCAAACAAATAAATCACCATCTTTAAATTTATTTTTAAACTTACTTTATAATTTGGGTAACTTTTTCATCATTTTTTAATATTTAAGATTGATCCTTTTATTTTAATTCTTGAAGAGTTTGGAGTGGTCAATTATTAAAAAAAAATCCAAAACTTTCGGAAATTTTTAAATAGGCACTATTCTAATTTGTGGGTTCAAATGTCAATTGACCCCACTTATAACCATGTGGCTCAGCGGATGGTTCAGTTTACATTCAACTTTAGATGACTTTAATGACAAATTAGTGAGGATCATATTCATGGACAATTTGGAGGACAAAATTTTAGGGAAGGCCAAAAAGGAAGCCTTGGCTATGACTTCTTTGTAACTCAGATTGGAACGTTCCTTCATATACACCCTCATAACAACAACATCAGACACAAGCTTCAACTATAAATCTTGCAAAAGCTGCCAGATGGAACATTCCTTGAGATTTATTCCAGTTATTGTAGAAAAAATATTGGCATCACCAACCAAAAGTTTCCTTGCCCAGTTTGACTTCAAATTTGATATATTGTCATCTAATGGTAGAAAGAACATATAAAGGAAGTGCACTATAATTAGTTGGTTACATATTTACATATCCAAAGAGTATCATTAACTTAACTATTGAATCAGAGCAGACAATAATGCAAGCCATAGTGCCATACAAGTTATTTATTCCTATGTTTCATTCTTCTTTTTCTCACAGAAATTGTAGTTTCATATATGAGTGTGTTTTCATTCTTTTTGTGCGTGTGTTGTTGGGGGGGGGGGGGGAGGAATTTTACACATACTACCACTGGTGGCATCAATTTCCTAAATCCTTTCACCAATAGCTGGTCAGAGAGTTACCTTCTAGAAAACAAATACATGAATATTACTTACTACTCACAGCTAAACTTCTAAATGGTATGTGTTAGACTAAACAAAAAACAACAGAAATCATACCTACATGAAATTTTGGATCTCAGAAAATTGCAAGTTAGGACAAACCATCATGTCCTGCTAGTAAGACATGCAGCACACATTGCTAGGACCTATCTGCTTTGCACAAAAGGCACACATATTGCTCATTCATTATTCTTAACCCACCCACCTATTCTACTCAATAAACATATTAACCGCACATTAGTCTGAGGAAGCAGGTAGACGTGGCTAAACTCACCAGCATCAGGAAGCCCATCCTTTCGCAGTACAAATGTTCTTTTCTTTTCATGATCCAGAATTGCAATTTTGGTGGGTGTGCCGACATATACTTTGTCCACCTTCTCCACAAAGAAACATGCAATACTATTAAAGAGAATCAAACAAAGAGGGGGAGAAAAACACACACAGCCCATGGAAGAAAAAACAACACTGACTTCTGATTCAAACGTTATTGCATCCCCTTGTTCAGTAAATCGCTTTCTATCCTGCAGGTTATTAAGATAATCCAGTGTCTCCAGTCCTTCTATCCGCACTTCACTGAACACAAAAAAAAAATTCATCCATTTTAGTTGTCAAAAACATTTAGCATAGAGGTACTTTAAAATCTGCAGGATTGGGATTTCTGGATGAATTTTTTTTTCTTCCCTGTCCAGGCAGGTCTTAGATATATACCATTTATTTTTTCCTTTTTATCTTATGTTGTTTATATTAGTTTCTAATCGAATTGTCATCTAAAATATTCTAATGGCAACCTCAGAAGTTCATATAGTTGGTTGTGATATGTAGACACTTATGTGTATGTGAGTACAGCGCAGTTGCCAGAGCCATTATTATTAACTTCCATGGCTTTACATGCAACTATCAAATGAGTGGCCTAAATTTTCAGTGAACCCCAATAAAGAAAATTACAATATCATTGCATGAATATACACATATACATTATATACATGTGTTTATGTATGTACTTGTGTATGTATGTATTTGTTTGTGTGCACCATGCAGCAACAACATGGCTGCCTTCGTTCATCAAGCATTTTCTAGGACTACAAAGTCGATGCAAGCAGATTTATGAGACCCTCTAGAGAAATTCCAAATGGACTCGCTCATTAACCAATGGAAACACAAAACAGGAACAAATGGTGCCAACTATTCAAATGGTTCAAATAAACATCTAAGAGCTAGATGCAAAATATTCTCCAACTCATTGGTGCATGTTCTACGACATAATTTCTAGATATTAAAAATCAGGAAATAGTAACAGCCCACTTCTTGCCAGATATCGGTAAAAATAAAATCTAGTGGCAAGAAAAAAGAAGTGTAAAACAAGGTAAAGAAGCAAATGTAAATGCCAAATAGTAGGGGATAAATGCTAAAAATACAAAGGTGCAAACTGCTACAGTTATGTAGCACAAAAACAGTCTTAAAGATGAACAAAGATTGTTATAAAACCTGATATCAGAAACGGAGAAATAGTTGTGATAGGCAAATGAGAAAGTAAATGACTTTCCGTCAGTGTTGGTATTTCTAATGCGGGATGTCAACATCAGATCTCCTCCGGGTCCTAGGGTAACCCTTAGGCGAAACTCATATCTGCAAATAACCTCAGTGTGAAATATCACTTAGCCATATCTGATAACAGACCACAGTGTATAACTACTTGACCCGTATATGACGAGAATCCCGAAGGAATTCAAACAAGCATAATATATATAAGCAAAAGAATAAAATGTAATTTTAATTTCTCAAGAGATATTTACTAAATGTGTGTGTGCATTGAAAATAAAATGTGAAGATTTTAAATTTCACAAAAGATAAGAGAATACTACAGGTAAAATTGATCCCTATAAATTACATTGAACTTGATGACCTGACAGAATTTTGACTCGAGGGAAGGAATGGGGCTCAAATAACTCAGTAAAAATGCCACTGCAAAGTGATGATTGCTTGATTTATTGGATCAAATTAAACATGTTACTAAATTTGTTGTGCACCTGTGAGGCCATATCTTTGAATCTTCTTCAGTGTGTTTAAGGATTAAATCAATAAAAGCTTTATTGGAGCTATTCGTTGGAAATGGAGGAGGATTAGGATCTACACTCCAATATCTATTCCTTGCAAATCCATGTTGTTCTAGAGGACCGTGACTTCCAAACTGCATATGGACAGCAGTTTTCTTCATAGAAATGCAATCTCTGAAAAGGAAAGAAAAGAAAAAAAAGATTGCAGAAGGTCATCACATACTTGAGGAAAACAGATTGGAATACCTCCACGTATGGCCTTTGGAGGGTTGAAAGTAGCCTGCATGAAGCAAAAATATGTTTTAGAAAAGAGAAGAACATATAAACTATGCTAAAACTAAATCTAGTATACATGAGTTCCTCTTTCTTTTTCTTTTTTTGGGTTGGGGGGGGGGGGGGTTTCGCGGGGCAGGACCGAGTGATCACAGTTAAATCTGAAAATGAGCTTCATCAAGAATGCATACATATACCCTATTAAACTAGAGGCAATTCCAGTGCTGCACAAAAAGAGTACAATTATAAACAAGAAAAACAATTCAATTACTTGGAAGAAGGGGAAAAAAATCCCCATCCATTCCAATTAAGTATTGCTCATGTACACAAGAAATTCTCACAATGATTAAAATGATATGCCACGTCATTGAAGTGTTGATTTCTGGATTTATTTAGCATTGTGTTGGAGAAAGATGCTTCAATGGGAGATTATTGTTACTTATCGGAGAACAGGGTGGTGTGGAATCCTTTGTTTGTCAGAGCCTTCCCGGATTGGAAGTTGGACCATGTTGAAGCACTCCTCGATTGTTTATGTGGCAGCATAATTGAGGTGGATAGAGAGGATTCAATTAAGTGGAAGCAAGGGCCCCAATGGCAAGCTTCACGTGAAATCGTATTACAATGTGCTTTGTGGTAATGTAGTGGTTGGATTTCCATGGGAAGACATTTGGAAGGTCAAAGTCCCTTCAGAAATCTCTCTTTTTTCTTTTTTCTTTTGTGTGTGGTCCACAGCTTTAGAGGCAATCCTTACTTTGGATAATTTGGGAAAGAGGGGGAGGCTCCTTGTAAATTGGTATTGCATGTGCAAGGAGGCGGAAGAATTGCCTAACCATCTTCTCCTCCATTATAAAGTTGCTAGGGAGGTATGGGCAATGATTTGTGTGATTTTTGGAGTTTTTTGGGTCATGCCTAGTTCTGTTAAGGAGCTTTGCCACTGTTGGGCTGTGGCTTTCCCTTCAAAGAGGTGTCAGCATTCTTGGAAGGCAGTTCCTAATCGCATTATATGGAGTATGGTTGGAACGCAATTGGAGCACATTTGAGGATAGTGAGGTTCCTATACATAAGTTGAAGAAACACATATTAGACACTTTTCATTTTTGGTTTGTAGAGAACTATCCCATTTTTCTTTTTTGGGAGATTTAGAATCTTATGGATAGTAATGTATAGCTCTTGTTTTTTTTTTTTTTTGGTCTATGGGTTATGCCCCCTCTGGCATGCTTGTCTATAATACAAATACTATTACTTGTCAAAAAAATATATATATGGTTCATCTTATTATGGTAAGAACATCTTGTATAACTACATGTGAGACCCAACAAGATACAGATGAAACAAGTTCACATATATATTGCCAGATAAGTGGTGCAAGACCTGGGCCGCATTTCTAGAAGATCACTTTGAAACAATTAGCATAATTAAACGTGTTTCAAGATGAATCCACACAAGAGAATGAATAGCTTAAAGATTGTAATTGTCCCTCAATTTGCGGCGAGTATTTGGTATTGAAGAAGCTAGGCCCATAGTAATGAAGGTGTCTGGCAAAGATGAGATAGCTAAAAGCCTAAAACCAATTACAAGAGGCAAGGGTAACCATTCAATCCATGGTTCTTGTTGCTCTAGAGTTCTAGTAACAAGACAGTTAATCAAGCTTTTGTAAAGGGGTTTTCAAGTCAGTAGCCATCATTCAGTTTCTGATCTTGGACTGGCTCTAATACAACTCTTTAAGGAAAAGAAAAAGATTCTGATAGTACTATATGTATTATTATCATCCAAAAGACCCTGACCCTGGTGACCCTGGTTGTTCAAAACGTGTGTTGGCCTCAACAAAGCCCCAGCATCACCAAGGCAGAAGCACCATAATTCTATGCCACCAAGGCCCCTTCAGTTAGGTGCATACATTTTTTAGCAGGGTTCAAGCAATCATTCAATCATAATTTTTTAAGTGATAAGTGATTGATATGTTTCATATCATATCATGGTCTTATGCAATAGATCGTATTGTCTAATCAAATCAAATATTTGGGATTTTGGATTCATGGATTTATGGTTAGCTACTTGATTGGATGTCTAGTGCTTGATTCTAGATATTCATAATAACAGCCACCAGCCAAGGAAAAAAAAAAATCTATGAAAGATGGAAAGAGTAGCTGTGGATGAAGAAAGGTGGTGTAGAATGAAAGGAGTTAACATGTTACTAAAATCTTCATGCAGTGAGGTGTCAGATTTTGAAGCATGATTTGTGTGTGTGTGTATCGGGGGGGGAAGCAGGGTTAGCAATCCTCTCAAATGATCAGCAGAAGCAGTGGAACAAATCCAATGAAAACTGAGATGTACTTCCAACTGGGCCCATTCCACTAGAAGGATGGAGGTTGATAACATCACTTTTGTTATACTGGGAAAATCATTTACAATGGCAACATAGTGTGACTTATTTTGGAACAGGTCAAATTATTGCTACAATAATCTCCTCTATTTTGTAAAGAGTCCATCGAGCAACTGGAACCTCTAAAATCATGTTCATGGAGGAAACTTCCTTAGAAATGCCAACACTCAACATACTTTGGATGCTAAGAGTAGCTGACAAGTGCAGCACAATGTTCAATTTTTTGCATCATGGATTGTCTAGGTTTTTTTTCCCCCCTTTTTCTGACAAGTAAAAGAACTCAAATATAGTGTGTAGTTAAGAGGCACCCTCTGCATTTTGGGCACATAACTAAGGTTAGAAGTTAGCTGGATTCAACCGTGGTTCTTCTCCAACAAAGTCTATTTGAGGGCAACATATTTGTGAAAAATTGCTTTCTAGAGTGCATTGGCCTACTAGCAATTGATTGTATTGTTCACAAGGGAGGGGTTGAAAGGGGAATTGGGTCGAATTCTTAAGGTAGAAAAAATCTCGTGCAGACAGAAATTGAGAGCCCTCTGGTTGAAAGAGGGAGATAGAAATACCAAGTTTTTTCATCAGCTGGCAAGTTACCATAAGATACGGAACAATATTAGTGATGTGACTATTGGTTCTCAGGGAACCGAAACGAAACACCAGTGGAATATCGAAATTCACATGTTTCCATGGAAACAAAATTGTTTTCGTGGAAACATACCGAATCAGAGGAAACATTTCTTTTGTATCAACAATAATTCTAGAAGTTAATAAAAAAAAATATCCATTTATTTTTCAAGGATTAAGACTCAAAATTACAAGAAGATATTTCTATTATTTTTCTTAAAATAATAGAAAAGTAGTAGAGGAAATAAAGTGTAGAGAAACAACTATTTTAATACTAAGTTATTAATTATAATAGGTCTAAATCGCTATTTGTTTTACTTTTTATTTTATATGTAACTTGTGTCAAATTATCTAATTCGTTGATATTACATAGTATATATTTATTATGTCATTTATCATGAATTAGTGTCATTTATCATGAATATGATGTATATGTCTTAAACATGCACAAATATTCAATAAATAGGCTTCTTTGTATAAATAAATAAATTTTAAGTTATGTTTTCACATGTTTCTAATTGGGGATAGAAAGTTGAAAGGGGTCGAGGATGTTAAGGAAGGGATAGTAGAGTTCTACAAGAAGCCATACTCAGAAACTTGCGAATGGAGACCACACTTAGATGACTTGGAGTTTTCCACCATTCTAGAAGGGGAAATGAACAGCATGGAGAAGCCTTTTGAGAAGGAAAAGGTGGTTTCAACTTTCAACACATTGGCTTTTTATAAGCACTATTGGAGGATTATAAGAAGGGATGTTATGGTCATGTTTGCTCAGTTCCATTAGTCCTGCACTTCCGAGAGAAGCCTCAATGCCTCATTTATCACATTGATCCCCAAGAAGGAAGGAACCAAGAATATAAAAGATTATCAGCCAATTAGTTTGGTGGAGAGCTTGTACAAGCTGACAGCCAAGGTGCTTGTGTTGAGATTGAGGGAGGTGATGAGTAGGGTCGTATCTCCAAGTCAAATTGCTTTTGTCGGGGGATAGGTAGATTGATGCAGTTTTGATTGCCAATGAGTGTGTGGACGCGAGGAGCAAACAAAGGGAGAAAGGGTTGATATGCAAGTTAGACATTGAAAGGGGAAGAAAAAGACTCAAGACTTAAGCCGGAGAAGAAAGATTGGCAACCTGAGACTCATAACCTTCGATTAACCCGTCACTACTTCCGACTACCCCCCTTCTCGACACTGCACCAAACCAAGGTTCATCTCATGTAGTGATTGTGGACTCATACAAGGATCTTGAGTAGACGGTTGATGTATCAGACTCAACCCTATCTTTGGTAGAATGCATTTCCATCCGTGTCGCAACTGATTCGGTAAGCTATTTGTCTACCACAAGCTTTTAATAATCTGGTCATGATCTGTCATTACATGCGGCTATCTTCACTATAGAAAGAAAAATATAAGAAAGATAAAATCCGCTAGTAAATACTAGGAAAAAAAGGTATTCTAGATATGTATACAATCATGTGAACTGGGATTTCGTGCTTTTCTTGATGGCTCAAATGGGGTTCAATGAGAAATGGATGACAAAGATTCGAGCTTACATTTTCTCCGAGCTTACGTTTTCTCGGTTTCTTATTCAGTGCTGATTAATGGAATCCCAGTAAGCTTTTTTCAGTCCTCTACAAGTTTAAGGCAGAGGATTTATTGTCTCCTTTCCTTTTTGTGATTATTATGGAGGCATTGAGTAGGATGATTGATAGAGCAAGACTTAGGGGCATGCTAAGGAGTTTTTTGATTGAGGGTGGTGATGGTAGACTGAGTGGAGATCTCCCATCTATTATTCGCATATGATACCATTGTTTTGGGGGATGCAAAGCACGTGCAACTTCGTGTTTTGAGGTGCATCTTGCTTTGCTTTGAGGCAATTTTGGGCTTGAAAGTGAACCTAAAGAAGACTAAAATCATCCTTGTAGATGATGTGAGGGATGTGGATGAGATGGTGTCGAATTTGGATTCGAGGTGGGGAGCTTACTTTGAATAGTTTCAATGTATCTTGGGCTGCCTTTGGGAGCGTCTTCGAGGTTGGCAACAGTTTGGGATGTAGTAGTTAAGAGATTTCAGAAAAGTCTTGCTGGTTGGAAGAGATAGTACCTTTCAAAAGGGGAAAGAATCACACTTATTTCAAGCACTTTGGAGAATCCTCCTACTTATTTTATGCCCATTTTTTCTATGCCTGCGTCAATTCGCAAGAGGCTCAAAAAGATTCAACGGGATTTTTTGTGGGGAGGCAAAGAGGAAGGGAAGAAAATTCATCTTATTAGCTGGGACAAAAGTAAAAGCTCTGGTGACTGGGATTGGGAAAAAGACCTCAAGCTCTTCTAAGGAAGACCATGCTTTGTGGAGAGATGTCGTTCAATCCAAATATGGGTGTGAGGAAAGATGTTGGTTTTCTAGGGAAGTGGTGGAGCCGTATGGATGCGGGGTGTGGAAAACCATTAGAAGAGGAAGAGAAGGATTCAACTCATGTATCAAGTTTGAAATAAGGGATGGGTGCGAGAGTGAACTTTTGGGGGGGACCAATGGCATGGGGATAGGGTATCGAAAGAAAAGTTTTCCAACCTCTTTAATATAGTTGTGGACAAGAATGCTTTGGTTACAGATTGCATTGAACTAGTTGGGGGAAGAAAGGTTTGGAGCCCAAGATTTAGAAGAAACTTTTATGACTGGGAGATAGGGGAGGTATATGGGTTGATGGCTCTCTTGAACAAGGTAGAGTTGATTGAGGGTCGGTTGGACGAGATTAAATGGAAAGGAAGTGGAGATGGAAATTTTACGGTTCACTCTTTCTATAGGAATTTGGTGGGAAGAAATGATATTTCCTTCCCTTGGAGGTTGATTTGGAAGTCTAGAGTGCCAACAAAGGCTGCTCTTTTTTCTTGGGAAACGGTTTGGGCGCCATTCTAACGGAGGACAATCTCAAGAGGAGAGGTTACCATCTTCTAAGTCGTTGCCCATTTTGCAAAGAGGAGGAAGAGACGGTTGACCATCTTCAATTGCATTGTAAGAAATCTTGGGGTGTTTGGAATTTGTTATTTTCCCTTTTTGGTTGTTGTTGGGTCATGTCAGGCTAAAGTGGAGCATCTTTTTTTGGGTTGGAGATATAGAAGAATTAGGCAGGAGTTGAGAATCGCTTGGAGAATGGCTCTCGTTTATCTCATTTGGTGTTTATAGCGGGAAAGAAGTAGAAGAGTTTTTTATGGAGTGGAATCCTCTCCATGGAAGATGAAAGAAACTTTTTTGAATACATTTTTCTTTTGAATTATGGAAGAATTCCCTATGTATTTAGATAGGCTAATGGATTTTGGGGGGATCTTAAGCTACAATTTTTGTAAAGTCGTGAGTGATCCCTAGACAAGAGCACCACGAGCAAAACAAATCTAAATGTTCCCTTGAAGGTGACTAGGGCTACTTGGATATTACCAGAATGGGTGATGATATTTTTTTTTATAGAAATTATGAGTTTAGAATCAGTGAAACGTGGTAATATATACCTAGACCAAAAAATAAAATTTTTTCTTTGGGTGGAAGAGAGGAATATGAAGTAAAATTCATACACATGCGCGTGTACTCAGAATGCATTCCTAGTTATCTTTATTGCAGAAATGTAATTAAGCAAGTACTTGGCACTTGATTGTACCACAAAACTAATTGGTCCATTTCGTAATAACATTTTGCTGCATTACTTTGAGCATGCTTCTAACACATTTATGTTTGCAACAAAGTTTTCAGTTGAAAACCATTTACAACAACTTTATTTATAAAGGATTTCTACAGAATCTGTCTGCTAACATCCTACCATTTGTGTAGGAATGGACACGAGTGAAGTATTACATTGGTTAAGGACACTTTTACGGGGATCACTAGAACCATGACAAAGTAAGATCTTAAATGTTATAGAGGTTCCTAAGCCGGAATACTGATTGCTATACAGACAAAACTTCCAATAAAATATGCTACCTTACTACTAACGAAAAGCAACTCTTCCCCATGATCATTCTTCCAAGACATAACTTGACCACCGTATAGATACACCTGTTCAAACAAAAATATTGATATCATAAATGTTTTTAAAGTATACAATATGCATTTGAACTTTATATAATAATAGTCCCATGAAAATATGTAAGGACTTCATTAACAATAAAAGAGAATGCAATCACAAACAGCATACTACATTAGGAAACTCAAACAAATCAAAAAAGGAATAAGAAAAGGTGTGTCCCTTTCAAAGAAAGAGATCAAGTAAGAACACCTTCATCTTTTGGCTACATAATTAATATAACAACACCTAGTAGTCAAGCAAGGTAGTCAATGTGTTAGTGAATCCTATAGGCCTTCAGAGTCAATTAACTTTGTGCATAAGTCGTTTTTCAACCATGTGATTTAGACTGCAAAGGAAGCTGGTGAGAAATAGAAGTCCATGACAGATGGAGTGACAATCTGGATTCAATAATGAGAAGAAGCCTTGCGGGACAAAGCAGCAGAACAAGGTAGAGTATGAGAAGGCAATGGAGTCCCACAATGAAGCTTAAAATGAAGATTTAAGATCCCCATTGTTGGAGTAATTATTGTCTCATTCAAATGTTTGTTTGTTAAATTTTCCGTAAGGTTCTCACAATACAATCAACCCTCTTATAATTAATAGACATGGGAGATTATTAACTTATTAAATATTAATTATAAGAGGGTCAGCTGTATATCATATTGTTGTGTTTTCTTTATTTTAGCTTGAAGGAGGTTCATAAGAGAAGTGAAAGTGGAGACAATATCTTATGATGATAGGTTGTTTGTAGAATTGGTGTTCCTTTTCAAGAATGTCTGTGATGCCTGGTTCTGGACCCTTGTAAACTTTTGAATCTGGTTTAATCAATTGAGTTTCCTTAGATGTTACACGTATGTCTGAGCAATGCAGCCTCTTGTGATTTTTCAGCAATTTTGTCTCTCGCCAAATCTCACTAGAATCTTGAATCATGTTAACAATGAAGTTCAGCCTCAATTTCCTCCAAAGAGTTGTGCATCCTAATTGCTCTCCTCTATTGTTAGATATTTAAATGTGTTCTATATAGCAACCAAATACCATTAATTTTAGCATCCAGTGCTCACTGCTCAGGAATGTTTGAATTTCCATGGCAGTGGTATATCATTTTGTTTACAACAGCATTTGAAAGGCCAACTACACTATTTAGGTTGGAGTCATTAGATTCTTACCACTGTTAAAGTTCAAATATAAAACTAACAGGTGCAAGGGGGACATGCTACTTCAACTAGTATCAGAAAAATGTAACCAATATTAAAAATCCTATCACCTCCTATAAAAGCAATTAGCAAAAAGAGAAGCAAAAACATCACCAAAATAAATAAGATTTGTGGATGATATGACTGATGGATGAACTGCAACTTTACACCCCACCTGCTTAGGTGGGATTGTTTGACCAAATTACTGGGTCGATCAGATCATGTCATCTGTTCGTAAAAAATATTAAATTTTTAAAGGCAATTGTGTTAGGTAGGGCATTCTACTCCCCGCAAGGCAAGGTGTAAAAAAATTCAACCCAAAAGATATTTTTCAATTTAATCAAATCCAATTGAAAGAAGTTTGTTGACTGAACTAAAATCTCTCTATTATAGGGCCATGTGAAAGGTGAATTTTATGTCATAAATTACACTAAGCCTCCTGCTGGAGGTCCTCTGAGATACTCTATTACTTTAAATGAGATTATAGATGTTTTAGTGGGTAGCAAGCATTCTACTCTAGATGCATAATTTTTCAAACAAGGATGCTGATCAACTCACAAAAAAGAGGGGCAACATAGCAGATTTCTACAGTGCTCTTATCTGGCTGGAGTTTTGTTAAGCTGCTTGGCTGTTTTATAGGACAGCTAGAACTTGAACTTCTTTGTTCTACCATGTAGGCCTTATAATAAGGGTTCTCCGTGGTCCCTGTGAAGGACATTCCATCCTCTTCATATTTTGTCTTCTTTTCCCCTATTCCCAAAAAATGCTGGTCTCTTGCCAGAAAGATAAACATGTTCTTAAAGGCTGGTTATGAATAAAGTCCAGTAAGACATGAAGAACCAAGGCTAACAACTAACCATTCCATGTATTCCATCCTCTTCATATTTTGTGTTCTTTTCCCCTATTCCCAAAAAATGCCGGTCTCTTGCCAGAAAGATAAACATGTTCTTAAAAGCTGGTTATGAAGCAAGTCCAGTAAGATATAAGAACCGAGGCTAACAACTAACCATTTCATGGTTAATTTCCAAGATAAAAAATAAATAGAATATATAAGCAGCCAACGTGATCTCAAGCTTCAACAAGTATAATGATTGAAAAACAAAATTAAACTTTTTAAATTCTTATTTTATTAGCACAACTGAACAAAGGAAATCAACTTGCACTCCCAGCATTTCTGTACCCTTCTCCACACAAACAAACAGCATTAAAATGTAAAAATTTGCCTCATATCCCCTTCACAGTCCTCGCTATTGCTAAACTTTTTCCCACCCGAACCTCACTTGACCAACAAATTCTTATCATTTTGAAATTCAACACTGGTTAGCATAATCAAATCCATCCCCAGGTTCCCATTCCGAAATGTTGAATTCGCTTGAATTAATTTTCAATAACATGTTAGTTATAAAATTTAAATATAAGGCACCCTTATTAGGATTCGAAATCCCCTCTCCATCCACCGAGAAATGGTTACAGGTGCTGACCAATAAGTAGTGGTCATAATAAGTGTATTTTCAATTAAAATAATTTTACTATTTCTTCATAATTAGATTATCCAGTTTCTAGTGCTTACAATAACTTGTAGTTGGATATTTCTAAGTTTCTATTAAAGCGTTAATGCCATATAGCTTGGTATGCAATGGAAAAACTGATTTGAAATTGAGCTTTGGCTCGTATGAGGCTTCTAAGCCCACTCGAAGTGGGAAGTTTTCTCTTTCTTAGGATTTTATTCTTTTATATATACTAAACGAATACCCCTATCATAATGAATGATTCAATTAATGGTCCAGGACTACTCTTCTTTCAAATAGAGGAAGGTGCAAAGCAAGCAATCCAAATAATTGGGTGAAACACACATCAATCAATCGAACACATTCACATAATTTAAGCATGGTTTAAGGAACCATCAATTGAGGAGTTTATATAAATCTCATGTGTACGTTCATTTCTCATATATATCGACAATTACGTAAGCTATATATGCCCCGCAGTCCATAATTTACAAATGGGTTCAAAGCAGAGTATGGATTTATGATATATAAAACCCAGACAATCAAATCATTCAAATTCATCAAGGAACAGCATGCTTATCACAACAAATCAAACATTAGATCCTATATGTATATGATACATTACATACATACCTCTGCAGAGCTGCCACGAACCTCTCTCAAGACCACCTTGTCGAGGCCATTAATGCCCTTACAGTGCTCCACATACACCCTCTCGCTCGACATCACATCACCCAGATCCTTAAACTGAAAAATTCCCAGAAATCTCAAATATGCTCTTTCCGGAAAATTGAACCTCTTTTGGTATTTATCGTATTGATTGATGTTGATGCGGTTGGATAAAATAAGAAAATAATTTCGGTGCTTTTCAGATGATTCAAATATGAAAGCTCGAAATTATTAGTTAATAAAAGTAATGATTATGTTTGGATAATTAATTAAAGAAAATGAAGAAAAGACTAATAAAATTATTTTCTTTTCTTTGAGAATGATAAATGCAAGAAAGAAATGAAATAATGTTGTATTTGGGTGTTCTAGACTAGAGGTGTTATTTTTATTTTAGTTTTTATAATTTTAAAAATAATATTAGTATTATTACAAATTCATTAAATTCTTATTTTTCTTTTCTTCATTTCTTTCTTACTTTTGAAGTGATAACAAAATTACTCAAATCCCTCATTTTCTCTTCCATTTCCTTCCTAATTTTTAAAACAAACATGATATAAGTCTCCGTCATTGTCCTTCTCTTTCTTTTCTTTTTTTCTAGTTCTTTCCATCCAAACATAATGTAAGTTTTTTATCAGTGATTTTTAATGTTAAAATAAAAGTCGAATGTATATTTGCAAGGCTGGTAATTTTTCTTTATAAAAAAATATAAGTTACATCTAATTTAAATTATAAAAAATTCATAAATGTTATTAATAATTTTTATATAACATATTTATTATCTATTATATATATATATATATATATATTATGAATCGATAAAGGTATTCAGGAATAGCTCACTGTATTACACGTATCAGATTAAATCTTCATTTTCATAACAATCTGATCTACTCTTTAAACTCTAATAAGCTGACAATCGGTGTTGTGCTTGAATTTTATCATCAACATTTTTACTGCTCAATCACATATCTGAATAGTTCTATTCTATTTATTATCTATAATATATAGTAAAAGCATTTCCAAGTAATAATTCAAATTTTTGTCCAAATTTAAGTTCGAATTTAAAAAAAAAGTTGAATTTGAAGTCTCATGCTTTTCAATAATTACTTAAATTTGAAGTTTATGAACAATAATACACGACTTTGAGTGTATATTTGAGTAAAATTATATTCGAGTCTCATGTTAGTTTTTAAGACTGCAACTGTCAACATCAACGCATAAGATAGATGAAATTAGATGAATAACATTCTTTGACCATAAAACATTAATCCCAAAAACTAACATGGCCAGCTCTCCTTAACTGGTAACAAACCAATCAAAATTGTTTACCTATCCAATCCTACATTCCTTAAGCAACACCAACTAGAAGATAGAAATAAGAAGAGGGCCCACACCATTAGTTCATCTTGTAAGTATCAATCCCTGTGCACTTGAATCACTTTTCATCATTATACACATCCACATCCACATCCATACATCCATAAGTAATTTAAAAGGGTAATAAATTACACTGAATTTTTTAAAATTTTTATAATTATATTAATTTTTTATAAAATTTTTAAATTACACCGATCTCTTTTATTTTTATTAATAAAATACAGAGAACTTCTTCCAATCATTTTTTAAAAATGACGAAATTGTCATTTTCATATTTTTTTTAGCAGTTTTGTACTACTTCTTTTAACTTTTTAAAAGAATTTGTTATTTTATATAAAAATAAATTTAAGATTAATAACTTATTTTTATTTTATCTAAAAATAAATTTAAGATTTTAATCAATATTTATTTGAGTCAAAATTAAAAAAATGTAAAAACAAAAAAAAAAATATGAAATTGACAGTTTTATCATTTTAAAAAATTTATTAGAAAATGGTATTTATAATTTATAAGATGAAATAGAAAAAATTCATGTAATTTCAAAAATTTTAAGAAAAATTAGTATAATTATTAAAAATATCAATAAAAATCAATGTAATTTACCCTAACTTAAAACAACATTCTAACCCATAAACCAGTTACAAAATTACTCAATAGCCAAAAAGTGATCAAAACAAATAAAAAACTAACAGACAAAGAATTATATATATATATATATATATAGAGTAACTAATATTGACCCATGCTATAATCGGGTGTTACAAAAAATAAATTTATAAATTATAACAAAATTTATAATTAAAATATATATTATAATCAAAGTTTATCATACACGAGAGAACACTGTTAAAAAAACAATACATGAGAGAATACTATTAAAAAAACATATTGTATGTCACTATGCCCAACTATTCTCACTCTTCCAGAGCTATTTTTTAAGAGAAATTAAAACTTTGTCAAGTGACATTTAGCTTTGTTAGACCAAACTCCTGTCATACCAATTCCTTAGGGAGGCAAAGGCAGGTTTTGGATTTGATATAACGGCATAGATGTATATCGATGATCCTATATATATATAGACACACACACACACACCTATATATATATATACACACACACACAGAAACACACACACATGTGCGTGTGTTCATTTTTTAGGCCTATTAAACCAGTACATGTGCTGCTTATTAGTCTATGTAGGGATTTTCAGACTGCCTATAATGCATGAAAGGTACGTAGTCTTCAAGAAAAAAATTTGTTATATCTTCTAATCTTTTTCCAGGGAAAATTTTCAGCTGCAGTCTTAAAAACCTTTCAAGATGAGAATTATGCAAAACAAAACACTTTCGTGAAATGAAAAAATTCATATTCAATTTGCCTGATAAAACCAAAAACACTTCCAACCAACTGCTAGAAAGTAAAAACTCAAACAAAATTTCAGAATGCATTTATTCAAAACCATGCATCTTCTCTTCTTCCACTTCTATCAAATCATCAACATTAGAGACAAAGTTGATAACACTATCATCATCATAACTACGTCGATGCTAAGCCCAAAATCTGCACCTGCACTGGGAGAGGTCCCGCCCGGTGCATCTGCAGCTGGTGCATCTGCTGCAGGCTTAGGAGGGGAACCAGGCAACGGGGCCGGCGCTTCTGAAGCATTAGCAGATGGTGAAGGAGCTTGGGGTGGCTTAGCTTTAGACGGCGCAGGAGCCTTACTAGACTTAGGTGCATGAGACGGCGCAGGAGCCTTACTGGACTTAGGTGCATGAGACGGCGCAGGAGCCTTGCTGGACTTAGGTGGGGCGGCTGATGGGGGCTTTGCCGGGCTCGGAGATGGTGGAGGTGTAGTTGAATTGGAGCTAGAATTTGAATTCTCAATTCCCATAGGAATAATCACAGTACTAATTTGCAAAACTGATATGTTAAATGGCTGAGCAGCAATGGACTTAACCAAATTAGCACCCAATGTTGCACCTTTAGCTGCTGACCCAAACACCACACTTCCTGTGCTCATAAGTGTCACGTTTAAGAACCCCTGCTGGCCGGTGGCCTGGCCGCTGCTCTGGAAGAGTGTGGTGAGGATGACAGACTTGTTTGATAGCTTCTGCAGCTTTGAAACATCGTAGTAGTCGAGCACGACGTGTACGCTTAGGATCTTCTTCATCAGGTCAGCTGACTTTCCTGATAATGGGGATAAGCCAGAGTTGTCTACGGCGAGGACGGTGATGGTTTCGCGAGAATTGATCTCGCTGGCGAGATGGGTTTGAGTCAGGTAGTCATTGAAGGTTTTGAAATCCGGGTATTGGCCAAGGAGATTTGTGATGTTAAAGGCGTTTGAAGAATTAAAGAGAATGAAGAAAGTGAATAAGAGAGAGAGCTTGAAATATTTCATCTTTCACAGAAGTGGGCAGTGATAGAGAGGGAGTTGGATGGTGGTTTTGTGTATATCCAAATGAGTGGAGTTATATATATATAGATAGATAGATAGATATGTTGTAAGAGAGGGAAGTATGTTCCGCCAAATTTGGAGGAACTTTGTTTGGTTGGAAATAAGGAGAGAACATGGTGGAAGAGCTGTAAATTTTGTGGAGCCAAGTGCCAGTACAGTTATGGATTTGCAAAAGAAGAACCTAAAATAGAAATTTGGACTTGCTCTATAGATTGAAAAAGGCCACGTAATATAGTCATGACACAGTGCATTGTGGTTGTGATTTCAGCTCTTTGCAAGATCTACTCATGCCCGGAGTCAGACTCTTCCAATATCGGGATAATGCTATCAATAACCTCAGAACCACTGTTATATGTTTTAAAAATTAAATTTTAAATCATTATGGGGACATTATCGGTTCCATACCTTGTAAAACAAAGGGCCTCAAAAGAGCACAAAAATATGAATATTAAAATATTATTTTTGTTGACATATATAAACAACTTCTTAATAAGTATTACTCACAAAATTATATGACTTTAATTATCTTATAAAACTCATTTTTTTTAAATTATAAATTAAAAAAATATTAGTATCAGTCGCGAATGACTATTATTTATGATTTAATTAACATGTACATTATATGTGCATGTATAATCATACATGATATTAACATATATAATATATATATTAACTAAATCATGAATTTTTATACTTACAAATGACAAACATTTTTTTTTACAAACCAACCATTGATCAACTGTCAAATTATTGTTTTTTTTTACTTTTTTTGGGAAGTAAAACTCTTGTACTGTTGGTTGATTGGAAAGGTTTGTTTGACTACTAATGTCTTTCCCAAGCATCAACATTACCATAATTTCATTCAAAAGCTTGCAACAGATGTAACAAATAACTTTAAATATAGAAAATATATGAATTATTATGATTATGCCTGCAGGGTGAAATTTATCTTCCAATTTATGTCTATAAATTCCAACACAAGGATTAATACTAAACGAACTGGATTATGCCATTAATTAAAGCCGTAGGGTTGTTTGCTTTGAACCAATAAAAAAGAAAAATATGGAGAAATTTATAAAGTAGTAAACGGTTAGGATACACAATTAAGGATGTAATTTATGCAGGCAAATCTATACTCTCACCTGAGTTCGGCCTGAATTTTTTAAGACTTGAACTTCCTTTTTTACATTTTGGGTTGAGATTGTGCAAAAGAATTAAAACCTGATCTAAATTAAGGTTGGACTTGGATTGAGAATTTGAAAATTTGAGCCTAACCCGAACCTAAATTTAATATTTTTTATACTTTAGTTATCCACCATTATATTAATAAGAATTTCTTGCGAGAATTATTATTTACATTTTTATAATTTTAAAGACTTGTTCACGTTTAACATTTTTTCAAAATTAGATTATGTTGAAGGAGTTATTTTAACGATTTTTAGTTTCTGTTAGAAGGAGAAATTATTAAAACTTTTAGTGTATAATCAAAGTAAGAAAAAATATAATAATTTATTAAAGAAATCATAAATAAACTTTAAAAATTAAAATTAATAATCAAGTTCAGTTTGGGTTTTGAACTTAATACTAATAAATTTTAATTCGAATCGGAATCTAGCTAAGTTGTTCGAATTTGAAATTGAATTCGATCTCGATTCGAGTTGACTGTTTTTAAAATTTGAATTAAATTTAAACACGACTCAGCCTAAACCCAACGCACCCGGGTTACACTTCTAGCCACAATGGCAATAACCCTTCTCCGTTCATAGACGCACCCATCTGGGTGAAACGTTGGCTGGATTTAATCTCAAATCTCTACTATGATTACCAGCTAAGCAATAGTGAGATACACAATTATAGTAACATCCACCCTTTGCACTGCAACCACCACCATTATTGGATGTCAACGGCGGTGCAATTGACAGCACAGGCACTTTAAAACAATGGTCAAAAACTCCAGATTCATCTCACAGATCAACACCAAAAGCTATGATAAGCATTGAACCAACGTGTCATCAGCTTGAGCTAGCTAGATGTCTTGGGGATAGTGGAGTTCTCCACCATGTTATTCTATGAGAATCCGTCGTGTGTCTTATAATTTCTAAACAAAGAAACTCTCATTTAATTAAAAGTTCTTTTAAAATCAAAGTTTCAATTGAAAAAATAGCTCTTTGCATTATGGGTGCACAGAATAATTGAGAGTCAGAGAACTGATCTAATCTAATTCAATTCAACCCGACCTCAATGAATTCGGGTTAGTTCAGATCAAAGTAAGTTTGAATTTGAAAAATTAAAATGGTTTAAGTTAAAAATTCGGATTATTCAACCCAACTTGAGAATCAAAACCATAATTTTTTTTATCAACTCTTTCTGTTTTAATTTTTTTTAAAAAAAATCTTTAAAGATTTATTGACCAATTAAAGATTTGTTTTTATATTTGCATCACAAAAAATATACTTCAAATTTCTATTCCCTCTTGCATTCCCTCACCCAACTTGATGGGTTAAAAAAAATATATGATTTTAAGTTTACAAACTTTGTTTTAATTATTTGATGTAATAATGAATACTTTATTTTTTAATATTATAATTTTAAGTCACAAATCAACAAGATAATAACAAATCAAATACATTTATTAACAAAACAAAAATAGTAAATTAAGTTATTAATTTTCTTTTTCAAAGCTACTATTATATCAAGTCTTTTTTTATTGTCAAAATATCATAAATATTTAAATAGCTTAATTTTCGAGAGTTAATATTTTATTTTTTTAATTTTGGTCTCTATTTAATAAAAAAATTGAACCGACCCAACCCAACCTAAAAATATTCGGTTCAAGTCTATAGTTTACGGTTCCGGTTCTATTTTTTTAGAATCATCTAAAATCGAGTCGGTTCTGATTCTGCTGTAACCCAACTCATGTACACCCCTACTTTGCAATATATCCGAGCACATGCTGAATACAAAGCTCTAAATATAATATATAACAAGCAGAGTAAAAAGATAATAATAGGATCATGTACAAGAATAGTTTAATTATGCACAAATCAGAGGATCTATGAAATAAGTTATTGGTCACTTCTGAAAATTAAAACCAACCTACATTACAAATAAAATTTGAACCTCTAAATAGTTAATCATGTCTCTGGCCATTCCCATTGCCTTCTCTTTTTTGGCTCAGTTTAGTGGGGTTGTTGACTTTCTTCTGCATTTATCTTCACCAGTAGATGAATTCAATCATACCTGAAATGACATGTTCAGAGTCTGGAATTTGTCTAGGCAAAATATAAATAAGACGATAAGTGAAACTATAATGTGCCATAAACAATTAACCTGAGCATTTTCTGTTTTATTTTTATGAAGCTCTTCTTGGGCACATATCAGCCTACAAAATGGAAAGCAAGGTTTCAAAGTCGTGACTATTTGATAACAATTTACAATACATGTCTGTGTGTATATAGTTATGAATACCGCCACTGTAGATCAGTTACTTCATTAAGTAATTCTTTCTCCCTATCATGAGCTACCTCCAGCTGCAACCACAAAGAAAAAAAAAAAAACAAACAAACAAGATGATCTTCCGCCATTAAACATCAAAAGACAACCTAGTTTGTTGGGCAGTCCATATAAGCGCATAATCAGAAGATCTTGTACCGGAATGAAAAATGGTGTGAAAGGAAACACTTCTCATTTTACAAGTAATTGAAGGAAGCAAATTGATTGTATTCTCTTTAAATTGGGATGGCATGGGATGGGCCATAATTGTGCAGGGCGGAATGCTGTATACAAGATTAGTTGGGATTAGCATAATTAAACCCCAGCCTGGAAAATTAAAGAGGAAGAAAAAAGGACTTGCTTCTCTCCTTGTTTTAGTTGGTTCAGGAAGGTTTTAAACATGTTGCCATCACAAGATTAACCATCATAAGTGGAGAAATAACCACCAGATAAATCCCATGCTCACAACAGTGGGGATTAATAATTTTAGATGTTGTGGCTGCCTAAGAGTGCTGTACTAGCAAGTGCATAGGTACATCAATGATGGTTTTAAGATCAAATGATATAAATACTAAAAAAGAGGTAATATTCCACCCTTGAAGAGCTTTGCATAGTTAACATCCTCGTCTTCAAATGGTGTCAACTTCCAGGTCAACAGGGTTCCAGTTCTGTGGCAACCAATATTTGGGAGTATTAAGCAAACACCAGGCAATGTGTACTAGCTAAATCTAGATTCTATGTAGAAGAATTTGCAGCAAATGTATCGCACAGGGGGGAGAAAGAAGAATTCACAGCAAAACCTATCTTAATCAATTGTTATAACACAGCATGTCTATTATTTAGTAATTAATCCCCTGGGGCCCTAAAGATTATATGGTGAACAAGGTTTTTCTTAAGGAGTCATTGAGTCAACATGAGTGATGAATAGGGGCAAAATCAATTACCAGAATAAGACAACATAGAACCATGTAACCTGCCAATTCAATGTGAAATTTTGTGTGATCAACAAGGTCACTGAGAACCATGCAGGGTAATATATATTGTTTAATAGTTTCATTAAGGTACAAAAATATATATTTTTTAGCATGGGCATAGCAAAGGGTCTAGGAAATATGACAAATAAAAAAAAAATTATACAGAAGAAAAGGGCAGACCATCAACATCACCTCAAGCATTTATTTTTACTCTATCATATTAGATAATATTTTTGAAATAATCTGCACCCACATATTATAATATAGAAAAGGCCCTTATTAAGCAATAAGTGGCAGCCTAGAATTCAAACCAATGTTTCACCCTTGTTGACAAGCTTTTTCTGTTTGTTAACTTGCTTGATAGAATCACATAGTTCTTTCTCTTTCTCTTTCTGTTTTATATTAGCTCTTGAACCAGTTCAACATTTTTGGGACACTTCACACCTGATTGTAATACATTTACCTTTAAGTCTCTCATCTGACCATTTGGATGCAGTTTTATACTATGTGATCTATTTTTAACATTACAAAACAGAAATGCTGAAAATTTATCTTGTGCATGTAACCTTAAAAAAAAAAGTATTGACAACAAGCAAAAACAAAAAAGAGGAAAATAGAAATTAGAAACATAAAAGAAAAGAGGTTTCAAAACTAGACACACACACACACAAAAAAAAAAAAAAAGAAGCTTAAAACATTACCTCCTTGGCCCCTAAACAATTTATTCTTGAACAGCATATTATAGAATATATATAGTATTAGCTGAACTAACACAAGTGGATTTGACTTTTTGAGCAAAAAGGTAACGCTTCTAGTATAATTGGAGCACACCAATGAAACCCTGTATTAATACATACCAAAGATTTCTCCATCACAGCTGTATTCACCGGCACACAACCTCCATCGGCTGCACGGTTGGCTGAACAGATCAAGTAAGACCAACATATTTGAATAAAATAAATGCAAATTCAAGAGGAGTTTGTTGCACACACCTGTAGGGTCACCAGCAGAGAGTTGCCTCATAAGGTTTAGAATACTCTCCTGTTGAGAACAGCAGAGAAATAAAAATTTCTAAACAAAATTAGACTGTAAATAGGTCAAATATATAGGGTTAACCCATACCCTTTGAAGAATATTTGTCTGCAAAATAGATTGCAACATCGGAAAAAGGGAATGACCAACAAGTTTTGGTGGTGTAGCATCAGATGGTGATGGTATAGAAATAGTGGGATGTTGGGTAATCACCTACACAACCCACAATATTCCCATAAGATACTCTATAAAATAAGAATTTAGATAAATTATTGGTTTTGGGGATATATTACGCAGCAGGTCATCAGGTTAAGTCAGCCTCCGAAGTTAAATGCTCGATGCCTAGTAATGTAAGGAAGACTACAACCACCACAATACTACTAAGATCACTACCGAAGATTTCCCAATTCATAACCGTTTTTAAGCAAGGCATTGGGCCAACACAAAATAGGAACCAAAAAATAAGAAAGATTAGGGTGAGGAAATGAAATACATATGCACATACACTTCACACCCTAAATTATGCTCCCCACTGTTGCATTTGCATATGCTGTAGGTAGGGATTTAGCCTTTTTTGGGTCTTAGTTTTTTGTTTTTTTGATCCTTTTTTTCTTTTCGAGTTGTTCATGGGTTTCTGTTTGTTTGATCCTTCACCTTTTGCGCAGCAACAGTATTGAGAAATATTATGCATTTAAAATTTAAATCATAACAAGATGATTTGGAAAGACATCATGCAAAGCAGCCAGAAAACAAATTACCTCTATATGAAAATCCATGGAGAGTGATTGAGCCCTAGGGGAGATCTTGAAATTTTCACTATAACTAGATAAAAGAAATAAGTGTATAATAGGTAAAATGAGGAAAAATTTGAGGTTTTCCTTTGATAAAATTCAATTTATGGAAAATGCCTGAGGTGCATGCATCAAACATACAAGCAAATCAATCCCTAAATTTGGCAATTCACATTTGCTTCCCTTACCACTTGAACCCCGTGCAAAGGATTGCAAGGTAATGCAAGTGAGTTGGAAGAGGCAATGATACACCAAAGGGCGAGACTATTATTAACCACTAAATCGGAGGCTCAAACCTTGAAATGAAAAATCTTATGTATAGGTGCGCACAACCAGAGAAATACTATTTACCTATGATGAAATCAAAATAATAAAATATAGATTTACTTTATTTTGTTAATTTTGCAAAAATCGAACTACTGCTTCTCAAATCAGATGAATTAAAAATCTCACTTGTAACAAAAAGTTCCATGGGGAACTTCAATGAGAGAGAAGCTTCACAAGGGGAACCAAAGTTGGGTTTCTAAAATAAAGCAGTGCTCACTGCTCACACAGAAACACATGCACACAGACACGCTGCACACATGAACGTGTTTAAACTTTAAAATGATAGACATGGAAACAGGAATTGTAAATAAACAATGAACAAGTAGCAGGGAAAGAAAGGAGCGTCCATTTTTAATAAGCTTACATAATGGGTCCAGATAAGAGCAATTCTAGATACATTCAGATTAGTATATTTAATTTGTTTCTTTTGAAACCATTATTAGAATCTTGGAGGGTCTCTGCGCAATAAGACACTAAAACTATATCTTGGCAAGATGATGATGTAAATGGAATACAACTTTGATTAGACAATTGTGGTGTGGCGACAAAGATACACCGAAGCAACTTTTAAGCACATTGGTTTATTAACTGTAAGTCTGTAAGTGAATGACTGACAAGCATCAGCCACATGAGAAGGGCTGGAAAGATGGCTGGCAAAAGAATATGTGCACTTATCTAGTTGTCTGTAAATGCTAGGTAGCATAGGTTGGAAAATTTCATACAAATGGATGAAGCTTTAGCATAGGATACACATTGAAGGCAATTGGTGCACTTTTTTTGGAAGGTAAGTAGCCCTTGGGTTGGGATTTGACAATTGGATGGAACACATATAAAGGTTTGAAGGCATCAAAGAGATAAACAAGACAAGCTTTAAGTCAAGAGACAAGTTTCACCAACATCAAGAATGCCCAAGCACCAAGGAAGGACTTGGGAGCCAAGGGGGAGTTGACAATTGGAGCACATATAAAGGCTTGAAGGCATCAAAAGAGACAATCAAGACAAGCTTTAAGTCAAGAGACAGGTTTCACCAACATGAAGAATGCCCAAGCAGCAAGAAAGGACTTAGGAGCCAATAGGAATAACTAAGAAGACCAAGATTAGACTTAGAGAGTCAATTAGGTTAGTATTAGTCTACCAAACTGCAATTTGATGAACCAAATTGATCCAGTAGTCAAACCCAGAGTCCAGACTAAGTTGGTTGACCAATACGTGGATTGGTCAACTAACTTGCTCAACCCAGAAAAATTTCCTCAACAAAAGTGGTCAACCAACCCTAACATTAGTTAACCAAATATGTCTTGAGAGCAAAATCGACGAATGTACAATTTGGTTGACTAACATCGGTCAAAATTCAAAAAAATATAGCCATTAAGTAGCCGTCGGAAGGCTTGGCTATATAAATATAGATATATATATATATATATATATGAGAGGTCTGGACATTAGAATTTTGATGAGAGATTATTGAGAGCTTCCGTGAGCAAAGATACACTCTTTCTTGAGCTAAAGAACTAAAGAAGTGTCCTGATCACTCATCAAGCCATCAATCCAAGCAAGTATGTGAAGTCAAACTTGGAGATCCTTTCAACTAAGCTTGGTATTGTACAAGAAATATGCATATCAAGAGGTAATCCTTCAACTCAACAACTTGATTGAATTCAATTTGTAAAGTAATTTGGTTCTAGGTGTGGTGAACTCATTGTCGAAAAACATAGAGTGGTCAACCAACCCTAACATTGGTCAACCAAATATGTCTTGAGAGCAAAATCGACGAATGTACAATTTGGTAGACCAACATCGGTCAGAATTAAAAAAATATAGCCATCGGTAGGCTTGGCTATATATATATATATATGAGAGGTCTGGACACTAGAATTTTGATGAGAGATTATTCAGAGCTTCCGTTGGCAAAGATAGACTCTTTCTTGAGCTAAAGAAGTGAAACCCTAAGAAAGAGAGTGTCTTGATCACTCATCAAGCCATCGATCCAAGCAACTATGCGAAGTCATACTTGGAGATCCTTTCAACTAAGCTTGGTATTGCACAAGAATGGTATATATGCATCGCAAGAGGTAATCCTTCAACTCTACAACTTGATTGAATTCAATTTGTAAAGTAATTTGGTTCTAGATGAACTCATTGTTGAAAAATGTAGAGTGAAATTTAAGTTGAATCTCATATGGTTGGTTGTTGATAAACCAAGTTAGAAAAACAAATATAGGTTCTAGGTAGGCCTAGCAAAATTCTAGTGTTAAATAATTAGGAAAGTTTGGTACAAAATCATTAATGTAAAGGTTTTGGGGTTAACCTTGAAAACTATTTTGTGATAGTAAAAAATCTGATGTGGATCCAGGAATAGAAGTAGGCAAGTTGCCATACCACTATAAATACGTATTAACTGTTCATTGTGCCATTTATTTTGATTATATCTTGAGAATTGAATGCAAGTCTAAAATCTTTGTAGCCAGAGCCAATCATTAGTTCCCAACCATGGGGCGAATGAGATCCGATACATAAATCAGTTAATGAAAGAATAAAAAAAAGCTTGTGAGATTATCTTTATTTATAGCAATTTCATGTTCTGATCGATTATTTAGATCTATTGTATTTGTATGAAAGATCTATAATTGGTTGAATAGAGAATTAACACATAATTAAGAATTCAACATAAGAACTCCAAAATTGGGAAGTAAATTTAGATTATGATTTAGTGTCCCAAATTCCAATAATTGTTACCAATTCAAACTCACATAAAGATATTGGGGCAAAGGACTAATTGTGGCATAGGATTTACTTGAAGGATAATTGAATTAGATCCAAAAGCCCAAAAATTTAAAAGAGCAACAAAAAAGAATAAGTTACAAACTAACTGATACTTTGGCTTGACTGAGCTGACTTCAAAATACAAACCTGCATGCTGTGACTCTTCTGCAGTCCAGGAGGAGGGACCACCACCTGAAAAGAAATGGTTAACTTTAAATTCAACCTGAACAAAAGTAGGAATGTCAGGATCAGATAATCAATTTCACCTTCTCTAAGTCAACATTCTCAGATGTAACTTTAAAACGTCCTTTTTGCTGAACAACTGGATTCTTTACTTTCTCATCAAGTTCATCACTGTTTGCTGGTACAACAAAATTTTGATCAGATGGCAAAGCAGCAATTACCTTTGACACAAAATGGAGCAAAGATAACTTGTCCATCAAATAAACTCAAGAAGTTTTTCCATATGAAGATAACAGTCCAAGGAAGCCCAGAATCAAGAAAAAAAAAAGTGATTGCTTGCCTGATGTTTTAGAAGCTCTAGAAAGACTTTCAAAAGGTGCATCGTCTCCTGCCTGTGGAACAGGAACTCCATTGCAATTTGACATGTTCTGGGGATGATTTTGCAACTTGTCGCTGAAAATTACACAAATTTTAGTAGAAACATTCGAAATAGTATATTGTCATAAACATAACACATGGTAATCAAAGAACGAAAATAATAAGTGAAATATCTTGATTGCAATTGATAAAAACTCAAAAGAAGAGAAACAACAAGAGAAAGAAAAAATCTGCTAGATAAACAAAATTGTACAATTTCCAGAAGCTATAAATAGGTTTGAGGTGAAGGGAGGTAGTAGAGATGGGCTCATTTGGAAGGGCAGTGGTGATGGGACTTTCTCTGTGCGCTCTTTTTATGGGAGCTTGAGGGAAGTCCAGGGGGTCTCCTTCCCTTGGTAACTGATTTGGAATTCACAGGTTCCATCTAAAGCAGCCAATTTTGCATGGGAGTTTATTTGGGGTGTAATTTTGATCCAAGATAATCTGAAACGGCGCGGGTTCCATCTTGTTGGCTTTGCAAGAAGGAGGAAGAATAGGAAGACCACCTTCTTCTTCATTGTGCTTATATTAGGGACCTTTGGAGTATGTTTTTTTGTCTTTTTGGCTACTCTTGGGTTATGCCAAGAAAAGTGAAGCACCTATTTTTGTGTTGGCGGTGCAACAAAGTCCGAAAGGATTTAAGAATTGCTTGGAAGATGGCTCCCACATGCCTCATTTGGTGCACTTGGAGGGAAAGGAATCATAGAATATTTGAAGGAAAAGAATTACCTTCTTGGAAGTTGAAAGACATTCTTCTAAAAACTTTTTGTTTTTGGATCAAAGAGGAATATCCCTTTGTATTTAGACAAGTTCATTGATTTTTGGGGGGATCTTAGGCTTTAAAGTTGTAGCCGGTCCCTTTTCTTTTGTATTTTTTAGGGTCTTACCTGGGCCCTTGTGAGTAATACGAATTACTTTTACCGATCAAAAAAAAAAAATTGGTGTATGTAAAACATAACTGCCAAATGTCATGTATGTCTTGCTATTCACCAGAGAAGACTGAGAGTCGGGACTCGGGACCCAGATGATCTTGAACATCTTAAAGTAATACCAAAGGAAGATACGGGTCTGGTGCCTTTAGATTAGGACTGTTCTTATAATTAGCACCTTAAACTGATACGGAGAGAATAGGCAAAAAACCAGATTATCATCCGAAAGGCTAATAAAGCAATATATGCCACTTTCTTAGTTGAATTTGATGTTAAACTTATGACTCGTTTTCATTTTGTAAATTAGACAATCAATTTACGGTCTTATCTCTTGCTATTGTCTTTTTGAGTGTTAGGTTCCTTTTTTGTAATTTTGGTTCCTTTCAGATTATATCCAGCACATGAAGACTTGCAGGTTCTCATACAAAATATAATGCAGTCCTATTGTATTTTTGAATTTTGAGAGATAGGTTCCTTTTTGGAATTTTGGTGTTCTGTGTCCACTAATACTCATTTTAAGCAATAATTCCAGCCTAAAAATGCAGTGGAAAACAATTTAAGCCATTCCAGTGGCATGGGGGTACAAATGCACCCTCAATCATCAACAGTAAGCAATGTCAGATCCACCCCCAACATCTGCCAGCACCTTGGCCAAAGAACTAAAGGCAAGACACGCACAAAACTGTAATTTTCCATGGAAGCTAAATAGATTGTGCTGGCATGGCTTCCAAGTAATATTATGAAAAAGATAGTGTCCACTAACTATAACATATGGACTGCTTTAACCAAAAGTGAAGAGATTATGCAAGTTAAAAATCATACATATCTCCTTTACTAAGGGGAATGTCGCCTGATAAACCTCCTCTCCTATGATGAGATTGTATAGGCATGCCATCCAAGATTCTTCCACTGATATCAAAGCCAGGTTTTCCAGCCAGAATATGTTCAACGTGATCCTCAAAACGGGGAGAAGAATTCTGTGAAATTTGGTGTTCATGGGTTGAGCTACCAATGCTTGTGTCATCATCAGATCTGTCACGTCTAGGTCTGGAAAATGAAAACATTATTTTAGTTTGAGTAGCACAAGCCAAAGAAGCTTTGTCAACAAAAAGGTCAAAAGGAGAGAGTTATATCAAATGAACGGCATAAAAACTTGTCGTAGCAAAGGCACCAGTTGTTTGTAAAATTTCAACTCCTTATTATAAGTGAACCATATATAAGAAAAGAGAAATATCAGAGAACGGGGTGGAGCATTTACATAAGAAGACATACACAGTATTAGTTACAGTTGAGTCAACAGATAGAAGAAGCTGATTCTGCACCAGATCATTATCTTCCTGTGAAAAGCCATATCATTAGGAACCAGATAAGGACTCACTAACTCTGTCCCACTAAAGGCCATCAAAAAAAGATTGTTGACATACAATATCTGAAACTTGTGAAGAGTAGCTCGCAGAAGACAACTGATGCTGAAATTTCTTTTCTTGTATATCAAGCCCAGACAAATTAACTGAGCTACCGCCTTGATCTTTGTCACACACACAGTCCTCAACATCCTGGATCTAAGAGAGACAAAAATATATACACATTTGTTGGTAAATTTAAAATTTACAGTAAATAAATGAGTGTCAGAAAGGAAAGGCTGAACAGAACAAAATAACTAGTTAATATACCAAGGAAGCCTGAGCCTTCACGTCTTCAAGATTGAAGTTCCAACCACTAATCCCCCGCTTGTATTCATTCTACGCATAATTTTTATTAAAAAAGCATATAAAACCAGCTATAAATAATGATAAAATCTACCAATAAAGTGAAAAGACCTGCATATAAGAAATTCTGATATCCATGCAAAAAACTAAAACAATATAAAACAGATCAAGCAGTGATAGAATAACAGAAAGATCTATTAAATCTTTAGAGCAAAGAAAAAATGTCCATGTCACTAACAAAATACATTTACAAGGACCAAAAATTGATACTTATATCTTGGGAGAAAATAAATATAACGAAAACCATATCCAGCCAACAAACGCCTGTACTAACTGTGGCAGTTTTCATTTCAATTTTGTTAACTTAAAAAAACTATTCAATAAGGTTATAATTTATTTGTCTATTTCTTAACAAATTATTTAAATATGCCAACAAATACATCAATGCAGCAAGAGAAATTAGATTATGTAAGCAGGGGATATACTTAGCTCTGGCTGACTCGAAAGTAAGATTTTCATGACCAAAGGTTTTTTAAAAAAAAACAGAGAGTTCCATGAATTGAGCTATGCAGATACATAACAAGCCTGTTGTACATAAACCCGTGTTTTTTTAATGGAATTAATGCCTTGAGGCTGGATGTTTTATGTATAAAACAATATAAACTCTTAATGCTAAAGAAACATAGTGATTCAAAAATCTCAGACAGCCCAATCATTTTTTTTGGCAACATTATTTCACAAAGAAGTAAAGTAGTTCTTTGCTATGTAAATAAAAATTAAAAAGAAAATATACACCCCCTTAAAAAAATCTGTTGAGTTTTTCTTCTCTAGGTAATGATTCTCAGAAGGAATTTCTATGTAGTAATTTATAACCACAACAATTTACTACCACGAGTTTCTGTCAGAATAAAATCAAAAGAATAATTAAGACAAAAATATTTACTAAAGCAGTTGGAGGTGCTTGAAAATGAAACTTCAACTCCAATCAACTTAGGTCCAACATGAAATGAAATCTTTCATGAGCCATCATGTCTTTCCTCAGTCTCAGTCTCAGCCTACGTTCTTTTCAGCAATCATGTAATTCCTGTTAGTATTTTTTTTTCTCAAATACTCAATGGCCAACACTACCTCGTCATTTTTCCTTTGTTGGACAGAAAAACATCCATCTCCATAATCACAATGCCTTTTCTGAACAAAAATACATGAACCAAACCATGCAGCTCCCCAAACCTCGCAATGGCGGGTGTCTCGAGCAGTGGGACTGCCCTTTTAATAATCCACATGGATAAGGTTTAATTAAAATTTAGGAAGGAATGGGGAAAAACTTAGCACAATGCAATCCAAGATCCAAACCAAAATAACACCCCTCAAGTTAATGTAGCTAAAGGGCCCAGCAAGGAGGGGGCTCAAACTGGTCAGAAATCCTTCAGAGAAGCTCTTATAGCCTGAAAGAAAGCCACTGGTTTCTACAACCCCCTGCTCGATGAAACCAATTCAGAGGAAGACACTGATACATTTATGTCAGATGAGCACCATGAAAGCGAAGATGACAATGGGATGACAGAGAGTGACTCGCCATTCCCAAAGATAAATCTACCTCCACGAATGCTAAAAAGAATAAGACAGCCTTGGAAGGACTGCCTTATTGTGAAACTGTTGTGTCCTTTCTGTTTTCTTTTTTTTTCCCCTGCTGGGTGATCTGTCCCTTAACTTTAGACTACTTGCTTTTCTCATTGAAAATTTGAAATTCTCCTGACATGAAGGAAGAGAAAAGGGCTTTTACGTCTATAGATCTTTGGAATAGAATGAGCAGCGACAGTCACATATCCAAAGGCAGTAGATGTGCATAAGCAGAACATGTGATAATTTTCATAGTGGGAGAAGAGAAAGATGAAAAAAATGCAATTACTAGCAAGGCTAATAATCAGCTAGATCATTCATGACCCTAGGATAGCTAAATATGAGCATGATGTTCAAGGTATCACTAAACTGGTAATCTTCGTAGTAGCTAGTGCTATTTAATAGTTGTCTAAATAATAACCACTGACAATGCACGCGCGCAGAGTAGATCTAGAAGGAAATCGAAAACAAAATTAATGTGAGGATGATCGAAACCCAAACAATTTGAATATACTATTAATCACCAACATTTCTATAGAGAACAATCAATCTACAAAAAAAAAATAGTAAGGGAATCAAAATACGGGAAAAAAAAATGTTACTTCCCACTAGAGAAAACTACCAATATATACCGACCAGAAAAAAGATAATAATAATAAGCTACCAATATCTACTCATCTGAACTATAATCCAAAATTTTGAACCTGTGATATCTCCTCCTTTTGCCCATCTGGAATTTTCTTTTGTGCAAGCATATCTTCTTCCTTTATCTGTTGTTAATAAAGACATAAGTTAGCATTAAAAGAAACTAAAAAAAGAACAGTTGGCTCGTGTTGTTGAATAAGGTGTTAAAAAAATATAAAACACTAACCTTCAATGCCTTGAGACGATCACCAAGACTTGGCAACCCCTCCAAAAGTGTCCGTGCTATATAATCATTTGACCTAGCTTGCTTGAAAAAGGAATGCTTCAACAACTTTTTAGCAGAAGGCCGTTTTGAAGGATCTTTTACCAAGCAACTAGCAATCATCTGCTTAAAGGACTAAAGATGAACCCAAAAAAACAAAAGCAAAAAGCATGTCATGGGAAATTAGTACAAAAAATCAATAATTCAAGACCATGTACGTTGACAGCATACCTTAGAAAATTTCCTGTCTCTCTCGTAATCAAGGCTAGGAGGCGCATTTTGCAAGGTCATAAGCAATACCTACCAGTTGTAAATGTAATAAATTAACACTTTCACCAAAGATGCAGATAGAAGCATGTGACTATAAATATGCAAGCACCTTCATTGGAGGATACTTTGAGAAAGGAGCATGGCCGTGGGCAAGCTCCAAAGCAGTTATGCCAAAAGACCAGATATCAGCCCTGAACAAAAATTGTCAGAAAAACAATTTGTCATAGTACATAATTAGGATAGAAAGAAAGAACACTTGCAAGCATTGTACAGACTTGAAGTCATAACCGTGCAATTGCTCCATAACTTCAGGTGCCATCCTAAAAAAAAAAAGAAAGGAAATAGACACGTCCCCTGGTTATAAAAATTATACAAAATGAGAAACAATAAGCCAGCTAAACTTTGAGCTGCACTCTGTTCAGATGTAAACAAAGAAATATTTTATCGTTTAGGTTTGCTTCTGAAGTCTACACTATCGTTCAAGATGTTCATAGATGTACTAGTACTAACTTCTTAGATGAATGGCTAAGGGATTAACAATCACCAAGATTACCAACAAAATATGACCAGAGAAAGCAAATGCAAGTGTAAAAAAACATACCAGCAAGGTGTTCCCACAAATGTGTTCCTCGTGCGTTGTCTATCACCTGAATCAAACATGCAAGCAGACACACCAAAATCCCCCAGCTTGATTGCACCACGTGCATCAATAAGAATGTTTCCAGCCTATTAGAATCAAAAGATAGAACAATGTTGATTACATCTAAAAACATAATCTTTAAGTGATAAAAATAAAACAACTACGGCAATTTCTTATCCTAACTATTGGGGAAATAACAAGAAAAAGTTTATGTAATTTCATCAAATGTATGTAGCATCTCATGTGCACATAAAAGATTTTAATCTCCCCTTACCAATTCTGTCCATGTACTCATCCATTAAAGCACACAATTACTTCATCTAATCTCACATTGATCTTCTCCACTTTCTACAAGGAGTTCAAAGATGTTCCTTTTCTCATATTACTAGAAGGGTGACATGAGCTACACTCATGCTACCAACCTTTTCCTATCTTTTCCATCATTTTCTATTTAATTATTTGCTTTTTTTATGAGACCATTCAATAATCTTACGGAGAAAGGGTCTAGGCGGAATGGTAAGGCAACCTAGAGGTTGTAGGTTCGAGTTGCGAAAAAAGGATCTCACTCTTTGGGGGCCAGGTTGCTTACATCTAATGCTCCCCAGACCCTACGGTGGCACAAATTAAGTTAATGTTACATAGATATTGAAATTACAACAATGCCATTATTTTAAAAGAACCTACAAGGGTATTATTGTAAAAATGAAGGGAATATCAAAAAAGGAGTTCACTTCACACTTGATATAAAGGGAAGTCCTAGTGCAAGAGGCTCTTGCTACTGCGGACTCTCGGGAGGGTTAGATGTGCGCAGCCAAGGATGAGGCCAACCAAAAATTTAGGTTAGGAGGGGCAAAATTTCCGTTTAATATTTGATCATAAATTTAAAAATTAAAGAAGTATAAAAAAAATATTAATTCATAATATTTTTTATAAGTAACTAAATCTATTGATACAAAAAAAAAAACTTATGAATTAGACAAAAAGCCTAACCAAAGAAGGTAAAAAAAAAACACTCAAAAAAATTTAGGCTCATCCAAAAAATTTGATAAAAGTCCCATTAAGAAGTTAATTGAAAATTAAGATGTGGGCAACATATGAAAAAATTTAAACTTAAGAGGGGTAAAAACTTAAATTATAGGCGTATATTTAAAAAAGAATGAAAAATATAAAAACAGATTCAAATAAAAAAATTGAGAGGGAACAATTGCCCTTCCTAGGCCTAAGGTAGCGTCATCGCTTTATGCCTCCTTAACACTACAAGTGGAGAGGTACACGACTCGAATCAGTGACCTTGAGGTCACTTCACACTTTTGGTATAACAGTATATATTTTGGATTGATCACTAGTGACCTATACTTGTTCCAATAAGCATTCAACTCAAGCTTCTTGATCATATTTGGCATTGATATTTTAAAATAGAATGTGGATGGGTGCTGCCAACATAATCGGGGTTGTTTAGACACTGGGGACTATGATGAGCACCAAGGAGATCATCCTCTTTGCATTTTCTATGCCAACTTAACTCAGATGATCTACATGTAAGCCTTGTTTGGATGACTGGACAAGAAGGTGGGATTGGATATGATATAGTTAGATCGGATAGGATATAAAATCCTGTAGGATATTGAATATTCTAATTTAGTGTTTGAAACTGACCCGAATAAAAGGCCAGGATATGTTGTTATATCCCAATCCTGTGTTTGAGTGCCTACTAGATATAAGGTTTGGATATAACTATTTTTCTTTTTTATTTTCCTATATATTTTTTTCTCAAGGTTTTCAAAAACTATTTTTCTGAAAGTAATTTAATTTTTTTTTAAAATATATGCATACAAGGTATTTAAAATTAATATTTTATTCACAAATCAATTGATCATAATCACAATATTTTAGAATAAAATATTGCTACTGTTATATATATATATATATATATATGTATGTATGTATGTATGTATGTATGTAATAGTCCATTTATTGATAGGAAAAATACATTAAAAAGTTGAAACATATCAAAAATTAAATTAAATTGAACAATGCAAAAAAAAAAATCTGATTTTTTAACTTGACTCTTCGACGTCTTTGCCTCTTTATATTGCGGCATTACAATTTTTTTTATGACGTGGCTTTTTTTTTAATCCCATGGGATGAGATAACTCAAATACCACAACCTCCTTGGTATAAGTTATATCCCACCCCGCAAGGATCAAAATATCGTTTCGATGTATAATTTCGCTCTATCAGGAAACAGAAACGTTTCGGAAACATAATGGAAACGGAGAAAAAATTGGAAACATGTGGAAACATAACTTAAAATTTATTTATTTATACAAATAAGCTTATTTATTGAATATTCGTGCATGTTTAAAGCATATAAATCATATTCATAATAAATGACACTAATTCATGATAAATGACATAATAGATATATACTATGTAATATCCATGAATTAGATAATTTGACACAAGTTACATATAAAATAAAAAGTAAAACAAATAGCGATTTAAACCTATTATAATTAGTAACTTAGTATTAAAATAGTTGTTTCTCTTCACTTTATTTCCCCTACTACTTTTCTATTATTTTAGGAAAAATAATAGAAATATCTTATTGTAATTTTCAGTTTTAATCCTTGAAAAATAAATAGATATTATTTTTTACTAACTTCTAGAATTATTGTTGATACAAAAGAAATGTTATTTCTGATTCGGTATGTTTTCACTAGTTTCGGTATATTTCCACTGGAAACATGTAAATTTTGATATTCCACTAGTGTTTCGTTTCGGTTCCTTGAGAAATGGAAACGTTTCGGCCATTTCGATGGAAAAGAAACGAAATTTTGATCCTTTCCCACCCAAGTGTGATATAAATGGTTCACGGGATATAAATATCCAATCTAACTGAAGACACCAAACATGGGATACGATAACATTTATCCTATCCAACCCTCTTATCCCGCCATCCAAACATGGCCATAGAGCTGCGACTTCATTATTGAATCTTAGGGAAGACGAAGCTAGACATTAATCAAGGCTTAATTGAAAGACAAGACTGACACAGTGCCAATTTGTGGTGGCCATGCCTCTTAATAACTTCTCACACTATGCTCACTTTTCCAGATACTTTTTAGAGAGATCTCCAACTTTCCTCTCTCTTTTTTTCTCTTAAATTCCAACCAAGGGTAATGAGGAGGCTGAAAGATCCAGTGGCAATATTAGCATTTGTTTTGCCTTTAGTAAGTTAAGCATGTCAAAGAAAATCATAAATCAGTCGTAAAATCGGATGTAAGTTTTAGGTTTAAGTATTTAATGGAATTATGTTTGCTAGTTCAAGGCAAGCAACAGAAACAATAACTATAATGAAAATATTTTCTATCATTTTTTAGAATAATCATAAGAGAATGAAATGACATGCCAAAAGAGTGGGAGGGTTATGAAATCAAAATACCAACATGCATGTATCTGTTTGGACATGAAAGCTACAGCTTCAAAACAATTAGTTTCCCAACAAATGCACGTCATTAGCCAGAAAACGAGGTTATAGACAAGCAAGTCAAGCAAAAAAATAAAAAAGGTAGCATGTAACCAATTATTAGACCTTTGGATTAAAATTAGACATCAACTAGTCACCTTGACATCCCTATGAATGTGTCCATGATGATGAAGATAATCCAAGCCCTTCAACACTTCACGTAATATTGTTGCAATAACAACCTCCTCAAAGCCATCCGGATATGCAGCCTTTAATATGTGAAGACAAGACCCCCCAGACATGAATGGCATGACGACCCACAGATTATGATCAGCAACAAATGAGCAGTGCGATTTAAGAACGTTAAGGTGGTCAACCAGGATCATAGTTTGTGCTTCACGAGATATGTTATTCTGCAGTGAGATCAGCAGCAGATATGAATAAACAACTTGTTTATGCTATCAAACAAAACAAGAATAGGCATAGCCAATTGTGGAAAATATTAACACAGTTACTATGGAAGGCAAAAGCAAATAACCCAGACCTAAAATTACAGTAAAACAAAAAACTATAATTATTCTAGATCACTTACTCCCAAATCAGTGGCAAGCTGGTAATAAGACAACAAAAAGTTAAAAAAAAAAGCTACTTAGGTTTATAACTCATCATTTAGCAGCAGGTTATAAACAAAGATACAAGCACTAAAATGTCCCTATCTAAGCAAAGAGTAAACATAGAGCACACGCATGCTCTCCAACAAATGCTTCCTTTAAACGTCTGCATATATTTTTTTCACTCTTTAATTTTTCCAATATCTGAATACTTTTACCTCCAGTTATCAAAATAAGAACGAGTTCTAAGAAGTAACAGTAGCCAACTTGGTGTGAGGATCTGGAATAAACCAAACGTCCCAGACAACTCCTACCACAGCTGTAGAATAAGAATGCAGCATTCTAAAGAGGAAAGTATGCCCCATTTGACTGCTGGAAAACATATGAAAACAAGAGAAGAAACTGAAATTTTTCATTTTTAATTTCCACTTTTGGACCTAATCAAACTAAAAGTGTCATTCAACTTAGGCTAGTAGTTGTTCCTGGCTAGTTGAGTTGAGATTATCAATTAATTTTCAGAAATTATCACAACACAAAACAAACAAATCAAATTTATTTCTTGTTTCATATTTATGTTTTATGAACACCAAATGGAGGGTAACTCGGTAACAAACCAGCAATAGTGACTTAAGAATATACCCCAATTCACACATTGGATACTTCTGCAATTTTCAGCACAGATCCTAATACTAAATTTGCGTTGTCCATGTAGTCACAATCTTTGTGGACAAATAGTTGAACAAAGACCAATGACTATGCAATCAAGGATACTTGACCCGCACCAAGTAATCAACAACCTGAGTTCATAGTTTTTTGGCATTTCAAATACCTTTATTTTCACTTAAATTATTCTGGAACTTATTAGCATCCAAAAGCAACCTTTATGCATGTATATAACAAATAAACACATCTTGGATACTTCGAGCCTGATTCTGCAATTTTCAGCACAGATCCTAACACTAAATTTGTGTTGTTCACGTAGTCACAATCTTTGTGGACAAATAGTTGAACAAAGACCGATGACTATGCAATCAAGGATACTTGACCCGCACCAAGTAATCAATAACCAGAGTTCATAGTTTTCTGGCATTTCAAATACCTTTATTTTCACTTAAATTATTCTGGAACTTATTAGCATCCAAAAGCAACCTGTATGCATGTATATAACAAATAAACACATCTTGGATACTTCGAGCCTGATTCTGCAATTTTCAGCACAGATCCTAATACTAAATTTGCGTTGTCCACATAGTCACAATCTTTGTGGACAAATAGTTGAACAAAGACCAATGACTATGCAATCAAGGATACTTGACCCGCACCGAGTAATCAAAAACCAGAGTTCATAGTTTTTTGGCATTTCAAATACCTTTATTCTTACTTAAATTATTCTGGAACTTATTAGCATCCAAAAGCAACCTTTATGCATGTATATAACAAATAAACACATCCCCACACACATTCTCGTCTCTGCAGAATATCAAATATCTGAGCCATGGAGGAGGAGCTCTGAGCCGTATAAATTTATTAAAACCACTGCTCTTGCGCTCTCACCCTACACACTGTTTCTACTGCTAATTAATCTGCAATGCCCTATCTCTATCCTGTGAGTATAGGATCCTCGTACACCCAATTCTTGGTCTCAGTATATCAAACCCTACATCAAAAATAACTTGTGATTCTCGGCTAGCTTATGTTGCGAAAATTGGATATTCAAAGTTATTCTGGACACATGTTTCAAGATATTGCTATGACTAATATTCGAGTTAATTAATTCAGAATCATCATTCATGGCATAAAAAGCGGAATAACAAGCATGCATGCATTCATATATACACATATATCGTTGAAAGCAGAAAAATTACCAGATCGCAGTTGCCCCGTTCGAAATCCAGAATTTTGATAGCAACAATCTCGTTAAGTGGAATACAGAGGGCGCGATGAACTGAAGCGCTTACACCCTGCCCTACCTCCTCATACAGAGTATAATACTCAGGTCCCGTCGGATACTTCTTCCTCTCCATTATCCGATGCTTCTTGTTTGCCCCCTCGCACCGCTACGATCGTCGCTACTGAACGTCAAACAACACGCAAATGCAGCTCGCCGACGACCTACAGATCCAAATTTTAAACGAGTTTATCTGCAGAAAAGTACACAAAACAACCGATCAAATTGAAATTGGAATACAGAGAAAGAAAAGAAAAGGCAAAATATGATTAATCGCTTTACGTGAAAGGACGAGAAAGAGAAGTCTTACAGGAATTGAGTTTCTATCCATGGATTGATTATTTTGCCGCAAAATTTGGTAATATAAGCAATCAAATCCAGGTTTTCCACGAATATATATTAATATATAGATATATGTATATGTATATTATTTATATAAAAATGTGAAGAGTAGTGAAAAGAAAGGAAAGCTCAGAAGGGCATTAATGATGGTGACGACGATGACCAAAGACGAGGCTGTTCTCCGCTTTCTCGTGAGAGAGAGGGGTTGGGGTAGAGAGAGAAAGAAGAGAGAGAAAGCGCGCCTCTCGGATCGCCGCTCGAACAGGAAACGTTTGTATGCAGGAATCCCGCCACTTGTTATGTAAGGCTACGTTTGGTTACATTTTCTTAATAGGAGTATAGAAGCCACATAAGGCCCTCCAATTAACTGACACGTGACCTACACGTGTCCCATTTATTTGGAAAAAGTGCACAGCTTTGCTTGGAAAGAAAGACTTTGATTTTTTTTTACCAAATCTGTACTGACGTTTTTAACTTATTTACTGTATGTAATATTTGAAGAAGATGTGATCTTAAGGACTAATTTTTTAAAATATAATATTAAAATCTCATTTTTCAAATTAAAAGAAAATTGTAATTTTTTTTTTAACTTTTTATTAATTTAAAATCACATATGAATATATATTAAAAAAATTATTTTTAAAATCACATTTTAAATATACAATTTTAAAACTTACATAAATTGAAAATAATCTTAAAAAATATATATAATTAAATTAAATTAAATCAAAACTACATCGTTTGATAAAAAAAAAATAGAAGTTTTTTCAGAGACGGGGGAGTGAGCACTGATTCTAAAACAGCCCAGTGGTAAGATAAGGCTGTCTAAATTATCTGAAGATATTTTTTGAGAGAGCTGACTTTTTCCCTGGGTGGCGACTTGTTATTGGGTTTTTATATTTCTTTTTGCTCACATGGTAATGAGTTAGATTAAAAAAGGTATGATCTGCTTTTGAATTTTTAAGATTTTAAAATTTTTAGTCAAATTTTATTTTAAATTGTTCATTTTATGTTTTTTATATATAATTTTTCATTTTTCTAACATTTTAAAAAAATTAAAATTTTAATCAATATTTATTTGAAAATAAAAAAAAATTAGAAATTTTGGTAACTTAAAAAAACATGAAAAATAACAGTTTTGTCATTTTAAAAAAGATTTGATTGGAGGAGGATATTTGTTATTTGTCAATTAAGTAGAGAATTTCAGTATAATTTATCTTTCATTTTATTATTAAGTTTGGTATAATAAATTAAAGAGTAAATTAAATGACATTTTTTAAAATTTATGACAATTATAAATAGCTCTTCTAAAATTTCTGAAATTACACTATCTTCTCTTAATATTACTAACGAACTACACATACCTTTCCTTCTATCCAGTTTTTTCATAAGGACAAAATTACTCATTTCATGTGTTTTTTATATATTTTCAATTTTGACTCAATTTTTTAACTTTTTTTTAAAATTAAAAAATAATAATAAAGAAATATTTTTGTCATTTTGAAAGGAAAAAAAAATGGACAAGAGAGAAGTATGTATAATTTGTTGGTAAATTGACAAAAATTAAAAAAAAAAAAACTTTCTAAGATAACATTCCACATGCTTGGATTACACAAAACCACTACTCCCTATTCTTTTTCTTTTCTTTATCTCATCTCTCTACCAGCCCTTCAATCCTGAATTGGATGACGAGTCATGAGTGGGTACAACTCAAATCAGTCCCTCTACATTTTTTATTTATTTTTTGCCTCTATCTATATTTTTAACTAATTGTATTTTGCAATTTCAAAGAAGTTTTTTTTTATTTTTTTTAAGAATTATACCGATTTTTCTAAAGTCCTTCCTTTAATATTGTATAAAACAATACCTCGAATAAGTTAACTCTTATATTGGAACAAAGAAGCTCGAGTGATGTCCTCAAAAACTCGTTTCAACTATCAATTTATCGATAATTTATTTGAATTATTGGTTCATTTTCTTCTTCTTCTTTTTTACTCATTTGTCAACTTTTCTTCTCTTACCCTCTCCAAAATATATATATATATATATATATATATATTTCAACCTATCATTTTCGATTACAAAAAATGATTAGACATTACATTAATTCACGAATCATTGGAAAAAGTATTGTCTTTCTAAATATGTATATTGGTAAGAAAGAGTAAAAAATTCTCTTTTTTTATTACAATTACATTCTTTCTATTTTTTTTATTTTTTGTTCTTATTCTTTTTTCTAATAAAAAAAAAAGGGACATTAAAAAAAAGTAAAGGATTATTTATTTCCAGATAGCTATTTACTTAATTAGTGGATACAAACATACTATGGATCATAATCATGGGGAGTATTGCTTGATCATTTTTACCAATTCCAAACCCCACTTAGAGAAAAAGAAGTTTATGAATTATTAGATATGGAACTATTGAAATGCGTTCAAATGTCAAGTGATTTGGGCAAAAATAGCACATGAACAAATTTGTATCAAAATAACAAATGCCAAGAATTACTATGTCCACAAAGAATCAAATTATCACTGTATTTATTTTTTATTTTTTTGCCTACCAATTGAGATCCTCCTTTAACTACCCCACGGGATGCTCTACAACAAGGGCGGAACTATGCCCAGACTGGGTTGGGTTGTTGCCTCTCAATTTGTCCAAAAATATATATACATATGTAAATCATTTAACTCGTATAAACTTAGCCGACCATTAAGAGTTATGCCTAGACTAGGTTGGGCTGAAACCCCGTTTGTTAAAAAAAAAATTACATATAAATTATTTTACCCATATAAACCTAGTCCATCCTCGTTTAAACTTATCTCATCCCAAGTTTCGGTTAACCTCTAATCGTAAGTCAACCCTTTACGACTTAATACCCCCATTTAAACGTAGGTCCATCCCAAATTTTGGCCTAGTTCTAATTCTAACTCAACAATACTCATTAATTATAATTCATTTATCCGTCAGGCCTTGAGGAGAATTTGAGAAAAAAAATTATATATACAAAATTTATCCAATTAAAGAAAAAAAATCCCGCCTATCATCTTTCTTTTTTGAAAAAAAATTCCCCCCTATTATCTCATTCTCTTATAATTTTTTTACATGTACAAAACTTCCAAATTGAAAACAAAAAATACCATAAAACTTCTCTCAAAAGAATTCCAATCTCCTTTTTTTTTTTTTTCTGACTCTGTCCTTGCTCTACAAGTTTCATAACTACTAAAATGTCTGCAGCTTTCATAACTAGTTCTTTTACTGCAATACACTTACCTAATTTTGTTTCGATATTGTCAAAAGCTCCCAAAATTATTTGACTTATGATACAATTTTTTACTATCAATTTTCTGATCATGATTTGTAATTGTCAAGTCTTCCAAGTACAAATGGATCCACATTTTGGATGTACTATTGACACAGAGAGAACAATTTTCTTCTCATAATATCTCATAATTTTCCCCATATTTGATTGTTTTGCTTCACACCCATCTGGATTTCCGATGTCCTTTGTCTTTAAGGTATATTGTTAGATGTCACGATCTAAAACTCACTTTATACGGATTAGGGGCCAGTGATCGACACTGTCATCCAAACAGGCCGTACAAAATCAAATAAATTACACAAAACAATAAATTTTTTTCTTTTTAAGCAAGTACAGAAACTACACATATGCAACTCATCTGATAACTAATTAACTTTATCAATCATTAATAAGATCATTCCCAATACGATTTTCATCACCATTAATCACCATTTAAGTCTAATAACATTTCTAATATCACTATATCATAATATCTAACATTAACATTAATCCTTACATGATATATATTCAAATTACGACTTTGAGCTATACATTGTCAAAGTTGCCAACAAGCATACCACTAGCTCCATTAGTCATCGTCATTTTCTTTCATTCCATATTGTGTTACTTGAAAAATTATTATAATTTTAGGGATGAGCTAACTTAATTCAGTAAGCAAATCCTTCGTTATGCCATGAATTAAACAAAGGTGTATAACAAAAGGATAATTACAGGATCTCAAGCTTAAAGGGATTGGTGATCAGGCCAGAATAACATAGTTCATAAAGAGTTCACAAATGTAATAAGTATGACTAATCAAGTCAACAAGTATAAATTTTATCAACACATAATGTTTAGCTACCCAAATTAAAATGATTCAAATCGAATACAAAGATAAACCTCAAAGACGTATTTCACATCCAAAGCTAACATCATCAAAACAACAAATGGCGTGGAATCAAACATATATAATTTGAGTTAAATAGATGCTATCAAATAGGACCCGACTACACCCACACAACACTCATCCAAGTTCACCACTCATCTCTAGGTTCCTCTGAATGACACTAAGAACTCTTATCATCATAATCAAAATGTCCTCACCAAGACAACACGTGTTGGGTATCATTCCCAAACACAAACTTGTAGGTCATCAGCATCCAAAGAGTCAGGGTGGGCGTTGTGACAGGATACAACCCTTGAGTACTCACAATTAATGTTATTAGCAAAATGATTCCACAGGGTATGTGCATATATATAAGTTACAAACGTCCACAACAAAGGGATCACAGTGATTATAAAGATAGTATATAGTCAATGAGTCAAATAACTCAGATATTCACAACAAATAGGATCTCAATAAATCACAAATTCCACATAACGAAAGCACGATAATCAATGAGTTTTGGACCTGAAGTACTTATTGATGCATAATTTCAAGAAACAATAATTGACAGTTATACAAGTAGGCCACATTGACAGAGTAGAAATCCATTGGGCCAAATTTTGTCCAATGATACGATGACCATCTAACCTTTGACTAGCCCACAAGTTGACACTTCATTTTTGCATACAAGTCTCATATATGTATCTTGTTGGATATATAGATTTTAAGTGGGCATAATAGCATGAAAGTGTTGTAACTTAGTTGTTTTTTTTTTTTTTTTTTTTTGAAGCTTGTCATTTGTTTGCATAAGGTGCAAGGTTCAAAACTTGGTAGGAGTCTTTTTAGGCTTATTCCTTCTATTTTCTTTTTGTATATGCATTATATTGCATGCTTAGAGTATTTTACTTACCCCCTAAAATTAGCATTTTTGTCTCCAAAATACTTTTATAAATTTTTCAATATTTATTGATTAAATATACTTTATTCATGCATCACTAGTCTTGCCTTTGATATATTTCAGACACTAATCTTCTAGAATTATTCATGTGTCAATTATCGATTAACGGCAATCGTAATTCGTATCAAGTTACGAGCTTTGTTATCAAATCATATTTTTTAAAATTGATTGTCTCCAATCCATAACTAATTGTTCTTACTTTTACATTTGTCTTTATATTCATAGACTATTAGTCTTACATATAATTGTCCGTAATTATCAAGTAAATTATCTTATAATAATTATTATTATCCTTAATTACTTTACTTAATTAGGTCATAATGTTACATTACATTATGAACACCTCTTTTCATCAAAATAATTTTTGACAGGTTTGATTCCTTTGTTAACAGATAAATTAATAGGTAATAAATTCTAGAAACCATTTTTAAATATATATAAGTGAATATGTTTATCTTGCATTGCATGCTTAGAACAGAGGTTTTAACCCCATCTCACAAGCTTTTTATTTAAATTTCTTGGCCCCCCGCCCGAATTCCGCCCGTTCGGTTGGGTGTTTGGATTGGGTACTTCTAGCTAAATTTGTATTTAATTACGGTTATTCTATATATATATATATACACACACAAACACATACATATAGACACGCACACAACTATATACACATCTTAATTACGGTTATACCATCAAACCAAATTACCATCTTATTCCCAAATATTATGAAACTTTGTATGTCATATATTTATATACATACACACACACACACACAACTATATAAATATATACGCATAATTAAATATCTTCATGTAATAAACCGATGTGTATTTAAATAATAGATATTTAATGTTACATATTTAATATAATATTATATTTGTAAATAATATTGATAATATATATTTAATATTAAAATAAATAATTACTTATTGTTATTGTTATATATATTTATTAATTATAAAGATAATATATTTAAAAAAATATAATACATTACTAAGCATATATTTAAATATTCAAGAATAAGAAATATATTTTATACTCTTCAAGTATTTGTTAGTAACTCACCCAAACACTTACAATGGTGGGTCAGGTTGGCCTTGGACTCGTTAAACTTAATATGTCTGAGTTCAAATCTTCGCCAATTTGTCCAAACTGACCTATTGACAAACCTAATAATTATAATTGTATACACGTAAAATAGTGTCTTGTCATAAACTTACACACAGAAATTTTGTCAAAATGTTTTCTTTTGTTAAGCATAGCCATTTTATGATTTGTTGAAAAAAATGCCAACTAAAGGGGTGAACCGTGGCAAATGAATCGACTCCACTATTAGTAAGGATAAAGATGCATTAGTTATTCCCTTCAGTAACAATGATAGAATTAATAATCTTATTTATCTTCTCATATTATTTTATTTATGCTATAAGTTATTATTTATTTTTAGTATATTAATGAACTTTTTTCAAGCATTAATCACAGGGATTAATTTATCCCGTAATCTCTAATAACAAATTTAAAAACGAGTGAAACATTTCATTTACTTATGTTTTTTTTTGTTGTCTCATTATATAAAATAATTGATTGCGTATAGATAAAATAAAAAGAAGAGTATATTTGAATCCAAATTAGAAAGAAAATTTAAACACACAAATATATATAATTTTGGAGGCCAAAAGGCTTACACCAATCCCAAATATTATATATAATAAAATTTACAAAAAATTGTGAATATTTTAAATGCAATCATTATTTTAAATTTTAAACAGTCCTAGAAAAGAAATGAAAAGACAAAAAAGGGTTTAAAAATGGCAAGTCACGTGCACAACACGTGCACGGCGTGATACAAGGAAGCCTCCCTTTGTTCTGGTACCCTGCAATACACTCTTTCTGATTCTCTCGATCCGTTAAAAGGCATTTATTTTAGGGTTTTCATTGACATCCCTCGGATTGTAATTCTCTCTCAATTTTCGATCAAAATCCCCGATAAATCGGCGAGATGAAGCTCACTGTAAAGACTTTGAAAGGCAGACACTTCGAAATTAGGGTTCAGCCCACCGACACCGTGAGTGCTCCATCTCGCTCTCACTCTATATGTATACACACGTTGTATCTCTCTCTCTCTCTCTCTATATATATATATATATACACAAAGACATGTAAACTCATTTACATTGCAGACTTAGCTTCTATCGTTTGTCGAATTATCATATACTATAGCTATTAGTGAATCATTTTTATTTGATTCAGTGATCTTTTATAATTTCATTTTACTTTGGAATTTTCTTGATGACTGAAACAACTCAAAACGTCATGAGATAATTTTTGGTTTTCTCTGTTTTTGCGGCAATGAGATGGAACATTAGGTAAAATGAGGACTGTTAAAGTTTTATTCCTCACCAACAATTTCTAGCTTGGTTGTTACGTCCTCCAACCAAGCTTGTATTGTGTGTTTGTGATTTACCTATAAAAAAAAGTTTTATTCATTGTTTTCTACGTACTACTTCATTTAGGAGCCCGTGAGAACTGATGTGTTAGGGGCGTTTCTGAAATTGATGGATAATGGTGGGCATTAAATTTGGCGGATTTTCTCGAGACTTTTGGTCTAAAAAAACGGAAGCAATATGAAGTCCGTGTTTCGGGGATGTGTAATATTCTAAATGTTCAAGAAACTAAACTTTCTAATGACTGATTTTGGAAGATGTAATTGCGGTGGGTAATGTTTTAGAAGCGAAATTTGAGAGTTGACTCTTTGCACTGTCAATTAGACCCAAAAAAATGATGCACAGGATACAAGATTGGAATTTTAAGGAAAAAATTGTCTGATAAAGCCCTTATGCTGTTTAGAATGCCAAATCCTTTACGAAGTAGATTTCTATGTCAATAAAATTAAAAATAATTGATTTTTTATATTTTTCATAGGCTTTCTTATATTTTGAGAAAAATAATGTGAAGTTGATATTTGTCTTGGTGGTTCATATTCATTAGTAGTAGCTAGAGCCACCACTATTAGGTGTTACTAGAATTAGAGAGACCAAAAGAACATGGGTTGAGAAGATGAAAAAAACATGGAAACATATGGTCCAACAAGGTCCTTCATGGAGTTGTGTGGTGAAGAAGGATTGGTGTGGTCCACCCTAAAGAGCTAGGGTCTTATTGTTTGTTGAGTCGATTTGAGTTAGTGTGGCATAGATTATTTACTTTGGGATTTATGGTTTATCATCCATGAAACATCAAGGACATGAAAATAAAGTTGAAAAACAAAAACCATAATGAATGTATTCTCATTGATCACCATGACGTGAATATTTCACATTTGTTAGTTTAACTTGCTTTCTATTACAAAGATAAATATGAAGAAAAAATTAAGTGCTAGGTTCGGGTATTTATTGTGGGGTGATTTTGTGAAATTCTGATGATAACAGGATAAGTAGGTAGTTGTAGGATGTTGGTGTGGGCATTGGGAAAAGAGGGAGTTTTGGGAGGGCAAAGGGGTAAATGCTCTTAAAGTACAACGTGGTTAATTCTATGTGAGGTCATTTGGTTGCGTTCTTTGGCCTCACATGCTCTTTAACTTTTAGGATTTTGTATACTTATAAAAAAAAGGATTTTTTATATCTTATAGATGTTAGGTTAGGGTTCTTTCGGAGGAGGTAATATACATTGGATTGTTTAGGGCCTGATTGAGCTCAGAATTGGGTTGGAGTCTAGGTAAACTAGAGAGAAAAAAAGGGGTGGGGGTGGCAACCCAAAAGGTGTGTTTTGCATCTTAAGGGACAATACAACCCCAAAGGTGTGTTTTACATCCTAAGGGACAATAAGGCACAAAATGCTATACATTCATTGGTCAGATCCTGCAAAATGAGTCTAACCAACCTGTGTATATACGACGCCGCGTGTGTGGAGATCAATTAGCAAGGCTAGCACATGTGGCGAATTAAAATGACCTCTGGAGGTACACCTCTCTAAGTTAGAACTTGTTAGTTTGGTAAATGAGACCATGTTAAGGTGTTGGAGCTCTTGCTGTGAAGACATGCATGGTGCAATATGTGTGCTGGGGAATTCATGGAATCTCTATTTCTCTAAGACTTGCCAAGAGGCAACCTTTGACCCATGAGGTTGTGAGGGGTGGCAAGGATCAAAACTTTGTGTTGGAGTGTTATTTTGGTAGGCTCGAAAATGGAACCATTTTGGAAATATGTAAAAAACACAATTGAATATGCTCCAAGCTTACACATCTATCCACACAAAAAGATATAGGGGTGGATGAGTAATTTTTTCCCTTCCTATAAGTGAGTTGATAGTGACAAACAACGGATAAAAGTCAAGTATAAAGGATTCTAAACCTGATGTTTCTTGTATAAGAGTGAGTTGTTACAGTCAACTCTCATATAATTAATGAATCTGGGAGAGAAAATTAATTAATTATCAAGTTTTCTCATACTTTTATTAATGTATAAAAGTGTTCCCTATATGTATATGACTTTTGTTACAAAAAGAATAGGTTATATTCAGCTTTTTAACGACAATTTGGTCTTTCATATAAAATGTATATAATATTCAACTTAAAGCTTAAAAGAAATCATCATATCCTTTTGAACAGAAGTGTGTTTCCTGCACTTGTTTATGTCATAATTTTCTCCACTTACAATATTTTTTATTTTAATTATGTAAAATTAACAAATATAATTCCTAAGACATATCATAAATGGAATATATATATATAAGTATATATTATATAACTATTTCATCTCTCTAATAATTAATATAATAAAATATTTTTTTTTTTCTAAAAAAAATATTAATTATTAGGTAATAGAATTATTAATTATCCACCATAGAACTAAGTTGGTTTCATAAAATTTATTAATTATTAGAGATTATTAACTTATTGAATATTAATTATGAGAGGGTTGATTGTATATTCAAATATAACATTATGATATAACAAGCACGAACTCTATAATATACATTTAGGCATTTTGAAATATGCTACCAATAAAATAACAATCTAAGTCAATTAGCAAGCTAGGATGTGATACTTAGCAACTGAGTATCACAAAAAGTTGTCCTACCTCCCCCCCCCCCTTTTCCATTTTCTAATTTTTTTATTTAATTTCTTTACTTATTCTTATATTTTATTTCTTTGAGAAATCAAACGTATTTTTCGGCATCTTTGGGTTTCAATTCTTCAATCTCTCCTTTTTTTATAAATAAAAAATATTGCCTTTTATTAATCATTTTGATGGAAGTTTGTAAATTTCAAATTTCCACCGTGTTTTGTTGTGGTTCAATAGGAAATGGAAATAGAAATGGAAATGTTTTTGTTGTTTTGATGGAAAAAGAGGAAATTTTGATTCTTTGGTGGTGCAGTCACACTTTGGCTAAGACTTCCACGTCATGAAACCACAAAAGTCTCAACTGGACCATGGGGTATTCCACCAAGCTCAACGATCTCCTTGGGCCATACTCACAAGTCACAACATAGGCAAGTGTTAATATTTCATGGTGGTTGTCCTTGAAGGCTGCTTGGTAAAGTGCGAAGGTGATTGAGACCAAGTAGAAAGGTCACCTTGGTAATGCATGCAGCATCTTTGTCCAAGGCCACGAAGGACTGACATTGTGGACCTTCTTGTGTTGGTTAGCATGAGAGGACCATGTGGTAGCCTGGTAGGAGTGTGGTAAACCATATGGCCTAGGGAGAGATGGCCACACGAATGTCTAAGAGGAACCACATTTGGCAATATCTGCTGATGACACATACTCACAATGAAGGTAGGTTTTAATATTTTAGGGTGGTTGTCCTTGAAGGCATCTTGATTAAGTGCCAAGGTGATGTAGGTCAAATAGAAAGGTCACCTCAGTAATGTTTGCAGCATTTTTGTCCAAGGTCAAGGCACTGTTTATACTGGCATCATTTAGGACTGACATTCCGCACCTTTAGGTGGTGGCCAACATGAGAGGACCAAGACGTAAGAGGTTGGTGAACCATGTGGCCTAAGGAGAGATGGCCACATGGACGTCTAAGAGGATCCACATTTGGGAATAAGGAAAGATGGCCACATGGATGTCTATGAGGAGCCACATTTGGGAATATCTGCTGATGACACGATGCTTTTGTTTTTTGTTTCTTTTGGGGGGTTGGGGTGTGCCTACAAATGTATTGCAACATGTTTCTAGTATTTATTTATTTTTTTGATAAGTAAGAGTTGTATATATAATGGTGTCCAAGAAGGGTATCAAGGGCAAAAACTCCAAGAGCTTACATCTGTTTTAGAGAACCCAAAAAATCTACAAAAGAAGAGACATTTATAGGGAAAGCCTCTTTGGCCCAAAAAAATAAACAACGCAAAAAAGCATCTTTAAAGAAATGAGTAGAGAGCTCCATATCTTTAAAGACACGGTTGTTCTTTTCAATCCAAATACACCACAAGAGACAAATTGGGGCCAGTCTCCAAACTCTCTTGATCTTATTTGGGAGATTGCATCCTTCCCAAACCAACAGACGGTCTTTTACTGAGCATGACATAACCCATGAGAAACCAAATAGAGCAAAAATAATATTCCAGCAGCTCCACTAAACATGACAGTGGATGAGCACGTGATCCACCCTTTTCTCATCATTCTTACAAAAGTAGCATCTACTAGCCCAAAGAAAGTCTCTTTTCTTCAAGTTATCCGCAGTTGATATAGTCTTTCAAGAAGCTTCCCAAGCAAAGGAAGAAGCTTTAGGGGGGCTTTTGAACGCTAAATGAGCTTCCAAGGAAAGGGAGGGCTATCCGAATCAACCATGCTCTTATATAAGGATCGAACAGAAAAAGATTTCTTATCCGGCTTCTAAACTCTCTTATCCTCCCTATCTTCCATAGCCTGGAAATTGTCAAGGTAACAAAGGAAAGAGCCCACCTCTTCAAGTTCCTAATCAAAAAATCTCTCCTAAAATGGGGAATCTAGATAAGCTTGTTCCCAATTTTTTCCAAACACTTGCTAGCCCAAGTCGCCTTATTGCTAGCCAAACTGTATAACAGAGGGAATTTCGCCCTCAACGACTTTTCTCCAGTCCAGACATCATCCCAGAATTTCACCCTACCACCATTTCCGAGAACAAAACTACATCTTTCCATGAAAATCCTCCAACCACCTCTAACGTAACCCCAAAGACCACATCCCCTTGGACCCTCTGCATTGCCCGAGCACCAGCCCCCATGATCCACTTCTAGTATTTATTAACACTGCTCATTGACATAATTGCATAAATTGAAAGTTGTAACATTTTGTAGGACTCATTAAGCCTTTTTTCGTGATTGATCGAATGTAACTTCTGCAATCCTAGATCATGGCAGTGAAGAAAAACATTGAAGATGTACAGGGAAAAGACAATTATCCATGCGGACAGCAATTATTGATTCACAATGGAAAAGTTTTGAAAGATGAAAGTACTCTAGCAGAGAACAAGGTCACCGAGGATGGTTTTCTTGTTGTCATGCTTAGCAAGGTAATCTTATTTCCTAATTTTTAAACCAACATGACTTTGTCTTGGCTTTAACTCTCAAATATAGTTGTGTCATTTCCCAGTTTTGTTATTGCATGCTATATTGTTTTGGTAATTATATTTTTTTTATGTTTCTTGCTGTTATATTGCTTGGTTATCAGCATGAAGCCTTGCTATCATATTTTTTTAATTCTCCATTTATCAATTTTTCCCCTTAAAAATTTATTTTCTATTCCTTTGATATATTTGCAGAGTAAAACTTTGGGTTCAAGTGGGACCTCATCTGCCCAGGTTTTTTTCTTGTGTTATGTGTACTATTTACAGGGAAGTCACCTTACTTCTTCTGCTTTCTAATGAAAATTTTCTTGCACATATGTTTGAACAGACTGCACCTACAACTGCACCAACTTCTAATCCTATTCCTGCAGCAAATACAAATTCTAATCCTACTCCGGCACCTGAAGTTCCTGCACAAGCACCGTGAGTTTTGATGACAAACACCTGCATAATGTTACTTTTGGATAAATTGGATCTAACTAATACAGCTCGCAAATGTTTATTTTGCAGGGCCCCGAAAAGTACAGCATCTGCTTCCGATGTGGCAACAGCTAATCCATCTTTACTGTAATGTTACATTTTTATGATGTCTTTTTGGACTTTGTCAATTCTGGCTAATTAATCTAATTGTTGTGGGGATTTTTTTTTTTTTTTTTGGGGGGGGGGGGGGGTGGTTCAATTTGTTACTGTGAACTGAGTTGGGATGAGAAGATGGCTTTATTTTTCTAAAGACAACAACCTAACATGGTGGTTTTTAAGTCAACCCTCTTATAATTAATAGACATGGGAAATTGAAAAATTATTAGAATTATTAATTATTAAGTTTTTTCATACCTTCATTAACCAATAAATATTTCTCACATGTAAATAATTTTCAGTACAAAAAAAAAACCTTGTTTGAAGTTTTTAAACGACATTTTAATTTTTCATGAAAAATACATATAATACTCAAGTTATGGCATAAAAAACTCTAAATGTCTATTTTAAGTAAAGAAGTTATGTGTCCTGATGTTATAATTTTGCCATTTACCATACTTTAAACTTCAATTATGTAAAATTAATAAATATAAGTATCAAAATATGGCATAAATGGGATATATAAGTACATGTATAACTATTTTTTATCTCTCTAATAATTATTATTATAAAGAATTTTTATGAAAAAAATATTAATTATTAAGTAATAAAATTATTGATTATTCACCATGGAACCAAGTTGGTTCCTTAAAAATTTATTAATTATTAAAGATTATTAACTTATTGAATATTAATTATAGTGTTCTTAAAAGCTATCGCCTAGGCGATTTGGTGAGGCTATTTTCAGTCTTATCGCTTTAATATGTTCTAGGCCGGGCATTTTTAAAGACGCGATCGCCTTAAGTAAGGCGAGATGCGACCAAGCGATAGCCTTTTTAATTGTAACATATTTTACTTGTATGTTCTTATGTTTATAGTGTTCTATGTACTTATTTAATAATTCTATAAGAGGCCTATCAATATAAAAGAATATAGTTATATAGTCTAGAAATATTATTGTCCAATCTATTATATTAAGTATAATTATCAAACATTAGTACAAAATTGGGCTAATGAACATTTAAATATTTGAAATGTTGCCAAAAATTCAAAGTTTTAGAGAGTACTTCTTTCAACATGAAAAAAAATTTAAGTAGGGATTGATATTTCATCTTCTATAACCAACAAACTATTATTATTTTTCACAAAATTTGAGACAGCCCACAATAAAATATTTTTCTTTCGTCAATCAAATTGATCACCTATATGGGAAGTTTTCTCAACATAGGCCGGATTTTTGAGAATTAGTTTAGATATGTGCGAGATTGACCTTATCATGTCTTCTATATTATGAGAATTAGCAAGTTTATAATAATTTATTTTATATAAGACTTAGATAACAAAACCTTGAATATTAATTTACAAAAAAATTACTAAAGCTTAAAATGGTTATATCACTTAAATATGTCACATGTAACTTTTAGATTGAGCTTTTTAGTGTTACATGATAATTATTTTAGTGATAATATATTGTTTAACTTATAATGAATTAACTTTAATGTGTAATATATATATATATATATATATATATTTTTGATTATTTTATTAGTTAGTGTCTTACTTCACTCAGGCTAACGCCTTTTTGTTGCCTCGCTTTTCAAGCAATGCGAGACTTTAGCGTCTTAAGAGCGTCTTTCGCCTTTAACTATAATGATTAATTATAAGAGGGTCAACACTAGTTCACTTGGCACAAATTCCTTTGAAGGAAAAACCACATTATTATTGCTTTTGTTAAGGGTTGGTACAAACTACTTTAAATGGCTTGACCATGAATCATTGACAAGCTTATTGGGTCACTTAAACAGTTTGAAATGAAAGTTGATTCCAAAATTGCTACCCTTGTATTGGCTTGATGAGAGCCATGAACTGTTGAACTGGGTTTCAAGCAGCTCAAAATACCACTTGGCTAGTATTTTCTTTTTCAATCTTTTATCCAAGTCCTTTTGAATTTCCTATTAAATTGTGGTTCCATTGACCAATGAAACATAAAATTCCTACATTTTGAAATTCCATCCATAGCATCTGTTTCTTCTGTCACTAAAATTGCAACATAGAGATCAAGAAAGACTGCAATATCAGGAGTAGCAAATTACACAAGGAAAAAAATTAGTCAATAGTTATTAAGAAATGGTCAATGTCTCCTTTACTATTAGACTAAGTGAACATATTTTTTTTGTGGAACATATATGAAGTGAAGACTTCTCTAAAGAATCTATCAAGCAGTGCTTTTGTTTATCAATGGTTAGATCCTTTTGTATTTTTTTCCTTTTTCGGGTAGATTGTTATTTTTTAAAAATAAAAATTTTTATTTTGTAAATGTCTACAATATGTTAGCTAGGAGAAACGATCTGGGTGACAAGTTTGCATGAAAGAAGCTACCAATAAGAGAAAAATACTACTCCATCCAATTCTTAGCAGTTTTGAAATACGATTTCATTTTTTTTTTTTTTTCATTTTTCTATGTATTTTGTTGCGGGAGGGATGGATAACCTTAATTGTGTTGGCTGGGGAAGTTGAAAATTATTGTTTGAAATGACTTCTGTTCCACCACAAATATATCCAAATTTTGATCATAGAGCTGGAATTGCCTCAAACATTAGATGATTAAACATGTGCACGTTGAGCTTAAATCCACATCAATTTCAATACTACATTCTTGTATATTCATTTTGCCATTTATATTGTGCACCAGAAATGCAATTACAGGTGATTTGATAATTTTTCTTACTTCTATAAAAAAAATAAAAAAAGTACTTGGGAGTTAATTTTTTTATACGGTAAACAATTTTTGGTGTAATTTAATATTATAAAAATTATAATTTTTGTTTTTTCAGTGCTCCTTCTGATACTTATGGTCAAGCTGCTTCCAATTTAGTTGCCAGTAATAATCTTGAGCAGACTATTCAACAAATTATGGATATGGGTGGTGGCACTTGGGACAAGGAAACTGTTACCCGTGCACTTCGAGCTGCTTACAACAATCCAGAGCGAGCTGTGGATTACTTATATTCTGTATGTTCTTAAATTTTTGTATCGCCGAACCATCAAGCATTAGCTGTGGTGGTATCTCGAGGTTGAGGGTTCAAGTCCCAATTGGAACAAATGTGTTTGTCTTATCAAAAAAAAAAATTCGCGTTGCCAATTTTGTTACCACTTTGCTGCTGATACTGTTCTTGTTTGTCAGGGCATTCCCGAGGCAGCAGAAGTTGCAGTGCCGGTTGCTCACATCCCTGCAAATCAGGCAACTAGTGGAGTTAACACGACTGAAAGTGGGGCTGCACCTGTTTCTGGAGCACCTAATTCGTCTCCCTTGAATTTGTTTCCTCAGGTATTAGGTTATATTATATATATGAATTTTCATTACACTTGTTTACCTTTCTCTGCTTCTTATACTAGCTAACTGGAATATCTCCAGGAAACACCTTCTGGTGCTAGTGGTGGTGGACTTGGATCGCTAGATTTCCTTAGAAATAACCAACAGGTGTGGCTCCTATTATATTATCTCATGCCATTTCGTGAATAAGAAACTTCTGCTTATGGGATTCCATGTTAAAACTTTTCAGATCCAATGTTGAAGCTTTTCGTTTATTAACTGGACATGCTTTTCTATACTATTATGTTAAACCAGCCCTTTCGGTCTTCCAATTGGTCAGCTATCCAAATTGTAGTTCTTCAAATTTAAGCAGAAAGAAGAATAAGATAGAGATTAGTTAAGGGACAAACTTGTAACTTCATTTAAAAGTGAAAAAAGGCACTTATCTGCTCCCCCTTGTTTATCTTTTCATTCCCTCTCTCTAAATTGCACATTCTGGTTTCTCTATTTTAACCCAACTCCCATGTTTCTCTCTATACATGGGGTATGATCACTCACAGTGCACATGCACAACTTCTACAAATTAAAGTAATGTTTGCCATAATAATGATCGAATTAGACCATATCTTTCTAAGTATGGTATCTCAATCAAAGGTGATCAAACAAAATCATTTAGATACTTAATCAGTCTTTATACATTTAATTGTTTACTATGTTTTCCAATAACACTAAATTCTGATTTTATTCATTTTCTCTTGGTTTGCAATTTAGTTCCAAGCATTGCGGTCAATGGTGCAAACAAATCCACAAATTTTACAGGTCCATATGCTCTCTTTTTTATTCAGATGACCTTTTATGGCTTTTCACTTTTGAAGAGTTGGAAGCTGTTTCTTTTGTACAGCCCATGCTTCAGGAGTTGGGAAAGCAAAACCCCCAACTTTTAAGACTAATTCAGGAGCACCATGCAGAGTTCCTTCAGTTGATTAATGAACCTCATGAAGGTTCTGAAGGGTGAGTTCTTATGGGCATTGTTGGTAAATACTAATTCATTCATAGAGGACAGGTGGATGCATGTTGTTTATATATTTATCATTTTAAATGTTCTAGTAGGTTGCAGTTGTCTTTTTGGAAAGCCTTGATCAGGCTGTTTAATAGGGTTACCGTCAATTGTACTTAACAAACAAAAAAAAAAGGTTGCGCTTAATAGTGGATCTTCTATGGCATAGAAACTGAAGTTGAGGATAGCATTAAATATCTTCTTTTTTTTAAATAAAAAACTTGGTTTGTTCTACCAGTTGAGTTGCATATGTCAACATCGAATTTTTCTGACATGTATTGGAGCTGCCTTTTCAAACAAAACATCAACCCTTCTTTGTTTTGCCTCCTAAACTATCTGAGCTTCTATTGCCTTGGCACTAGACCAACATCTATTCTCAAGACCACCAATTTATGACTACTAGGACATGGTCTTGTTTGCTGATTGTGATAACATGAACTTTCCTTCAGGGATTTATTTGATCAGCCTGAGCAGGATATGCCTCATGCTATTAGTGTTACCCCAGCAGAGCAGGAGGCCATTGAACGAGTATGGATTCATTTTCCTCCCTGTTATTGGTAATCATTTATGTTTCATCTGTTCTATAATACTTACTAAATTGTTTTCTTTTACTATTTCCAGCTTGAGGCTATGGGATTTGATAGAGCCCTCGTCATTGAGGCATTTTTAGCCTGTGATCGCAATGAGGAATTAGCAGTCAACTACCTATTGGAGAATGCTGGAGATTATGAGGATTGAATGGTAAATCTTAGCCAACATTCTCTGGTTCCACATGTTTACATTCAGCGTCTTTATTTAATAGTTTGAAAATTTGTAAAAGCTGTTCTATTATTTTTAATAGTAATCTCTTCTGATTTGATTTTCCTTCTCCCTAATGGTTTTCCTTATTGGAAATGCAAAGCTTTTGTTAATTGTGCTGTCCGATATGTGATATGAAATACAAGAATGATTAAATAGTACAATGTTTTGCATCCTCCTAATACTGAGAAATTTGCTTCCAGATATAAAGTTGTCTAACTACTTCCAGCCTCTTTGAATATGTCATGTCAAATTGTGGAAGCCATTGATTCATTGAATGGTTTGAGAATAGTGCACATTAATTATTTTTATCTTGGTTGCACATAAAGCTAATGCTCAGAAAGACCAAGATAAAAATAATAAAGTAATAATGCTGTGGGTCCTCAAATCCTCCTTTTGAGATCCTTAAATCCAATGAGCTTTCCTTAGTAGATGGGCCAGCCCTTCACGGTCCCTGCTACTTACAGTCTTTCACTTTTAACTATGTTCAGTATGTTGTATATGCATAACGGGTTGCACCTTAAGAGGGGAAGAAAGTATGTGGATTTTTCCCCAAACGTTTATCACCTTTGTTGGTATACTGAGGAGAAAATAGAAGTAAATAACCTTTTTTTACCATGTCCTTTCCCTGACATTGATTTGGATTGTTCTCTCTTTGTTGGTGTACTGACGAGATAGTAGAAAGTAAATAACCCTTTGTTACCATGTCCTTTCCCCAACAGAGATTTGGATTGTTCTTTCCGTTCAGTTTGTATCAAACTCCCAACCTCTTTTTCCTTCTTAGACCTTTCTGTACCAGTTTGTGGGAGTTCTAATGGAACTGTTATGGACATGTGCTATCCCATTGGTCAGTTCTATAACTTCTCACTAGAGAGGACTTGGACTTGCCAGGATCCTCTTTGTGGACTACATTGTGCTTTGAGTTTGGCAATGTCTTCCTTGTTGATATCACTTGAGAGTGATTGGTCTGCTCCGCCTTTTCTCTCTCTTCTTTTGCGATTTCAGTCCTGTGGAAACCTCCTTTACTTGTTACTAAAATTGTCAGTGGTCTACTATCTCTATGTAGAAATCTCCTCACCCCCGCTACTTTTGCCATATGTTGATGGTTGTGCTTTGAATCATCCAGGGTTATAGCTAATATGATTATAGCATTTAGGTAATCTTTCACATCTTGGACTATTTCAACATCTTATGTTTCCTATATGTTTGTGTTGTCCTCTTGCTTCCATTTCTTTTATGTACCTGCAAACACTCACTGGTCTATGGGCCTTAAAAGGTATTCTATAATTTAGATATTTTTTTGGCTTTTCATTTTGAATGTGATTTTTCCCTGGTTACAGAGTAATTTTTTTTTCCCATCACCTTTCTGTCGATTCATTTCAGGCAAATTCAAATGAATCATCATATCAGTCTGGAGTTTTTGTGAAAGCCTTGCTACGCCATCCAAAATTCAATGGCAGTTGGTTTATCTAGTATGGTTTTTATGCATATGATTGGATGGTGATTTAAACTGGTTCCTTGTTATTTGTCCATGGGCGTGATAGTCTTCAAGTCTCCTAAAAAAGGGGCTAGGTTTGGGATGGTGCAGTGCAGTTGATCTTGTGACAATTCTTTGGTGTTTCCCCATCTAACATGTCCAGAGTTTTACATTTGTTCACATTGTCTGAACATGGATTATGCATTTGTGTTTTTTCTTGACTTGAATTTTATACAAGATCCAGGATTCTAATTATCTCAGTATCATTGTTTCCATGCATAATGCAAAGGCCAGCAGATATTGCCTTATTTTTAGGTGTTGAAAAGAAGAAACTTTGCACCTCCCAGAATTTATTTTTTATTTCTCTTCTTGGTCTCCTCAATATCTTCAAATTGAATGTAGCAGTCGCAATCCAAGATGGTAAACCTGTGAAGTTGATTTTTCCTTGAACAGGTGGTCATACTATAGAGATGACTAAGCATTTTAACTCTCTTTTCATGGTGGTCAGTTAAATCTTAATTGGAATTTTCTATTAAGACCTTCTAGCTTTTGGGCACTGGAGGTTTGGGCCAGCCTTGTAAGCATTTCATTGATGAAAATCAAAGTCACCCTTCCTGTAAAACCATCTCAAGGAGTCTTTCCCTGTAAATGCCAATTTCCTACCTGATTTGAACTGCTAGACCTTTTACGTACTGCAAATGGGACACTTATTTTTGCTTCCGTCACGAATACTTAAAGAAAGAACCAAGGAAATAATATTTAGAATTGGAATTTGCTGAAATTGGAAATGAGTTAATTTACCTTGTTTTCACTAATTTACCTCTAAACTTAAATTGGCAACAAACTTAAATTTAAATTTTGTTGGATCCCCTTCACTAATATTATTAAATTACATATTTATCCTTGTCATTTTATCGCCCTAGCCAGAATGACACTTAATTGTATCCAACACTAAATCAAAACCCAACCCACAGCAAACTCACCTATATCAATCCGTCACCACTACCAGATTGAACCCATCACCACCACCGGACATTAGTTAAAGGCTTGTTCATTAGACATCAGTTTGCAGAATAGACAAGTTAAATTTAAATATATTTTAAAATTCATTACTTTATTAAGTTCGCTTCAAACACGACACAATCATCAACTAATAAGTTGTCTAATATTATATAAAAAATTGAAGACTTGTTTGAGATTAACAAGTCAAGTTTAAATACAATTTAAAACTCAATTTATTTTAGTAAACCGAGTTGGACAACTTACCTAATTCCAGCAGACTAACGAAAGGGGTTAAAAGTGCCAAAATATAATACTCAAATGGGATTGAACATATAAAATGTCAAGTAATTCAAGGAATATTTGTGCAATTTAACCCTTTTATTTAGAAATGTAATCAGAGTCCAGAGAACACTACTTGCAAACATAGTACAGCAATTACCTATATATCCACTTGCTGGAGGTCGTGCATTGCAGTCTCTCACTAATCACAATATATAGCAGGTTATAGATTTCAAAACACACAAACATACTGCCATCTAGACTGGTCATTTAGGAGACTCAGAACTCCCTATCCGGGAACAGAATAGGGGCAACCAGTGACCAGATGAACAAAGCTGCAGTTGCCCACCCGGTTAGAATTCGGACCCACACAGATGGCCACCCCACATCCACCAACTTCCTGCTCTCTCCAACGGAGGTCGACCACCCTGTAAGAAGCATTGCCGAGTACATGCTGGCAAGGGAGAAGATAATGTGGAAGAAGGAATATGAATATGTAACTAGCTTAGACTTTTCTTTCTCTTCCTTTTCATCTGCTTTGTCCAATGGAAGCAAAGGCTTTCCAGCACCTTCATAAAAAAAAAAGGATGTCAGACTTGAACGGATGTTGTCAATTCATCCAATTCTGTCAATTGCAAAATAGGGGTGCAATTCGGGCAGGACAGGACTCATGTTGAGTCGTCTCCAAACTCAACCCAAGTTCTAAAACAATCAAATAAACCCAATCCGAATTAAAATTTATTAGTATCAGATTCAACCCCAACCCAATTACTAATTTCAATTTTTTATATTTTATTCACAATTTCTTTAATAAATTGTTATATTTTTTTCTTATTTTAATTATACACTAAAAGTTCTAATAATTTCTCTCAATTTTTCCTTCTAAAAGAAACGAAAAAATATTAAAATAATTCCTTCAACATAATTTAATTTTGAAAAAATGTTAAAAGTCAACAAGATTTTGAAATTATAAAACTGTAAATAATAATTCTTGTAAGGAATTCCTATTAATCTAATGATGGATAATTAAAGTATAAAAAATATAATATATAAAATATTGAATTCAGGTTCGGATTGGATTCAAGTTTTTAGAGTTTCAACCTAAGTCCAACCTTAATTTAGATCGGGTTTGAATAATTTTGTCCAAGTCCAACCCTAATTTAGATCGGGCTTGAATTCTTTTGCCCAAGCCCAACCCAAAGTGTAAAAAATAAAACCCAAACCCTAAAAAATTTGGATTGGTCTCATGTTGGGTTCAGGTTGGCCCCCAAGTTGCACCCCTATTGCTAAATGGGCCGTTAACAAATGGTCTCTGATGTGTTTTAATAGCACTTTCTTTAAACAATACCCTTTTAGGAGACTTCAGTGGATGTATCTTCAAAGTTCAAAAAGAGAACATTAAAAATGCCCAAAGAAACCCTCACTAAAAAAAGATGAGAAAAGAAAAAAGAAATCTCAGAGTTGTGAGAAATATTTTCCTAATAAAACCTGATGCTGGTTGATGGGTTGTGGTATATGCCAATCTTTAATTTTTCTCATCTCAAATCAACAAATACCCATAGGAAAAAAGTATGTTTTATCTGAATTAAAGACACTCTCTTTGAAACTAACATTTGGGAGGAAAATACAAATTTTCCTGACATTTTTCCAAACACATTTAATTTTGATTAGCATAAAAAAGAAACGCACAACCAAACCTACCTCCATTGAGTCATTAGGGTGAACACTAACCTGCCCGGGGTGAGCTCGGTGGGGAGAGCAGAGTCGTAGAAGAACCAGCACGAACAGCAGAGTAGACAACTGATAGAACAGTAGTAAGCAGTCCAATAGTAAGGGTGCCTGTCGAAACAGCTTGAGAATGCTTGTGAAGTCCATTGCACTCGTACTCCCTTGGTTCACTAGCAAGTCCACTGTAGCAGAGGTACATGCAGTACAAAGATATAACTGAAGCAGGCAAAATGCTGCCACTTACCTGTTTCACATCAATAAAACTGTAACACATGAAATCACCATGATCCTCATATTACAGATGAGCCAACTACATTTATCCATGTTATGTACAGTGTAGAAGTTCATTCATCCAAGTAATTATCACACAGAAAATCAATGTGACTAACAAGCATAAACAAACAGGACGACTGCTCTACTTGGTTAGAAACTATGTTACATGGAATCTTTTACGTGGCATTCAAATACCTGTGTCTGACATATGGACACGAGTATGGGATGTGTCTAACATGTCTATTTGGACATGTACCCAACAACATAACCACTAATTCAAGTTTATTACATAATTGTGCATAAAACAACGCTCTTATTAATGTTCCTTTTGTTGCATAGTTGCTTTAAAAATGGATGGAGTGTCCATATTGATCACAAACACCATTTTACTTTGCTAAAAAGAATATTTTATATATATATATATATATATATATTAATCGGTACATTAAAATTATATTATAAACAAAGTGCCCGAGGGGGGTGAACCCATGTGCAAAAAAAAGGGAGAGGCCACGAAAAATCAAAGCCTTAACTTCCACAAAAAAGCTATAAAAGTGTATAAATACATAGGATATTCCTCTTTACACTAAAAATATCATAATCTCAAAAAATTATCCTTGAATACCCAGCTAGATAACTCCCTATCCTCAAAAGTTCGCCTATTTCTCTCTCTCCAAATACTCCAAACAAGACAAAAAGGTGTCATGGATGATGGAGAAAAAAAATCAAAAACACTTTATTCTTCTCCAATGATAAGCATCATCATCCAACTGTAAACTGGAATAGTTGCCATCGTGGATCCTGTTATCCTAACCCACCCTATGTAAATCTATTTCCTTCTATCAGATGTTTTTTTTATGTATGTATACAGTATGCATATGTTAGAAGATTAACAAACTGAGCAAACTATTTGTGGTTGGCTATAATAATAGGAGTCCAAGATTAGAAACTTACTGCAGGGTGCAGCGTCACTATGGCAAAAATGAACACAGAAATCAGAGTCATAACAATAAAGAAGGTGTTGAGCCCACAGTCATGTCCAGATGGGGTAAACAAATAGAAGAGAAGTCCGGAGAAGGAAAATGTTGCCACATAACATACAAGCGAAACAACAAGCAGAGCAATGTACCTGCAAAATTTAGGGACCATGTAGCAAAAAAAGACCGACTAAAATCCCAAGAATGCCAGAAAAGTAACAACTATAGATTATCTGAGGGTAATTGAAAGAAAAACTGTTCCAATAGCTATAACTAACCAGAACTGCTCATCATATTTAACCCATTTGTCATTCCATCCATGAACAAAATCCAACAAAAGCACAACTTGAACAAGAAGAAACAAGCCTGAGCCAAATTTTGATATTGTCTCTGCATTTATAAATTGTACAGTAAGATTAATTCAACTTATGAATAAAGAACCATTCAAAGAGTTTTTTTAATAAACAAAAATGGGGGGGGGGGGGGGGGATTATATACATCTGATTTTTGCTGCAGGGGAAAACTAGGCAAAATTGCTAGAATTAGCACAAATTTTTATATGATGCAAATGCATTAGAAAGGTTATGGCTAATGTACTCTTTTAGCAGATGAAATGCCAATAAACATCTTCGAACTTATTCCTAGTCTTAGACTCTCAGCTGATTTCCATCTAGTTAGGTTACTGATCTCCAATTGTCAATGCTCTTCTTCACTCCCTTAACTGCTGGACAGAAATCTCCACCCATTAACCATGCTCATGCAACCAGGAGAAGAAATCTGTCCACAAACCTGTCCTAGAAACATTATCCTCACACATACAGTATGTCAATATGATTTTTTGTTGGGACCACATTCAAGAGAAACTCAATCCTTGTTTCAAGGATTTTGCTGCCAATTTTGACAAACCCCATTTTCAGTTTGAACAATATATACTTGCATTTAACTCTTATCCTAAAGAAGAAGAAAAAATCCCAATGTTGCGTAAAAGTATATGAACTCGGGAAGGCCTTGTCAAGAGGTTTATTAAAGCCTTAGCAATTGATAACAAAAGCAATGGCAACTTGCCAAGTACAATGCACACATCTCATTATATAAAAGAGTAACATGGCACCAATAATAATCAATGATCTCATTGTGTTAACAAAGAAACACAACAATGGTATTGTATTCATTAATAATAGTGTTAAAAGATTAGTACATTAAAATATCATCTCATCAAGGGCTTTGAGATCAGGAATTTAGGTCAACTTTGGTTGGGATCCATGGTAAAATGATCTTTGTAGAAGGAGAGAAGTACGAGCAACAAAAGGCAACCATAGATTGCAATTGACATATATCCTCCAAGACTCTATTGTTACATTTAAAATCCGTCTTTTCCTCTCTGTTCAAATGGTCCAAAGAGTTGCAAACAACCTCAATTTTTCGAAAAACTCTGCCCCTCAAGACCCAAGCTCGACTCTCCCAATAATCAACCAAAAGGACCTTTGCATCACCAATTCAATACCAAAGATTTCCTGATTGAGGGGACTGATACAAGGGCAGTTCATATAGGTTGAATTAAGTTGTTACTCTTCTCATAATAACATACATAACTTAGGGTGCTAAAGCAGCTTTGCTTACGAAAGATTCATTACCGACCCTGATTGGAAAGGATTCAATTTTCAGATTTTAAAATATAGAATTCACCTAGAAATATGAACATTACCAGCCGTAATATTGTCAATACCGAAGATTTCCTGATTGAGGGGACTGATATAAGGGTAGTTCATAAAGGTTGTATTAAGTTGTTTCTGTTATCATAATAACATACATAGCTTAGGGTGGGTGCTAAAGCAGCTTTGCTTACGAAAGATTCATTACCGACCCTGATTGAAAAGGATTCAATTTTCAGATTTTAAAATATAGAATTCTCCTAGAAATATGAACATTACAGCCATAATATTGTGAATCTTTGATAACTAAACAAGAGCTAGGAATCCATACAGTCATGAGCCATTTCTAAATAATAACAGAAAACTCCAATTATAATATCTATTTATTCTCCTTCATGAAGTCCTTTAGATATCAAAACCTAAAAGCCACGGACAGCTGTCATTCTCTCGGAATGCCACATGCCAAAAGTACATTTTGCTTGAAGAGATATAATTCCTCAATAATCTAAAGGATGCTAGCGAACCTACATCACAACTTAGAATGCTTGGAGTCTTGCATAATAGAAAGAAAGATCTCCTAAGGAAACTATTATCCTGAGAAAAGAAAGAAACTTATAAATAAAACAATAAAAAGTTCACAGTAGTAGTCTGGCGACCTCTAGAAGAAAAACAGCATACCGTAGAAGCTGATAATCCCATTGGGAAGGAAAAACATAAAGATTACCAAAAGGCACCAGCAAATAATTTTCATCATCCATCCACCATGGTGCAAACTGTCGCGAGGATCCCTCTGATTTTTCACTCCAATCATTAGAAGAGATAGAATTGTGAAAATAAGAAGTTTCCCAAGCTGACACGCAGCACTGCATCTGTTTCAAACCATTCCCTACTTGGTGTTTCCTGAAAATGATTAATCCCTGCATAGATGAACAATTAAGACATCATTTTTATCATTAAACAACTATGAATGAGACATCTAAGAACTCATTGGTTGTTTGAAAGTTCAATAGGGTCTCAAAAAAATTAACTTGGATCATCCTCATCATCTTTTTGATATCTCAACTGGCACTAGGGAACCTAGAGATTGATAGTAAATAATCAGTACACTGCTCACTACAAGACAAGCCAATTACCAAGTTCTTGCAACAATAAACAATGACAATTCAGGAACATTAATCAAGACACCCATGTGCCCAAATCACTATCTACTTCAACTATACCCCAACAAGCATAAAATTTCAGAGGTAAATCATAGTTATATGAATTTGAGCCTTTTAAAAACATGGTGAGAGAAATTTCCAATATTTGAGCAGCAAACTGAAATGTATGATCATCACGAAACAGCATTGAAATTGGGGCCATAGTACCCATGCAGCATCCCTATATTACAGTTATGCATAACTTATCAAAAGAATATATCACTGTTAATCATAATTCCAGTAGTGTTACTAGCCAATTATAACTAAAGTTTTTTTTTCACACACTGTAAAACTATCACATAAGATTATGCAATTCCGTACTCTAGATAACTAAAATAGTATAGAAATTATGAAATACTTCAGTATTCATGAAGGTAAAAAATTTAAAGCCTCTTACAGGGGATCTTCTCCATGAGAGGTGCAGCAACCTCTCTAAGAATCCACGACACGATCAACGACAGTGCGAAGAGGCCACAATAAGCAATCCGAGCAGAACGGCGGCTAATCCCAGAAACAACCGACCGGCACGCGTCGCATGCGCATGCTGCGCAGCATGAAGCGAGGCAAGAAGCTGCCCACATCCTTTCTCTCCTTGTCAACAATCAACAAACCGCCCACACTGAACCCTAAGAATCACAAACTAAACCTCATCATGAAGCTTATCATCAGACAATAATTAATGATACAAATTGAGCATTCTTCTGAAAATAAGCGACAAAATTATGGACTTGTAATTTCTACGTCAATAGAATAAACCCTAATTATGGAATACTGAAACCGTAAATAAATATTGGAAATTATAAATTGGATGAATTCGTAAACATATATATATATATATATATGTAACGATAGAAAGAAGGGGTTTTGGACCTTCTGGTTGTGTAAGTTTTGCGGATTGGGGGATGGAGAAACTGAGAAAGAGAGGACGACGATACGAATCGCCCGACGGACAGGACTCGGAAGATCAAGGCGGTTGTTAATGGACTTTACTTTTGTTTTTCTGGAGAGTCGGTGAGTCGATCTGGAAACTCAATCGAGTTAGCGAGTTTTTATTTTCCTTTCAATTTTGGGTATGAGTGGAGTTTTTAGGGTTTTGGGAGGAAAGAGTAGAGAAAAGATTTAACAAGTTGTTTGGATGGAAAGAATCGAAAAGGAGTGGATGGAAAGTGAAGGAGGAACAACTTATTTTAGTTGTTTTTAAAAGTTAGGAAAGAGAGAGAATGAGAACTCTTAACTCATTTTACAGTCTGTCCACTTGGACTAAGATGAGGGAGAGAAACAGGTTTTTAATGAATTTTTTTATAATATTAATAATAATACTTTTAAAATTAAAAAAATAAAAATCTCTATCTTATAATATAATAATAAATTAATAATAAAATTTTTTTTCTCCTCTCACAAGTCTCATCTATTATTTTCAAATAAAATAAAAAATTACATTACTCTCTCTCTCTCTCTCTCTCTCTCATTTTTCATTCCTAACACTTTGTTTGGATTGAATTATTTGAAAAAAAATTAAAAAAAGAGAATAAAAGAGATTATTTTACATTTAATTTAAAATTACATAATAAAAGTAAAAGGAATTGAGAGAAATAAATGAATATTTTAACCCTTATTTATCCGCTTCACTTTTCTACAAAAGTAAAAAGAGATAAGAGATAGTCATTTAATAAATTTTTATAATATTGATAATAATTTTAAAATTATAGAAGAGAACAAAAAAAATAGGACATCCCTATCTAGTCACCCTGTCCCATATATATATATTAAATCTCTATATGTATACTAGTTTTATTAATAAACACAATATATAAAATTAGTTTTAAGATTTCTCATCTTATATTCATATATTTTTTTTTTATTGATTGTTTTGACAATTGAAATTTAAATTTTTTATCCAACAAAAGTTTTAACTTATTTTGAAACAAAAAAAAATTGACGATCAAGATTGAAAAATATAAACAGAGTTGAAGTTGGGGTCAAGAATAGAAAATATAAACGGGATAATAATTGAAGAAAGAGCATCCCATCCCGAACTCACTTCGTTGCCATCTCTTAAGCCATGCTTTGATTCATAGTTAATCCTAGAATTCACTATTTTCTCTAATCTAAAGGCCGACTCCAATTAATGAACACAACTTTATTGAATTGAGGTAAATTTTAAAAGATTGTCTTATGTTTGAAAAGTCCGAATGAAAGGAGGTTAAATTATCATAAATTGAATAATCTTTCGTACTCAAAACTATTAAATTTCAAGTCCCATGATTATTTAGAAGACTTAATTTCAGCGACAAGATAAGAAAATAGGATAAGATAACTCTGATCCTATTTTATATTTGTTATTTTTAATTGACTTGAATAATTATATCCGATAAATTATTTATATAATATATAATTATCTCTAATGTTTTCTTATTTCGCCGCCTAAACAACCCTTTTGTGAAATGACCAAAGTGACCATTATCCTAGAATCCTATCGATAACCGTCATGTTTGGTAGGCCAGAATAAAGGTAAAAATAGAATGCGCATTTTTTATGTTATTTTATTCCTGTTTTTGTTTAGATTTTTTAGGCCGAAATGGTCATTCCAAATAAAATGACTATTCTCAAAGAAGCCGGAATTGCCATTCCTTATCAAAAGTCACGGAATGTTTATTTTATTCCTTACCAAATTTTTTAATTTTTTTTTTTGGTAATAAAAAAAATATAAGTTGAATTTTTTTTTTTGCCAATAAAATAAATGCAGGTTGAATATATATATATATATATATATATTTTGGCAATAAAAAAATACAGGTTGAAATTTTTTTTTTGCCAATAAGAAAAATATATGTTGAATTCTTTTTTTATTAAACTTACATAAAAACTTTAAAATTTATACAAGTACTTTGAATATCTAATTTAATATTAACTTCATTCTACTAATTTAATGATTTAAACTAAACACATAAATAAAAATATAATTTTATTATTGAACATTCAGTTAAATAAAAAATAAAATAATTAATCCCATTTTATTGTTGATGCTACTCCATTCCAATGTGCCAAACTTATCCTAGCTGGTAGCTAGCCCCAAGGTTAGGAATAAGAACGACTGTCCAAAGACTCGAACACGCATCATCCGTCTTAGCCTTAGAAGTCCCAAGTCTCTCTCTCGTGGACGGTCCATCCCGGCAGGCATCACCTCACATCGAGCCGAGATTGAAGGAAGATACCCGCACAGAGCAAGAGAGAGAAGTAATTATTGCAAGAAAACTTATATTTATGAATTAAGTTTATAGTAAACAAAAAAAATTTACGCCGCTCAACATCACCAACATCTCTATGTCATTGAACGTGATCGGTTAGACGGTCCCTTTCTCTTCATTTTCTTCAACAGTAAGTTCCTTTCGTAATTTTGATGCTTTTTCTTGCGTTTAATTATTTATTTATCTTGCTCTCAATTCAAGCTTTCATGCGATCTATGCTGTTTGTGTTTTGGGTTTTCTTTGTTGGCTGATTTAATCTATTTTTTATATTTGATTGTGATAAGTGTGGATCTATGCTGTTTGGATTCATTGTAGGATTTTTTTCTTGTTTTTTAAAATTGTTGCGATTGTTACTTATAGTTGGGCATGGAATTAATCTGCTGTCAAATGGGAATCTTTTGCTGAATATTTAGATTATAATGTGAGTTTTATGGTTAGATAGATCGCTTGTAGATTCGATTTACATGGTTTTTGAAATTAGGGAGAGATTTTTTTTTCTTTGCAATGCAATCATTTGTATTGGAAAGAATCAAAGAACAAGATCTATAATACTCAACTATTCTGAAACAATATGGGTATATCTGGAGCCGAAGGTGAGATTTTGAGCATATTAACATATCTACTTGCATTGACACGAACATATGAATAAGATCCATGCATGCAAAATGTTTGGCAGTATGTCAAATTATCTCAATGGCTGCTAAATGCACTGATGTTATCCTGAAGGGAAGCACCGGGTATGCCAGAAAACGAAGGTAGCTCGTGTGAAGTGTTTTGGGGAAGGCGAGGGTTTAGGTTTTGAATGATAGAATGAAAGAGAACCTGCGTCGGGCATGGAGTACTATAGAAATTCTGGAATATTAATCTATAAGCTCCACCTGTATTTATTACTTTTCTGGTTGTATCTGTAAGTTCTCCTTTGATTTTCTTTTTCCCGTTTACCTTGCTAATTATCTATCATTCATTTTTATTGGGATAAGGGTATTAGTTGTGGATCTTGGATGAGTATGCGTGCTTGTCCTATATATATAAAAAGAATAAACTGCAGGGCAATGTTGATTTGCATTTGAATGAATTTTTAAAAGCATAAAGGTTGAACTTGTGAATGATAAGCTTACTGTGGATTGGAGAGAAGTTGGGCTGTATGATAGAGGGTTATGATATTTGTGGTCAACTTGCTAAACTAATGGATGCTTTAAGAGTTGAATTATCTCATTATCTGGACATTATTCATGGAGTCCATATTATAGATGTATATATTTGTCACAAGAGATGGCTTAATTTTAGTTTTATTGACTATATAAAGGTTCATTATGTGATCACATTAAGTAGAGCTCCCGAAATATACTGTGTCTTTTCCTTTTTGGTGTTAGGAATTTTTTTAAATATTATAACTTGTGCTACCTTGGTCCATTGGTTGAAGTTTGCCCCAAACTGCCCAACATATTCTGTATTACTTTATTTTCTGAGTAAGTAGGAGGCTGGCTGTGGATGCTGTAAAGCTGCTATCTCAAATATGCTCTAACTGTTTACTTAGTTGTTGACAGTGTATCATTGATGGCCATATTGTGGTAACTTGACTTAACAGTGTTTGCTGTTCTGTAAATTATTAAGACTTATAATTTACTGAGATGTGATTAGAAAGTTGGATGATCTCCAAAATTTGAGGTGTTTATTGCTGGTCACTAAGATAGCGTTAATTATGGGCTTAGAGTGTTTTTTGGGGAATAAGTTGAATATTAGTTGGATTTGGCCGTAGGAGTGATGGATGTTTATCGTGTAGAAATAGCTACAAAACCTTGAAAAACTTTGAATTCAAATGGCCCAACAACCAATTGTATTCGAAGTATGAGAGAGCATGTAGAATATGTTTCAACTGGGATTAGCATTAGGTAGTATCCCCAAATTATCCTTGTCTTAGATGCCGGAGTCAATTAATGAAGTAACTGAACTAACGAACTCAAAGTGAAAGCAATTTTTCCATTTCTCAGGACCCCTTGTTTTAACTTTCTTTGTTGAATATCATTCCACATAGACCCCATCTATTTTGTTATTGTTACTGATTGGGGCTAAGAGTTGCTGTTCCAGGTTTCCAGGTGCATGAATCCTTTTCTGTCCCAAGTATTTTGATGTGGAAATGATGAGATCATACAGTGTATGATATCGTTGTGTCCAGATAAAATGACTTGCATGAGATAAATAGTTGCAAAAGGGGTGTTGGCATCCTCTTCCTCTCTTTGATACTTGCAGGGGCCAAACAGATCTGACTTATGGTCCAGATAGTTGACAGTGATTTGAACCCATATCCTGCTATCTGGATTCTCATTTGGTTTTTATTTCCAGATTTCATCATGCCTTTCTTTATTAGCACATAAAGTGACTGCTAATGCAAGTGCTTTGTCAATTATCCTTCACTAATTCTGTCAGCTCACCAAAAATTTAATGTGATTGTTATCATGATCATCGCAAAGTTTTTTCCCCCCCTTTTGGTAAGACCAGAGTTCTATTATCTATGATGGCTGTAATTAGTGATTGCCCTCAGAATGCTGTTCTCCCTTTGTGATGTTCTTGAGGTTAATAATTCAGTTTTCTAACTGCTGCATGAAAATTCTTTTAATTTTGTAAAAACTCAATGGTTGCTGAATTCACTTCCTTCTTTTTAACTAATTCTGTCAGCTCACCAAAAATTTAAATGTGATTGTTATCATGATCATCGCAAAGTTTTTTTCCCCCTCTTTTGGTAAGACCAGAGTTCTATGATCTATGATGGCTGTAATTAGTGATTGCCCTCAGAATGCTGTTCTCCCTTTGTGATGTTCTTGAGGTTAATAGTTCAGTTTTCTAACTGCTGCATGAAAATTCTTTTAATTTTGTAAAAACTCAATGGTTGCTGAATTCACTTCCTTCTTTTTAAGTAATAAGATTATACTTAGAGTAGCCATGTTTTCAATTATTATCCTGAACTGAAGCTAAATCCATGGCCAATGCTTTTGTAAAATTATACTTCATTTCTTAAATCACTGTTTTTTTTTCAATCACTGACATAGCCAGTTGTTAGAATCTTGAAATTATACGAATGAAGCAAATACAGGAACTTGGATTCCTTATTTTCAATTGCCTTTTCTCTCTAATTGTTTGTCTTTTTTCTTTTTTGGTCTTCAATGTGTCACTGTTTGCTACAAAAGTTTAACGGGATCAAGCCTTTGTACTTGTCATCTTGAATGAAACAGGTGCAGAAATTTTGGGTGGTGGAGGAACATCATTTCAAAAGCTATGGTTCTTGAAAGCATAATTTCTTCTCCACATCGGAGGTCACAGGGTGCGTTTTCTTCACCATCATATAGGAGGCAATACTCGCGTGGGGATGAATTGGGGAGCTGTTCAACCCTCATTCAGCGGCACCGCTTCCTCCTAACGGCTCTTGCCCTCCTAGGTTTCCTCTGCACTATTTATCTCTACTTTGCTGTGACTCTAGGGGCTGGCGATTCATGTTCTGAATTAATGGGGCATCAAAAAGCCCTATGTCGTATGGAGCAGGCAAAAGCATATGTGGCCAAAGGAAAATTAAAATTCTATTAGTATGTAGATTACAATCCAGCAAATAGTGGTTCCCTTACTGCGGGTTCTCTTTTTTTGAGAGGTTTGAAATTTGAATAGTAGTGTTGTTTATTATTCATAGGTTATTTGGGCCTTGCAGGAGCTCATTTATTTTTTGGTCATGTATACATGAATTACAGCATGCACTGTCTTGAAAACTATGTAACTACCTCAAACGATTATCTTAATTGTGAAAAGGCAAAACTCTGTTTTTTCGTGAATCTTTATTGCCATCTTGATGATGACACAACATCATCATCAGTCTAGACTCTAGAGAGAGAAAGGTAATGGTAGTGGCTGGGGTCTTCCAGTTCCTTTTTTGACGGGTAAAAGGAGAGAAGAGGTGGTTAGTTTTGCTGTTAGATTTAAATTTATCCTCACATTGTGATACGCCAAAATATGATAAGCTAATCGAAATCTGACACGTGTCTAAATCTGCTCTGTGCAAGTCATAAAATAATTAGGTATACCAACCTGGCATCGGTAGGGGAACCACGGAAGGAATTTTCCTTTGCAATACTAATCTCGCCTCCATCACCTCGGTCTACCGAACTGGTAACGATGGGACAGGCGTTGACGAAAAGCAATGATGCAGATACCCATGACAAGATCGCCGCCGTCTGACAATAGCACACCCTAACCCTGCAAAGAGACGAAACAGGTTCCTAGCCCTGCAAGACGGGACATTCACTGGCAACAGTGACGTATGTAATCATGGTAAAACTATCCCCTGCCGCATGGCATCGAGGCCCATAGTTCATCAGCTTATATATACACCCTTAAAGGTACGTAAAAAGGGATAGAGAACTTTTTTTGAATTATTAATTGAAAGTTCCATTTTTCTCTCCATCTAACTTAATTCAGCGGAGGGGCTACCACCGGAGCCTCTCCGGTGGCATTTTAACTACATTTCTTCTCAGGTTTTATATCAACGGAGAGCAGAGTCCCGACGGATCAAAAACTGTAGCAACACATTGTATATGTCTATATTTATAACTATAATAAAAATGAAGTTTTTGATTGTCGTTTTGGCTTCATTGACGGGTCTTATGAAATGTTGTAGTGAATTTTGTCTTGTAATGAAAATGGACTTTTAAGTGTAAATCGGTGAATTCTGTGTTGTTCTGACATGTTATAAATAAAACAATTTGTACATAATGAAGCAATTAATATATATACCCCGAATTATTTTTATTATGAGACAAAATTTATTGTTAACATCTCATATTGTGAGTTTCATTGTCAAAGCTAGCACGAAAATCCAACTTACATTTAAAGTTTGTGGGAGTGGGGGGGCCATTTTCATTAGAGGAGAAAATTCATTAGCAATATTTCATGTAACAAGAACCAAAAAAGGGGAGGCTGTTATTTTCTAAACCATTGAGCAGATATATATGTATTTATAACATCACCCAAGAGACATGATGAGGTTATATTGACAGACATTGAACTCAGAACTCAAAGTAAATCCTCGTGAGTGGGGAGTGGGCTCATGGCGCCCTTTTGTACATACTCTGTATAGTGATAGCTTTCACTATCACTATTCAAACCTCCTTCCCGCCCATGTGTCAAAACACCACGAGCAACCCCCGCCCGGTCTGTTCCAAGGCACAGTGACCGTTAGCCTCCCGAAACAAAATTAGAGCACATTTTCCAAGGCAAGTTTTCAAATTTAAACTGCTTTTTGATACCATCAATAGCATCAAACACGAGGTCAACAAACATCACATCAATAATCAAACCACTCACTACAAAACACAACCAAACCCACAACATATTCATCAAATTCTCTCTATATCTATTAACACACTCCACCATGATGTCTGGTTGCAGGAAATCCTCAATTCCTCGCCAATCTTCATACAATTCTCTCTATATCAATCCCCTCAATGAGCTCAAACACAATCGAAGCTGCAGCGAAGGAGACCAAAACATCGCACTCGGCGTCCATATGCGCCAGAACCCAGCCAATGTCTTCGACAACAAAGAAAATGCCACACCGACTAAGACCCAAAACTCAGTCTACGGTGATAAGGAAAACACAATATCCACAAATGGATATTGTCTCCTTGCCAAACAGTCCCCAAATGGGAGATCTCATTTGAAGGATAGGGTATTGAAACCCTCTTCACTTCAGCTATGTATGCAACTGAATGAGCCCGATACAACTCTCAAGTCGAAAATCTGGGAACCCATTGACTCAGATAATATAAATTCTGTCAACGTCTGGGACTACTCCGACTCCGAGGCAGCTCCGGCTTCGTCCTGGTCTACACTACCTAACCGGTTCGTTTTGTACCCTTTTGGATTTGATCAATCGTTCTCAAGTTTTTTTCTGGAATTCATGGAATTATACACGAATTTATTGTTTAGGGCTGTGTTTCCAGGTCTTTGTTGTGTAGGCCTTTGCCACTGGACATAGGGAGGTGTACTTGTGTTATCGTGAAGGAAGCATCGCCAGAAGGACTAGATGGGGGCAATTTATACTCACTTTATACCAGTGTAAGGTCTCAAAAACTTACTGATCTTCTAGTTTTATCCTATGTATCTACAGCTCTCATGCAACATAATATGAGTCCTAATTTTGTATAATTATAATAGTAGGTTGTAAGATGAGGATGTTAAGATGGATATGACAAAAAATTATAGAATTAGGAATGAACATATTCGTGAGATGGGTGGAACTAGCACTCACAGGAGATATCATGTAAAACGAATACTACTAAATGCACTAATAAGGAATAGCGGCATAGTTAATAGTGAGGGTTATGCTAGAGGGCGATGGAGTCTAAAATTAACTTTAGTAGAGTTAGTTAGAAAAGATATGGTAATGTATGGTTTAATGGAAAGAATAACCTTAAATAGAAAATAATGATGAGATAGGATTCATGTAACTAGCCCTAAATAATTGTGATAGGAATTTGTTGAGTTTGAGTTGTATAATAGTAGGTTGTAGGTCAATGTTTTCATCCTTTGATTCTAATCCTAAACATTTTTAGCAAACTATTTTCATATCCTAAATTTTATGGAGCCGGACAACCGTGGTTCATCTATGCATAGAACTGGCACATCGTAAAAGTAGTACAAATGGTTTAAGTCTTTTGCGCATATCTTTAGTGGTGGATTTGGGAATTATAGCTAAGGGGTGAAAGCATAAGTATTAGAATTTGGGGCGATTCATTTGAAATAGTAGAAAAAAAAAGAGTTCCAAATTTATTGAGGAGGCTACGGTCCCTCAAAGCCACTCTTATCTGCCATTGCATATGTTGCTTTTTAAATGGAAATACTGTGTTGGCAAGCCACAAACAACATAACAATAAGATCATATTTTTCTCTTTGTTTGATTAAAGTATGATAAATTTGCAAGTCAAGTAACACAATCAAATAATAAATATCAACTAGAATAACAAATCAAATCAATACATCTATGCTGAGACACAAATTTTTTTACTTGTTGATTAGAGGAAAAAAACCATGAGATAATAGTCCAATTCAAAATCTTCATTGTCGCAAAACAATGGGTTTACACAAATTTTCTCTTTCTTAGTGCACCTTTAGGTTAAAAACATCAATACTATAATATTTTTTTGATACTACAAACAATTCCTTACCTAAAGGGTAAATTTCATCAATGATACAAATAAAAACAAGCTTAGTCCTCACCAAGTGGCCGAAAGAGGATGTATCAAAATAAATGATATGAAGAGGTTAAATTGAGGATTGAAACTGGTAGATAAGTATGTTTTTGTCAGAAGATTGGGCGGTCAATTTCCTCCAACTTTGTTTATATTTCAAGGGTTTGTTTATAATGTCAAGCTTCACATAAATCAACAGTGGTCTTTATTGTGCACAAATTTATGACTATGCTATGTGTGGTCCCCTCCAAAGAGTTGCCTTAGGTAAGCCTGAACAACCAGTAGGGCTCACTGTTTGCATATTCAAGGGAGCAGTTACTAAGCTAACTGAATCTTCATTTAAAATGAGTTAGATTTATTATAAATTAGTATTTTAAAAACATAGTTTCAGATTCAAGCTAAAGTAGTTTCTTGTTTCAGTTGAAAACTGTTGGATATGGATTTACTATAAGATTAAGAGTTTGTTATAGTTGAGTTATGGGTTAGATATCTCATGTAAACCCTGTTTAGTAGGTCATTCTGTTACTTTTACATAATGTGGCTGTCATTGGAATAATAGATTCAATCTTGTTTCCACATTAATTTAGACTCTCTTACTGAACATGTGTAACTGGGAGTTTCTGCCATAAGAAACTTATATTATTGATTTCTGGTTGTGAAACTCAAAAATCCATTGGACAACATTTAATGCTTGATTCTTTTGATTGTACTTTAAAACATTATAGGAAGGTAAAGGACGACGAGATCGGAAACTTGCTGTTGCTCACCACAAACGGCGTAATGGAAGATCTGAGTTTGTAGTAGCTCAGAATACAAAGGGGATATTTTGCAATTCAGATGATAGTTTTATTGGGATTGTAACTGCTAACCTCGTGGGTTCAAAGTACCATATATGGGATCAGGTTCAATTCTTTACTCTTACTACTATCTCATTAAATTTACAGATCATATTTCATTCAATTTAAAGGCAAGCACAAATATTTTTGTCCTTAATTTGTTTGAAAATGCATTTGATTGCAGGGGAGCCATCTCAGTGCCTTAACAAAACAGTCTAAACAACCACTGGCTGTTGTATCGTAAGCTCTCTCTATTTCTCTCTCTGCCTCTCTCTCTCTCTCTCTATATATATATATATGCATATAGATATAAATATCTACCTCCTCTTTTGGTTGTTCATATCTTTCATTTATTTCTACAGGTTCATGCCTACAATAGCCACGTGGACAGGAAGTTACAGGAGCATGAGGGCATGGATACCCAAGCACCAATCCATGCAGCTGAAGAACACAACTCAGGTCAGCTGAACTGATTCAATTAAGATATGCATCACGTGTCTTGTATTTCATGCAGTCACTTTCTAGTTGAGTAATGCCATTCTCCTTGTACTTCAATGAAATGGGATTTACCAATCTTAACTACTCTCTCTTGTAGGTACAACATATTAATGGAATGCCCAAGGATTGGGAAGAAAAAATGGACAAAGTTGATCAGTTATTCTCAAGAGTTCCACATTACAATAATGTGAGTTTGTAGAGAGAGGGCACTTTCTCAATCAAATCCATACATAATACATTAATCATAAAAATGTCAACTTTGGGGGCTTAAAAGGTTTTCTTTGATTGTTTATGTTGCTCTAGATTTCAAAACAATACGAGTTGGACTTCAGAGAAAGGGGCCGGGCAGGACTCAGAATCCAGAGCTCAGTTAAGAATTTCCAGCTGACTTTGGAGGTATCATCAACTTACTTGGCCTGAAGAATCCTCAGGATAAACAGTTCAAGTAAAATTTAAACATTGTATAGTTTTTAGCACATAATTGTGGAAGAAGACATAGCTGGGTGCTTGCTAACTAGGAGGATGACTTCTTGCATTACAAACATTTTAACACGTAAACTTTGGTATATGTCCTTCCACTTGTAGGATAGTTCCTTCCAAGCATATAGACATGTAGATTTGCTTATATGCCTCTATGCATTCTCTGTCTCTCTCTCTCAAACATGCATGGATGTATAGCAATAGCGGGAATCATAGGCATTTCCATTGTCCTTAATTCAAAGAAATGTTTTATTTAAAGAACTCTGGTTCTTAAACAAGTGGCTTTAACATATAGTATTTGGTTTTGGAAATACTAACTTAAATTTTATGTGCTTAGAAAAATGGAAAACAGACAATCCTGATGCTTGGAAGAGTCGGGAAATCAAAATATGTGATGGATTACAGGTATATGAGGAAACATCCGTTTTATAATTTCATTTGTCACTCTAACTAGGGTGACGTGCCACTCACACGTCTATTTAAAGTTTGTGATTTTCAGTAATGTTTTAAGCAATTGAAGAATAAGTAAAAATAAATAACAATCAAAATTAATGATTGTATATTTGTGTTGCAGATATCCATTGACTGGTTACCAAGCATTCTGCATGTGTTTGGCTTCCATTGATTCAAAGCTTTGCTGCACAGTGTAATTATAATTTGCAGTCCTCTGTGTAGTTCATCCTCTGAACACACAGTTTTAAATCCCTTTTGTTCTCCTGCTGCAATTTCGAGCTCGATATATCAAAAACTCGTACATGGATTCTCACTTCAGCAGAAGGAAGGAGAAGACTACTCACCATTTTGTGGAAGGAGTTGGAGGGGTTATGTATGAGGCTCTTGGTTCTTTAACACTTGCAAGGGCAAGATGAAAGAATATGGAGTTGGTATCTGTACTTTCAAAATTCCAATATATATATATATATATATATATATATATATAGATGACTTTGCTCTCCAACTTTTCATTCCTTTCATGCACCTGACTTCTCTTGTCTATCCCCCATTCTCTGTAATTTTTTCAAACCTGTGAACTTGCTCCTGTAAGCTATCAGTTAGATGAATTGTAAATGGTTTATTTTTTCTAACTTCAAATGTTTATGATATATATATATGCCTTCTGTAAAAGTGAGATGAGTGAGTTTGAAATATTGAAAGAATGGATGGATATATTCTGTTCTTTGCTCATAAAATTAAACTCCTTTCAACTTCTTTTCGAAAAATTATTGACCATAAGGTATTCGGTGGCACTGGTCGCCAGACTCAACACGTGGCAGAGCCCTCTCCCAATGAGTGCCAGCCATGTATACTATGACATGTTCTTTTTCAGCTATCACGACATACATGGTAGACTGTACCATGTGATATATGTCAGGTGCCATTCAACATTTTCTCAGTTTATAGTGCCTTGCCAGGCCTTTACTACTATTTAAATTGTTTTAGAAAATATCTGATTATATTTATTAGGCACGTATGAATATCACGGTCTTAAATATAAAATAATCACGAGATATGATTCATGTAATTAACTCTTAAGTATTTGGAATAAAATGAGTTGTTGTAGATGTCATGGTGGAAATTGAAGGCTCCATTCCACTATATTTAATACAACAAAGCTACAAATTCATCATCAAAACAGAGTATGGTTTTATAGATTTTGTGAAATGTTGCCCTTTCAATTTTCTTTTCTCGTTGTTGATAAATACAACAATTTCCAGTGGCTCATAGATTAGCACAAAGAAATTAAATCCCTAGCTCACTGCCTTCGAGTCATGACTTGGTGTTAGCGGTGATCGGAGGTATTTTTTAGCGGGTCTGAATTATTACGTGATAGTATTTTTTGAATAACATTTTATCATATATATTAGAGTAAATTATATTAATATTTTCAAAAAATTTTAACAATTACACTGATATTTTTTGTGGTTTTTAAAATTACATTAACCCCTCATGCTTCACTTGACAAACTAAAAATACTTTCTAGTCAATTCTTTTTTTAAAAAAATGATAAAATTGTCTTTCAATGTTTTTTTAATTACATTTTTTCAATTTTGGCTATTTTTTATTTTCAAATAAATATTGATTAAAACCTTAGATTTATTTTTATATAAAATGAAAATAAGTCATTTACCTTAAATTTTTTTATATAAAATAAGAAAAGTCTTTAAAAAAGTGGTTAAAATTGAAAAAAATGAAAGAAAAAAGCATGAAGGGACAATTTTTTCATTTTGAAAAAAAAAATTTGACTGGTGAAAGTATTTGTAATTTGTCAGTAAAAATAATAAAAGTTAGTATAATTTTAAAAATTATAAAAAAGATTAGTATAATTGTCAAAAATATTTAGAAAAATCAATATAATTTATCCTATATACTATGACTCATTAGAAAATATGTATTGTAAAACACACATTACATAATAACATTTAAAAAGTGAACCACCACAGTGATATACAAAGGTGGTTCCGAAGGTTAGTTTTGCTTTTGTACCTTTTTTTTTATTTAACTTTTTTCATTTTTCTCTGAGTGATTTTGTCATCTTTTACCTTATTAAAGACTATTTTTTTGATTGTTGAAAATGATTTAATCTTTTGCCTCTTAAAAAAAGATTCAAAGACTTTATTAGAAATTTACCAATTTCATTTAAGAATTTTTCGAAATTGTAACAAATATTTGAACCTGGATCTCGTGCTTGGATCATTCCCGTGAATCTTAGCTTCTGAGTTCACGAGTGGTAGCGCGTGTTAACGGTGTAGAAATTAAAAGTGGTTCTCATTTTGAATTTGAACTTAATTCATTTATTATAAATCATTTAGGATATGACTAAATACACATTAAAAATGTTTTCAAGACATTTATCTGTTACAAAATTGAACTTAAAGCATGTTTGATGGGAAAGTCAAAAAAAAAACACAGACTGTTCCTGTGATTCTTCAAACAGAGCTATTGGGAGAGAATTTAAAGATATACACACGACGCTAAACAGATTTTTAATCAAACTTTGTAGAGATATATCTAAGTAGAGAAAAGCGTTGAGAAAGCTATTCTAAAGACCACTAAAAGTAAGATAAGTCCCAAGACTTGAGAGTTTATGAATGAAGTCTTTGGCAAGCACCAAAAGTGAAACTTCTAAATTTAATCATTTATGACATGGATGTAGCCCAGGAGCCTTATATACTTCATATGTAGGAAAGAACTGTTTGTACGAAGAAAGATAGACTACTACACTATCAGAATTTTATTAATTTATGCATTTTCTTTTAGTGTCTTCTTTGTTATATTTCCTTTTCCTTCAGATGAATCTAAAACTCCAGAGTCTATCTTTCCACGGGTCGAAGTAAGAAATACACTTCGAATATTTTTCTATTTATTTTTATCTGTTAGAAAGATTGCTAATTTGTTTAAAAGGAGAAAAAAAGAGGTAATATCTATCCCTAAATATTAATCCCAATTGCCATGAGCCAAAACTCATTTTTATCAAAAAAATAGAAGAAAACGAAAGTCCTTTCTGGAGAAGTTAAAAAGAGCTTCTTATGAAAAAGAAAAGAAATGAGTATTGGAGTAATTATGTTGGAATTGAGTCATTATAGCGTCTCATTTGTTATGGCTTGGCTCGTTTATGGCCGATATTGATGGGCAAACCCCCTTTATGGACAATTATTTCATCTTGTAATCCATATTCTTTTTAAGATAGGTCTCATGAATAATAGATTTCACCCTTGTGAGAGTCCGATGAAACAATTAATGTGGGAAATGTCAATCATTGTTACTGTTAGACCATCTCCAAATGGCTCATAAAAAATAAAGTAGCAAATGTGTAATTTGCAATCTCATTTACAAATTGGATACCAACATTTGTTACTTTTAAAATTTGACACTCTACTTTTAAAAGTAACAAATTTGAAAAGCGCACGTTTCAAAGTTTTGCTACCTCCGTTAGAGATAACCTTAGCACTCCCTGGAGAAAAATTATTTTTTGGTCTTGAAATATTGACTAAGTCAGTGGTCCCATCTAATTATTAATTTTCATGTATACAAAAATTATTTCGTTCTCTTTTAAAATTCTTGAATGAGACTGATATATTGATATGATAATGTCGTATTTCAATAATATTTTTTCATGTGTAATATAACTAACATTTTTTAATAAGACAAAATATATATAACAAAGTGATATTGAAAATACACATTAATACATGACGTACTAAACCTACTAAAAAAAATATCGTATTTTATACATTGACAACTCATAGTTAGTTGGGACCATGCAATAAATTTTCCTCTGAAGAGACTTTTAATCCTCGAACATAGTGAGTTCAAAGCTATGAGGCTTTTCTCTCTCTTCTTTTGAGAAAAAAAGTCAAGTGGTAAGATAATATAAAAAAAATTGATGATAATACAAATCAATTTTAAATACTGTAATATGAATGATGTCATAATGATATTCTAATTAAAAATATATCTTACATGTTAGAATTTGATTTGCATTCAGTGATAGAGCTAAGAAGGGACAGGAGGCCATGCCTCACCTAAAATTTGAATATTGTATTTTTTACCTTTAATGTTAGAATTTTTTTAACAAAATAGGATTTGACCCTCTAATTTTTTTTTATAAATCCTCTTAAATTTTAATATTTGCTATTTAATCCTCTTAGAAAATTTAGATATTATATTTTTTTACAACTAATTTTATTAAATTTATTTAACAAAATAGAACTTACTCCTAATATATATTTTTTTATTTTCAAACGAGACTCCTAAATTTTTATAACTATAATTTAACCCCTTTATTTAAAATTTCTACTGTTTGCATTAATACCAAAATATTTCATGTTTCTTCACCACGAGGCTTTTTTTCCTCCCTCTGGACCAGCACGTGCCGCCTGAAGGAAATTCGCATGTAAAACGACGCTAAAATGGAGATTCACGTGTATAGCATCTTTCATAAAGTAATTAAGAAAATAATTGCAACAGCCTTTTTACCATATTAAGCATGACGAGGTACAAAGAATATAAAAGGGATATTCTAATACACCAAATCTGAGAATAATTAAATGTGTGTTATTTTACTTTTGTCGGTGAATAAGCTGTTTTTTTCAATTCCAACTTATTACTTTTATATCATAATAAAATAATTTTAGGATAAATTACGTTTAACTCTCTTAAAATTTTAGATAATTATACTAATTTCTGTTAAAGTTTTTAAAATAAATAATGCTTGGTTCCAATTCAGGTATGTAAAATCTATTTTATCCACGTACGTGTCACAAGTATAATTTGACACCTATGCAACCTTACATGTACTTTTTTAATGTTACTTAATTTTTATTTTTTAATTAAAATTAAATAATCACATGATACACGTGTAATTGCATACGTCACAGATTGTGACTGTGACACGTAAGCAGATATGAAAAGATTCCTCTTACATGATTTAAAACCAAACATTGTCTTTTTAAAATTACACTGAACCCTCTTACTTTATCTGATAATATAAAAATACTATTTTTCAGTCAATATTTTTAATCAAAATAACAAAATTATCCCTTTTATTTAATTTATTTTACTTCTTTTTTTTATTTTGATCAATTTTTTCTAACTTTTTAAAAAGATTTATATATATATATATATTTAAGGTTTTAATCAATATTTATTTAAAAAATAAAAAAAGGTCAAAATGTAAAAATTGTTTTTAAAAAAAACATATAAGGGATAATTTTATCATTTTGAAGAAGAATATTGATTGGATGAGAGTATTTGTATATTGTTAGGTAAAGTAAGAAATGTTAATGTAATTTTAAAAACTTCAAGAAAGATAAGTATAATTGTCAGAAACTTTAAGAAATGTTAATGTAATTTATCCATAATTTTATCATTGCATGCAAATGCATAGAAAATATAAATATAGAGAAAAACATCCATTTATTAAGGATTAATTACAATTGATCAAGCACCGCTTCTTACTGATTTTTTTAAAAATAAGTTTAATATAAATTTTTAAACTTGCTCCCACTAAAATTATTCATGAGGTAATCTTAACATTGTGTACAAAAACATTACAAATATAAATATAGAAAAAAATATCCATATATTGACTATTAAATAAAATTGACCAGAGACCTGATGTTACTGAAATTTTTAAGAAATTAAAATCATGTTTGGTACGAAAGAATGAAATGGTCATCTATTGAATGAAATAAAAAATGGAATGAAAATGATATGTAATAGAATAAAGATTACTCAACTGACTCACAAGAATGTCTGAAATGATTTTTAATAGAGTGTTTATTCCATGAAATAGGTATTCACAATTATACTTAAAAGAAAGTAAGAAATAAAGAAAATTAAAATAGACATTCTTGAAATGTCTATTCCATCATACCAAACATGACCTAAGATTAATATACATATTTTATAAATTTGTAAGTTTTTAAAACTTGTCTCCACTTTTTTTAAATAGAAAAAAATCTTGCTCTATAAATCTTGCTTTATAGATTTCAAATTCAATTTTACTATTACGTTTGTTTTATCTTGTATTTAGAGTATAAATATATAAATTTTATTAAAAATTAAATTTTTATTTATAAGTTATTAAATTCTATTTTTTTTTTAAAAAAAAAGAATTGAAACAAAATTGGTTTATACGTAATTCTAATTAACAATATTTTTTGGGATATTTGAGTGAAAAATCTATTTTTCCACTCCAACCAAAGAGTCATCCGAGTATCTAAATAGATACAGGTCATGTGAGAATCTATATATGAATCATTTGAAAAGATAGACAGGGAATCCAAAAATTGATGAGAATGTAACTAAAAAAAAAAACAAAGAAAGGTTGGTACGAAGGAAAAAAAAGTTGAATAAAAAATATATTAAAATATAAAAATAAATATTCATTATAGTTACCACTATTGTGCATGTAGGATTAGGGATGGTAATTTGATCCGTCCTATTCCGTTCTTAATAAAATGGGTATAAAGTGCTCATAAATGAGGTTGGGGTGGAGGCGAAATCGAGGTGTGGCTTATAAAACTCTGTCAAATTCGGGGCGGGTCCCCGTCTCGATCCCGTCCTATTTATATATTAAGTTTTTTTATTTATTCTTATATATACTATATTTATTAATAAACAATACTATATTAAATTAGTTTTAAGATTTTTCATATCACATACATATTTTTTTTCTTGTATTAGTTATTTTGGTAAAAAACAAAATTTAATTTACTTATCAAAATAAAAATTTTAACTTAAAAAATATATATATCGAGGTTTGAGGCGAAATGAAGTGAAGTCGGAGAACATAAACGGAGTCGGGGTCGAAATAAACTTTTAAACGGGATGGAGCGGAGTTGAGAGCAAAGAATATAAATTTAATCGGGGTTGGAGAAGGACTGCCCACTCCAAACTTGTCCTGTTGATGATGAGAGATGCTTAACACATTCATGGTCATTTTGTCATTTTATTTACCCAAATGCTTTCCTCTTCTAATTTAAAGGTGGAGTATAAAAAATTAGTTTCTAATTTATCTTGATTTATGAAGTACGGACACTCTATTTTGATTCATATGTTTGTGTCTTTCTGGATACATGTCCAAACACTTGAATCATGAATGTTGATAAAATGAAAAAATTCTTTATTTTTTATTTAATGACTTTATTATTTTAATATCTTAATAATATTTTTTAAATTTGTGTATTTTTATGTTAATTTTAATTAAAATAATATTAAGTTTTTATTATATGGTCATATATATATATATATAATTTATATATGTTTAACGTGTCCCTAATGTGTCCATATCATACTTTTTTGAGAAATAACGTGTCTGCGTATCCGTATTGTATCGTATCCATGTCTCGTGTCCGTATCCGTACTTCTTAGATCTTCATATTTTTTTTAAATTTGAAGATATGAATAATGTTTTTTTTTATCTTCAAATTTAAAGATTCCTTATTCATTATTCAAATAACTATTCATGTAATATTCGTTGATTAATTATTTTTATAATACTTTAAATTAATAATTTATTTAAATAAATATTTATGATTTAAAATTAATTTATAACTTTTTTATTTTTAATTAAATTTTTTTAATTAAATTTTTTTATATGATGAAAAAGTATCTACCTATTGTTGGCATTAAAGATTTTAATAGCAATTAAATTTTTAAAATTTATTGAAAATAAAAATGTAAAAATATAAAAATGAAGAATTTGAAGAATGAATAATGATGAGACTATTGTTATTAAATTTGACAAAGATGTAAAAATAGAGATGAATTTAAAAGTTATTGGTTGAAGATGTTCTAAAATTAACAAATTTTTTTTTTTTTTTTTTTGGGGCTCAACGATTCACATGGCTGAATTTCGTTGACTAAAATTCGAGTTCGCATTCGAACATGGGTGATGCAAATGAAATCAATTCACCGAAGATAATGTCATCCGCATCAATGTAGTTGCTAGAGTCCTGATAGTCAAAGTGCGTCTGTATGTCGTCGGGGAAGCTCCGCCGTGGTGGCTCAAATTCCGGCGGTGTCAACGGGCAGTCATCGGCCGATGTCCTCTCCAAAATTTCCTTAAACTTGGAGGACTGCAACAGAACCCTTAAGGCGGAAGAGGCGGTGGCCCCATCGGTGGGATGTGGCGGAGGATCGCTGGCGTTGGCGGAGCTAGAGCTTTGCTCTTGGTGCTCTTTACTTGGGCTTGAAATAGGATCGACGTCGACATTAGGGTCAGGGTTTGGTTGAGGGTTGTCGTTGTCAGTATTATTATTTCGGTTGGGTTGTAGGCACTTGATGTAACGGCTGAGGTCAAAGTTCGTAACGGCGTTAAGGCCCCGGTGCTCTACAGCTGCTAAGTCATATGCAGTTGCTGCTTCTTCTTGGGTAGCTGCAAAGAATTATGACAAAGTTTAGGGATAATATGGGGATTAAAATGGAGACATATAAATAATTCATGAGTTTAATTTTCATGATAAATTCTGTGGTGGGTTGAAAATTTATTTCTTAAGAGTCACCGAGAGTTCATCACACACACACACACACACACATATATATATATATATGTCAACCGACTGTATCTGATTACTTTTCACTTGTTTCAGGTTTTCCATTGTTTGGATGGAGTTATCTTTTCCTTTGTATTAGAGATGTTTTTCAAAGAAAACAATAATAGGCGGAAAAAAAAAAATTCAAGTATGAAGCACAATCTAAGAGTAATTTCAAAACGTGAAATACACATTTTAAAATATATATTTTTTTAATTTTTTAAAATTTAAATGATCATATCTAAATATATTTTTATAATTTTTAAAAAATTAATTACAAAATTTTGAATATATTTTAAAAAAAATTTAAAAATTATTTTTGAATCACAGTCCAAACGAAATTGAGGTAGAAAAGATTTTTTCATTTTCTTTTATAAAATTAAAAAAAATTATCTCAAAAAGGACTTGAAAGATAAAAAGTTTAGGCATAAATTAATGAAGATAATTGAAAAAATTACCAAATGTTCCGAGATAGAGATATTTGTTGCCAAATACCCTTCCAATTCGAGCCTCCCATCTTCCATTATGATGGTGCCTGTGTATTTTTAATACAAAAATAATAAAATATTATTATTCATGTATTATAATTATTTGAACAGTATAATTATAATATTGTAAAATAATTAGAAAATTATATAATCTAATAATAATAGAATTTTTTCAAATATGAATTTCGTACAAATAACTCAACCCTAATCCATGATTGAATAGCATAATTATTACATTATATCATTAATGAAGGAACTGTCATAATTGTTTCATCTCAGTCGTTTATGCATTTTATACATGATATGTGTATAATTAAGATAAGATTTTATTGAATTAACTTGAGTATACATTATATTATGATTGTTTCTAACGAAATAAAAAATAATTAAATGGAACAGTCGTACCATTTTGTCTAAAGTACTTTTACTTATGAGAGATTTATTAATAGAATAATGTTTTATAAGACACGAGTCTATGCACGTATGATGCACATATACATGCGGAAGTGTGAGACCTATGTGAATGTCATAATAATGCATCTCACATCATTGCAAATATACGTGCACAAACACATGAGCTACTCAACATTATTCTTATTAATAATGAAAGTAAGCACTTTCGATACTGCTTTTGATAATACAAACACAAATTTATGAAAAAAAAATTAATGATACGATAACATCATGCTGTTGTTACTATGATGTGAGCATTGCAGTGAGATTTACACGAATTTATTAAAATAATATATAACAATGATAATAATATAATGCTGTACCACTAAAGAGCTGCTTTTTCTCATGTTTATAAGGAAGAAAACATGGCAGTCCTGGAAAGTGCAAACCTCAGTGGGGACTCTCAGAGAGTTCAAATTATTTGATGGACTGCTCTTTGAAGGCTCGTGAATGTTTATATATAAGTACTTTTTCATTGGCAAAAAAATAAATTAAAATTGGAAACAAATTGACTAAAAACTTAAGCCAATTTAGATTGAATTTTAACAAATTCCCATTTTAATGTTTGAATTAATACCTTGCTACACCTCTATATTTAGAAACTCCCCGAGAAAAGCCGCTACTTTTTCTGCAAATAAAATTCAAAATAAAGAAGAATTTTCAATTAAAAATAGTTTATATAACGAATACGTAGTTATAATAGAAATATTTACTTTTTGGAAACTGGGTAAGTATTAAAAGTGATACTTACCTCCTTAAAGATCCAATGTACTCTTCCTTTGACTGACCCTCCATCTCCTTGAGCTCTTCTTCATACGTTGATAGCTATAAAAATCACAGTAAATTTCATGAAGTCAATTTTTATTTATTTGTAAAATAACAACTTCGAAACTACTAATCAAAGTATATATCTATATATATATATATAAAATAATCTGTTTGAGGTGAAGAATATACTGGGAAATTAAGAATGGTGTCCTCTCTCCAGTACTTCAATGCTGCCAAGTCATAAGCATGTGCTGCTGCTTCTTCGTCATCATAGGCCCCTAAAAAGTCCAAAATCACGTATTGGTTAAGCTCTGCTGAGCAAACAGCAGTAAAGAATTCAAATTCATGGAGTTTTAGCAGAAAAATAGCAACTTTTTATTTTAATATTATGACCATATATATATATATATAGATATAGAAGTAAAATGTTATGTATAATACATTTTCTCAGCTGGGGGTGTCTCAGTTTCAATAGAAATGGACAACCTTATGCCTCTTATAAAAATTCGTAGACCATTGTCATCATTTAAAAAAATTACAATTGAACAAAAACAGAGGAGCTGGAATGTCTCCATTTCAACACAAGTCTCTTGTGCTTGTGAGAGAAATGAAAATTGTTAAAAATGGAGACATCCCAACCACTGTGTGACAATGAGAAAATCTATTATATATATAGTCAATTTCTATGTAATGAAACCAATAACTTACCTAAATATACTGCATTTCAGTTGGATTATTCCACCACAACCACAAATGACATACCAAGAAGAAAATTTGAAAGGAAAAAAAAAAAAGAGGAATGAATAATTGAGTAAAAAATATATCTATAAAATATACAAAGAGAAAAGGGGACAAAATCAAAGAGATGATCATGAAGAACCTTGTCTTCCTTTCTTGTTCTGTGACTCATTCCAGCAGTCCTTATCCCATAAATGAGCTTCGTAGCGACCCGTCCACCTATGCCTGAAAAGATAAAATGTTGTTGAGTTGAGTGTATGTATGTATGTGTGTGTGTGTGTATAAATATAATGGAGCTAAATGCACTCCAAATAAGATATTTTTTAACTCATGCACTCTCACTCAAACATTATGAATTATATATATATATAAGCAACCCCATTTCAATTAATTAAACCTTGTGACACCCCTGTATATCGAGCTGCGTTGAGGAGGAGATTCTCGCGGGACACTCTTGCGCTTGCGCTTCACCTTCGCTGCAGTGCTGCTGCTGCTGCTGTTGTTAGTGTTTGAAGTAATGTTTTTCTGGTTCTGCTGTGAAATTTTCTCCATGAGACTGAACCAAAAGCGCACACACAATCACACGTTAAATATAGAGAGAGAAACTTAAGAATGGGAGTTCTGTTAACATGACTGGGTCCTCCAATGGGAGGGCATATAAGTATGGAAAATGGGTTGAGGGTGTTTGCGTAGAGAGTGGGGTGACAAATTGGAGAGGAAAGCCGGCATTGGAGGCGCTTCTGTGGCCGTCTTTAATCGCCCCCTAGTGTAGTCTCTTCTTTGTCATCACTTGTCCTTGTGTTTTCTGCATTTTTATGCCCTAATTTATAGTTGGATTATGCCAATCACCCTTCTTTTCTTCCCTAAGCGAATTATGTCATGTAAAAGAAAGTTATTTATAAACAGTTCTTTTCCACTGTTTGGGAGAAATTTTTTTGTATGAACTTAGTATAGGCCAATCATATAATGTAAAAATGATTTATTTGAAAAACTTATTAACTTAGTCTGTGACTTGGACTATCCAAAAAAAATACTCTTATTTGGATGTCTCTTTCCTCGGACTTTTAGGTCTGATGTTGTCATTATCAATATTTTCTCCCCTTTTCATGTGGGCTTAACCACGTGGAGTTTAAGGATTTGTCTGCATTTGAAATTTAATACCTCTTTTTTGTTTGTCGTAATTCCTGAACCACATTATTGGGAAGGTTCATATTTTTCACATTTGTTAATCTTTCAGCATTTAATTTGTTTTTCTTTCCATTTCCTTTCTTTCCTGTCCTTTTTATCTAGCCTCTATGGCAGAGAGATTGAAGGGTAGAAAATAGCTTCAAATAGCCCTTGCGAAGAGAGCCAAACACAGCACCATGGTTAAAACTATATTAGCAATGTTACTTTTTCCAACTTTGCTCTCTATCCTCTCAAATTAAAGGTGAATTCCACTATAAGATAGTAGATTTCACATAGTTGGAGAATGGTGGGTGATGCTGCACTTTTTGACTCGCAACACGTGAGGGCTCCGTGACCTGTAGAACACTCAGAAAGATGATCAGAGGACTACCGGATTGGCTCCGGCGGTAGCCGCTCCGATGCTTAAGTAAGTAAGGGAATTGAAAGACTGTATTGAAAGTCAAAGAATGAGCATGAAAATAAAAGCGTACCTCTAGGGTTTAATATATAGGCCGAAGCTTTCCTAAGTTGATTAGGATTCAACGCCATGAATATAGGGATATGTTCATCGGAGATTGCAGTTACCTTGTGGGCATTGAGTCGTAGATGGAGATAATCATAAATGGTAGTTTCCGTATTGGAGACTGCTTCCTTATTCTCTGCTCGGAATCCGCTAAGGCGGTGACGAGATCTGAAGCTATGGTCTGGACCCTGTGATCAGTTCTGGATATATTCGTTTGGTCACTTCCGACCTTATGTGACGATCTGGATGTCATTGGCTGAGCGAGAATCATGTTAGCTGAACATAAATCGGACTGTGGTCATACGTGTCAAGTGTTGATCGGCCTGTCCTTTTATGGTATATCAGTTACTCCCCCCCCAAGTCCTAGTTTGATGTAAGCAACTAGGGCTAAGAGAGTTATGTATCTCGCTTGTTCGCCTTCCAAGACAATTGTTGGGGCGTCATTTATTGCATAGTCGGTGATTAAGTCTTTTCAAGGTCACAATTACACTGGGCGGACAGTTGGTTTTCTCGAGAACATCATTGTTCTGAACCGTCATGGCGTTTGGGCTTGGTGGGTCCCTTCTGATACCGTGTTTATAAATATGGGATGAGATTTTTGAAATGACCTTTCCCTCGACATTTTTACTGTGCTAGAAGATTTCATTCGCCATTGTTGGTTCGTGCGACCTTGAAGAATACAGATCCCCTAAGTGAAAACAGGTTCGACTGATTTTTCCCCCTCTCTTGCTTCTTTCTTCTTGAGTCTGAGAATAATGTCTGTTCCTTCGGAATCTCAAACTGCGAATGAGGGAGTAGGAGACCATTCTGAGATGGCTGGTCCGCCTGTTGTAGGAGATGTAGGTAACCCTGCTCTTGAAATTATTGAGGAGGGGCCTGTCGAACCTCCCCCTAGTCCAGGGGTTAGAATAGTTGATGCTTTCGAAGAGCCCCGAGATAGGGCCGGGGAGACCTCTGGTAGGTCTTCTCATAGAGAAGAGGGTGAGAGTGCCGTCACTCAAAGCCTCTTAGATGAATGGAGGGTGAAATTCGAATTTCCCCCAAATGTGACTTGCAGAGTTCCAGGACCCATGGACCGTCCCCAAGATGTTAAAGCCGGGGAGATTTGTGTTTTCCTTGCCTGGTTTGAAATGGGCTTAAGGCTTCCATTGCCGGATTTAGTCAGGCAATTCTTCTGTTGGTTCAAGCTCTGCCCCGCCGACCTGAATCTCAATAGCTGGCGGCATCTTCTAGGATTTATGGTGCTGGGGCACCTGAACAAAGTGGACGTGTCTCTGGACTTGATCCGTAGCAATATGGATCTGAAGTTCAAGCAGGCAGAGGGCCTCTACTATATGTCCTTTGAGAAGGGGTTCCGACCCCTGTCTTCCGTTCCTACTTCCAACAAGACGTGGAAGAAGTGGTACTTCTTCGTTGGAGGAGGATGGGAGCATAAGGACTTCCAGGCCGGAGAGACCTCGTCGTTTCCTTGTGTTACGGGCCATAGGGGTGAGACTTATTCCCTTGGGTTTGCTTTAGCTTTGCTTATATCCTCAGAACTGACAAACGTGGTATTTTTCATTTCCTTTGTGCAGTCAAGAGTGCTCGGAAGAAGCCCGAGTTTACTAAGGCTCTGCAAGATCAGTACCGGGCTTTGCTTTCAACTTCTAACCGGGCTTATACTGTTATCGTCACTCCGGACCGCGTGATGGCCACCCGTAGTGCAGAGTTTAAGAAGAGGCTAGCCTCGAGGTGGGAAGTGCCGAAGCCCCAAGTGGTGGGGGAGGCTTCCTCCCAAGCTGAGCCTGATGTTCCTCTAGAAGTGAAGAGGAGGAGATTGATTTCTGGTTCCCCTGAGCCCTCCCCTGCCGAGGCTGAGGAAGCCGAGCCTACCGTTCCCGTATCGGCCGTTCCTCCTGCTCCTTCCGGTCCGATCAAGAGGTCTAGGAAGGGGAAAGCACCTGCCACACCTTCCGAGCCATTGGTTGGGCCGGATTATCAAATTGCCAAGAAGGCATTTGATCAGATATGGGCTCAGGGCCCACACCGGTACAGAGGGGATGATCCCTCCAAATTGATGACTGAGATGATGACTCTCCAGATGAAGGTAACTTCTGAAGCCTTTCCCTGACTTCCTTGTTTGCTCATTTGTTTTACTCTAATTTATCTGTCCTGCTTTATATAGAGCATGCATAGTTTAGCTGCTCTGATGGTGACCCCCATGGGCCTTGAGGAGGCCGAGAAGCTGAGGACGGAGGTGAATGAGATGAGACTGGAGCTCGGAACAGCCCGTTCCAAAATTCAGTCTGCTGAAGAGGGTCTGAGTGAAGCTACCACCAGCCTTAAGGTAGCAGAGTCTGAGAGGGACATACTTGCTCAGAAGGTTGAGAGGCTTGAGGCGGAGTTGGTTGGTCTCCGTAGTTCCATTGATCAGAAGGTTCAGGAGGCAGTTGGTCAAGCCAAAGCTGAGGCTGAGATGGAATTAAAAGATGAAGTTGATCAGATGGGCGATGACCTGATCCTGCTCGGCTTTGAGAATTTTCGAACTAGATTCCAACTTCAGTTCCCGGACTTTGATGTGTCATCAATCGTTCCTCCTGAACCTACCTCATCTCGTCCTGATCCGGATAAGACTGCTGGGGCTCGTGCCCTTAATTTGGAAGAGGACGCAGGCCCCTCTGGGAAATCCTGAGGCTTTTATAGGCTTTTGATTCTCTTTTTTTTTTTTTTTTTTGATGTAGTGAATATATTTTCTCTTTTGATCAATAAGATTGACTTTTCTTCAGATTCTGCTTGTATTTTTCCCTCTTGTGAATTTTGTTGCAAGTGTGGCTGCTCTGAACCCTTTGCATGTTAGATCAAACAGTTGCTTTCTAATCTTTAATACTTGTCATTGAATAGTGAATATAGATCTGCCTTATTAAAATAAGATGAGAAAGTAGATATAGCCAGATAGATAGAGCCTGACAGAGTGGGAGTGGATTTCTGTAGAGCTCTGAGATAGACTGCTCTGAATTAAGAGTCTGTGAGGTTAACCGAGCAGCTTGTGCTCGTTATTATGATGCTCGGTATGCTGAGTACTTGGGATTGGGATATATCCGATCTGTTTGGTCTTTGTCTTGAGAATTCTGTATTCTGTCTCTTGGTATATTGAAGAGGCTTATTTAATGCACCGCTTAGTCATTCGACCGTCGTTTGGGTTTTCGAGGCCACTCTCTTTTTCACCGTTGCGACGGTTCAGTTGGGTGGCTTTTGGACTCCAAGGGTCTATATATATAGAAACGGGGCATACGGTTGCGCTCAACCCTTTTGCTCCCCGATTTGTTCGTGAGAGAAACCTCATATGCTGCCGGAGTTTCTCCCATTCGTCCGGAGATGATGGAAGATTCCTTGCCTGAGTTAGGAATAATGAGCCTGTGGCCGAGAGTTAACCTTCCCCTTTTTTCAGTCTCCAAGGAAGGATTGAAGGAGGCCCAAGTCTTCTTGTTTCCTCTGGCATCCGGTCGAGATTTCTCCGATTGGTGGTGGCCCCTCCCTGATTCAACCGAGGCCTGGAGTGTTGGTGATGAAGACGAAGGTGAATTGCCTCCCCTTCCTCACGCTCTGTCAGAGACCCTTGCTCTAAGTGGCTGGGGTGAAACAGACGGTGTGAAGAAGAAGATTGAAGGTGGGTTACCTTCTCCCCCATGTGACTTGGCAGAGACCCTTGCTCTACTCTTCTGAGGAGTCATGCCGATTACAAAGGTGGAGAATGAAAAGTCTCCTGAGGCTCAGAGCCCTTATCATCCGTTGGTCATGGGACCAGTGATAGTGATGATGAAATGGCCTGGGCGCTACTTGATGCAGACTGGGGTTCAGGGTTCCTTCCTTTCAAATGGAGTCGATGAAGGCGGTTTTGAAGGTTTTGGATTTTGTGCCCCTTTATCATCCCAGGAGAAGAGCCATTATGTTGCCAAGCGTAGCTTCTGTAATAGCTTCTGTAATAGTTTCTGTAGTAGCTTCTGTAATAGCTTCTGTAATAGTTTCTGTAGTAGCTTCTGTAATAGCTTCTGTAATGTCTTGGTACTGATGTAAATTTTTTGAGTTATCAATAAAGCTGAATTTCTTCTTCTCAGATCTGATATTTTCTTTAGTTGGAACCATAGTACTGGTTTGTTTGGCAGATAAGCCAAATAATATAAGTATCAGATCCGAGGTGTTCCGATCTTAGGAAATTTTAGTTGATAGATGCTCGGAACTTCTGCCTTTGGATAGACTGGATCACAGAATCTGCTAATTGAAGACGGACCAGGCTCGGAAGGCCTGTGCATTAGAGTAGTCTAGGCTCGGCAGGCCTGCATATTTTATGAGCCAAGTATTTAAGATCTGTATAGCATGGATCAGACTCTGAAGGTCTGTGCACTATAGATGGACCAAGTCATGAGACTTGTGCATTAATAGATGGACCAGGCTCTGAAGACCTGTGCATTATAGATGGACCAAGTCATGAGACTTGTGCATTAATAGATGGACCAGGCTCTGAAGACCTGTGCATTATAGATGGACCAAGTCATGAGACTTGTGCATTAATAGATGGACCAGGCTCTGAAGGCCTGTGCATTATAGATGGACCAAGTCATGAGACTTGTGCATTAATAGATGGACCAGGCTCTGAAGGCCTGTGCATTAATAGATGGACCAGGCTCTGAAGGCCTGTGCATTATAGATGGACCAAGTCATGAGACTTGTGCATTAATAGATGGACCAGGCTCTGAAGGCCTGTGCATTAATAGATGGACCAGGCTCTGAAGGCCTGTGCATTATAGATGGACCAAGTCATGAGACTTGTGCATTAATAGATGGACCAGGCTCTGAAGGCCTGTGCATTAATAGATGAACCAGGCTCTGAAGGCCTGTGCATTATAGATGGACCAAGTCATGAGACTTGTGCATTAATAGATGGACCAGGCTCTGAAGGCCTGTGCATTATAGATGGACCAAGTCATGAGACTTGTGCATTAATAGATGGACCAGGCTCTGAAGGCCTGTGCATTATAGATGGACCAAGTCATGAGACTTGTGCATTAATAGATGGACCAGGCTCTGAAGGCCTGTGCATTAATAGATGGACCGAGTGAACACTCGTACATTATGGACCAGGCTCTGGTGGCCTGTGCATTAATAGATGAACAGTTTTAAGGAAGTAAAAGAAAAAATTTTCATTGATAATACTTCCGCAAGTGTTCTACGTTCCATGGCCTAGGAACAGGTTTCCCAGTCGTGTCTTCAAGCCAGTAAGTGGTAGGTCGAACGACCTTCGTCACTTTGTAGGGGCCTTCCCAATTTGGTGACAACTTTCCCATGGTGGGATCCTTGGTGTTCTGAAAGACTCTTCTTAAGACGAAGTCTCCAACTTGAAAGCTGACTGTCTTGAGTCCTATCCTGGATTTATTGACCATTCTTTGTTGGTAGGCTTCCATCCTGATGCTAGCCTGATCCCTTCTCTCTTCGAGCAAATCCAAGTTCTCCATCAGCTGCTGATCATTGGATTCTTGCTCAAAGGCCTCAGTCCTCAGAGTTGGCATACCGATTTCAACCGGAATTACTGCTTCTGTCCCATAGGCTAATGAGAAGGGTGTTTCGGAGGTGAGAGTTCTCCTGGTTGTACGGTAGGCCCAAAGGACTCCTGGGAGCTCTTCTGCCCACTTCCCTTTGGCTTGCTCCAACCTTTTCTTTAACCCATCGAGGATTGTTCGGTTGGTAACCTCTGCCTGCCCATTTGCTTGTGGATGGCCTGGAGAGGCAAAGTGCTGCCTGATGTTTAGATTTTCGCAGAATGCCTTGAAGCCTTTACCAGTAAATTGTGTCCCATTATCCGAGATAATTACACGTGGTATGCCAAATCTGCAGACAATGTTCTTCCAGGTGAAGCTTTCGACTTCCTTCTCTGTAATATGCATTAAAGGCTCGGCTTCGGCCCATTTAGAGAAGTAGTCGATAGCCACGAGGAGGTATTTCCTGTTTGGAGGTGCTCGTGATAACGAGCCCACAATGTCCATTCCCCATTGAGCAAAGGGCCAGGGACTAGGAATCGGGATGAGCTCGTGCTGAGGCTGGTGTTGGTACGAGGCGAATCTCTAACATTTGTCACACTTCCGAACATATTCTTTAGCCTGTTTCAGCATGCCGGGCCAGTAGTAGCCCTGTGATAGAGCTCGGTGGGCTATAGTTCTGCCCCCATTGTGATTCCCGCAAATTCCCTCGTGAATTTCAGCCAAAACATATTGTGACTCGTCTGGAGCCAAACACTTTAACAGAGGTTGAGAATATGACCTCCTGTAAAGTTTGTTGTTCAAGATCAGGTACCGAACCGCTCTGATTCGGATTCTCCTGGCTTTGTTTTTATCCTCTGGGAGGAGCCCGGATTTTAGATACTGGAGGATTGGGGTCATCCAGCTCTGGGTCTGTTCATTAATTTGAGCAACTGATGCTTCCTCAATGCTGGACCCTGGCTGAAAAGAGATTTTAACGGTGGAGTCTGTTTCAGACTTGAGGCGGGAGGCCATGTTAGCCAGAGCATCTGCTCTGCAGTTCTGACTTCTCTCAATCTTCTGGATAGTGAAAGTCTGGAAAGAATGCTTTAAATGGTTTACCAATTCGGAGTACCGAAGCATCCTGTCATCCTTAATGGCAAACTCTCCCAAAACTTGGCTTACTACCAGTTGGGAGTCAGAGAAGACATCGAGGTTCTGTACCTCGCATTCCAGGGCAAGCTTCATCCCTAAGATTAGGGCCTCATATTCAGCTTCATTATTAGAAGCTCTAAATCCCAGGCTGATTGCTTTTTCCGATGTAAGTCCATCAGGGGACTGTAGTACCAGTCCTACCCCTGATCCTTGATCGGTTGACGATCCATCAATATACAGCAGCCAGGTTCTTGTAGTTTCGGCGTTTTATGCTTCGTTCTGCAGTGCCGGGGTGAACTCGGCTACAAAGTCAGCTAAGGCCTGTCCTTTAATGGAGTTTCGGGGTACATATGCTATGTCAAACTCCCCTAGCTCCACAGACCACTTGACCAATCTTCCCGATACCTCGGGTTTCCTCAGTATTGCTTTTAGAGGATAGGCAGTTGGAATCTCAATTGGATGGGCCTGGAAGTAAGGTCGAAGCTTCCTGGCTGATATGACCAAGGCATAGGCCAGCTTCTCTACTTCTGGGTATCTTTTCTCCGTGTCAAGTAGTGCCCTACTGACGTAGAATATAGGCCTCTGTACTCCTTTGTCCTGTCTGATTAGTGCGGAACTGACCGCGTTCTCAGAGACTGCTAGGTACAGGAGCAGCTTTTCTCCTTGTACAGGTTTTGACAGGAGCTCTGGAGAGGCTAGGTACTCCTTTAGTTCTTGGAAGGAATGCTCGCATTCTTCTATCCATTGCAAAGCCTTGCTGCCCTTTAGAGCTTTAAAGAAAGGTAGGCAGCGATCGGTGGACTTGGATATAAATCTGCTCAATGCGGCGACTCTGTCGTTCAGTGCCTGAATCTCCTTTCTGGTCTTTGGCGACTTCAGTCCAATCAGGGCTTGGATCTGAGTGGGATCTGCTTCGATACCTCTTTGAGAGACGATGTACCCCAAGAATTTTCCCTTCGTAACTCCGAAGGTACATTTCGAGGGATTGAGCTTCATCTTGTGCTGTCTGAGGATATCGAAGGTCTGGGCTAAGTGCTGGAGGTGGCTGCCTTTCTGGAGGCTCTTTACCAGCATGTCGTCGATGTATACCTCCATGGTGCTGCCAAGCAATGGACTGAACATCTTGTTCACCAACCGTTGGTAAGTGGCTCCAGCATTCTTCAATCCGAAAGGCATCACTCTGTAGCAGTAGAGTCCTCTTTCGGTTATGAAGGCAGTCTTTTCCTGATCCGGAGGGTACATCTGGATCTGGTTGTATCCAGAGTAGGCGTCCATGAAACTCATAAGCTCATGCCCTGCAGTGGCGTCAACCAGTTGATCTATTCTCGGCAGTGGAAAGCTATCCTTGGGGCATGCTTTGTTGAGGTCTGTATAGTCAACACAGACTCTCCACTTGCCGTTCTTCTTCTTGACGAGCACAGTGTTGGCTAGCCACTCGGGATAGAAAACTTCCCGCATCATCCTGGCGTCCAGCAGCCTTTGGACTTCTTCGTCTATAACCCGATGCCGTTCGGGAGCGATCGGTCTCCTCTTCTGTCTGACTGGGGGGTGATCTGGATCTACCATCAGTTTGTGAGTTATCAGATTAGGATCTATTCCCTCCATGTCCTTGGTTTCCCAAGCAAAGATAGAGAGGTTGTTTTTCAGAAACCTGACTATCTTTTCCTGCTCGGCGGGCGTAAGGTCTGGGCCGATGTACAAATAACGCCCCTCTGCTTCTGAACTGACCAGTATCTTGATGGGCTCGCCAACAGACTTGGCTCGGCTATCACGTCCCCTTGGGCTCAGGGGCTCTTCAACGCCGGATGGGCAATCTTCCACCTCGGGAGTGTGAGTGAAAACCGGATCTGCACAGTCTCGAGTGTACTGTAATTGCTATTTTGGAGCTGTCTCCTTGAGGGCAATAGCGTGACATTCTCGTGAGGTTGGCTGACATCCCCGGACCGAGTGCACGCTCTGATTGTGGACGTACTTCAGACACTGATGAAGGGTCGAAGTGACCGCCCCTATCTGGTGTAACCAGGGTCTCCCGATGATGACGTTGTATGGAGACTTCATGTTCAACACCATGTACTCAGAGATGGTGGTCTTCTGCCCTTCACCTTCCCCAATAGTGGTAGGAAGGTCAACTCTCCCCAGGGGGGTGCTGAGGCTGCCATCAAAAGCTGCCATTACGGCAGTGGTGGGCTTGACGCTGTCCTGGTCTATGCCCATCCGCTTAAGTGGTTCATAGAATAGAATATTGACTGAGCTGCCAGTGTCGACTAGGACTCTTCTAGTTTCGAAGTTGGCGATTCTGAGGGTGATAACAAGGGCATCACTGTGAGGGCAGTGTACCCCTGCTAGATCTTGCTCGGTGAACTGGATCTCTGGCCCTGGCTTGAGCCTCTTTTCGACGTTGGAGACCTGCAAGATGTTTGGGGTGGTTCTGGCCTCCCGAGCATATCTTTTTCTTGCCCTGTTGGACATTCCTGTAACAGGGGAGTCAGCATGGAGGACGTAGATAACATGGTTGTTCTGCCTCTGAGGCTCGTTTCGTCCTTCCCGCTGCTCTTGCCTCTGTTCGGGCCTCTGATCTGGCCGCTGCTGAGGCTTGTCTTCTTGGGGGTTCTGCCTTCCGTCTTGTTTGACGAACTCCCGAAGACGTCCCTTCTTTATGAGCTGTTCTATCTCATATCGGAGGGTCCTGCAAGTGTTAGTAGTATGCCCATGATCTTTATGGAAATTGCAGTACTTACTTTGGTCCCGCAGGCTGGGATCTCCTTTGATCGGCTCTGGCCACCTTAGGTTCTCCCGATCTCGGATCTGCCGGAGTACCTGGTTCGGAGTAATGTTCAAAGGCGTGAAGTTGGTGAACTCCCTTGGTGCGGCGTTGTACACAGCTCTGGGAGCTGTTTTCTTCTCTGGGCTCCTGACCCTCCTTTTGTTGGAGTCTCTTCTGTGATCCTCCTTCTTATGGTCCTCCCGCTTCGGATTTTCCCTCTGGGTCTGATCCTTGCCCTTCTGGGCTGAGCGGTTGGCTTCTTCCAGGTTGATGTATTTTTTGGCCCGATCCATCAATGCTGCCATATCGGCCGGGGGGCTCTTTGTCAAGGAGTCTCTGAAGCCACCTTGGGCAAGCCCGGCAGTAAGGGCCGCAACAAGGAACTTCGGGCTGCAATCCGTGATCTCAGTGAGCTCGGTGTTGAAACGGGCAATGTAGGCCCGGAGGGATTCCTCCCTGGTCTGCTTAACATTCAGCAGGAATTCTGGCCCCCTTCTGAGCCTTCTGCTGGTCATAAATCTATCCAAGAACTGTCTACCGAGCTCGTAAAAGCTGGCAACGGAGTTCGGAGGGAGGTTGTGGAACCACTTCAGAGCTGTTCCCTTCAAACTGGTGATGAACGTTCGGCACATGAAAGCATCTGAAGCTCCGTGAAGGGCCATCGTATGCTGATAATGAGATAGGTGATCCCCTGGATCTCCAGATCCGTCATAGAGAGTGAATTTGGGCACCACGAACTTTCTAGGCCTTTCTTTGGACATGATGGCGTGGGTGAACGGAGTGGCTAGTCTTCCGAGCAGCTTGGCCAGTTCGTCTTGCTCTGGAGGGTTCTGAGGTCCTCTTACGCCGATTGTCCGGTCCATAGACTCGGCAATCTCCTCTACCCTTCGCGGGTCTCTGAGTCTGACATCTTGTGAACCCTGCCTGACAGCCTCGGCTTCAGGGTAGTAGGGTGGAGTGCGCCCTTCGGATGGAGGAGGAATCCGAACCGGTGGGACTGGCGCTGCATGATAAGGTTCCTGTGGTGCCGGGGGTGCTCCCGAAACCCTAGGAGTTGGGGCTCGAGTAGTGCTCCGGTAATGCACGTCGGGGACAAAAGCGGATGTTCCCCAGCCAGGAACTGTTGATGGCTGTGGATCTCGGCCAGCGTGAGCAACGCCTGAAGGGTGCTCAGGCTGGTTAGTGGGGGCCTGCCCACGAAGTTCTTCATTCCCCGTGGCAACCGGGGGTTGCGTTCCTGCAACGAAGTTGACCGGCGGGCTAGGAGAAGCCGCCGCTTGGTTCTGCGTGAGCGTGGCCAGCGTTCTAGTAATGGCTAGCAACTGCTCCTGCACCAGGTCATTGTGTCGTTTTATTGCTTCGATCTCTTGTCGCATAGGGTTGGCCGCTGGTCCTCTTGTGCGTGGAGCAGGCGGCTGACGCTGAGCGTTTTACGAACTCTGAGTATTCTGTCGGGGTCGGAGATTCGGTGCCATGGTTTTCCGGTGGGGAAAAAGATGGGTTTACGAATAAAGCACGTAGAGATTAGTCGGTTCCCACAGACGGCGCCAAACTGATGCTGCACTTTTTGACTCGCAACACGTGAGGGCTCCGTGACCTGTAGAACACTCAGAAAGATGATCAGAGGACCACCGGATTGGCTCCGGCGGTAGCCGCTCCGATGCTTAAGTAAGTAAGGGAATTGAAAGACTGTATTGAAAGTCAAAGAATGAGCATGAAAATAAAAGCGTACTTCTAGGGTTTAATATATAGGCCGAAGCTTTCCTAAGTTGATTAGGATTCAACGCCATGAATATAGGGATATGTTCATCGGAGATTGTAGTTACCTTGTGGGCATTGAGTCGTAGATGGAGATAATCATAAATGGTAGTTTCCGTATTGGAGACTGCTTCCTTATTCTCTGCTCGGAATCCGCTAAGGCGGTGACGAGATCTGAAGCTATGGTCTGGACCCTGTGATCAGTTCTGGATATATTCGTTTGGTCACTTCCGACCTTATGTGACGATCTGGATGTCATTGGCTGAGCGAGAATCATGTTAGCTGAACATAAATCGGACTGTGGTCATACGTGTCAAGTGTTGATCGGCCTGTCCTTTTATGGTATATCAGTGGGAACTAAGGTAAAAACCAAGAGTGTCAATTTTTGTCACTGTATGACAATATAATTTTAATACGACATAAAATTAATGAGTTTAAATTAAATATAAATAGATTAATATAGATAACACAATGAATAAACATGTCGTATTTAAGTTTTAATAATGTCAACTCATTTAACATAATTTAATATGTTTAATTATAAAAAAAATAACATGAGTTAAAATATTTCGTCTCATATAAAAATTTAAAAATTATTTATACATATAAAAAGATAGGTAAATTTTTTATTTAAAAATTAAAAATTAAAATAAATGAATTAATCATGTTGTAATATGCTTAATAAAAGAGTTGGGTTTGAATTTTGAAACCGGATATAATTAGGTAATAATATTATATTACGATGAATACATATTTTCAAATATAGTTGTTTTGACACGATTTAAATACAACACAATAACATAAATTGATACATATAATAAAAATAAAAATAAGAAAAAATTATTAATAGGGATCATATAATATATATTAAGAATATTAATTATGGGAATGAATCTGGTCCATTCAAATATTATTTCGTTTCTCAAACAGTACTTCTCTCCGGGCTGCCCGGATGAAACATATGAGTAAAAACAGGTAAATCAAGTACTGGAAGTTCAGAAGAGGTGCTCAGCGCATGCATGTAAGGTGTACTTATGCTTGACTCTCACCTCATAATTTATATATATATAGATGGGTAAATTATATTGTTATTTTTTGAAATTTTTTACAATGGTATTTATATTTTTTAAAATTATAAGATTTTTCATTTTTTCAATTTTAACTTTTTTATAACTATTTTTAAAGTTTTTTTATTTTATATAAAATAATTTAAGATTTTTACCAATATTTTTTTGAAATTAAAATAAAATGGTCAAAATTTAATAAATTAAAAAAAAAATGAACAGGTATAATTTCAAAAATCTCAAAAAAGATTACTATAATTTACCATATATATATATTTGATAATGATGAGGAATTTCACATGTGGCTTGTTCCTCGAACAAATAATTAAAATATTTTTTCACAACTTTAGTTGTACGTGAGGTGACCTCTGTCCAATTGAACGAAGGACCTTTAGGTAATCTACCTAAGAACTCTTCCAATCAAACTATTTGTTGGGTGTTTGTTATAAATTTACTTGAATTTTTTATGATCAATTGATGACCTGATGCGACCTGAAATTTTTTGACCCATTTTATTTGAATATTTGTAATCTATTTGGTTTTTTATTTTATAACCTACATATATATATATATAAGTATTATTTTAAGAGTTTCTTCTTCTGCGAAATGAGCGACTTTATATGAACCATTAAAAGATGCAAAGAAATTTTGGATGGGAATAAGTGCTATATGCTTTTTCTGCATATAATATAGTTTAGGAAAAGCCCAAAAAGTAGTATGCAATACATATGATTTGTTTTGATAGGCAATTGGATTTCAACCTTCATGTATGTTTTATCAATAATATCTATTTTTTAACTTATTGATGTGACTGTTAAAGTATTAGTCAATTAAGTCTTTTAGATTTATTTGACATAATTAGAATCAAAAGATTGAATTTACTATCACCCGAATAACTACGTTTGCAGGTAAATTTTTTAGGTAAAATGTTATGATAAAACTAGTATTACTCATACGAATGGACTATTTAAAAATTCTTTAATGAATTGTTTATTTAATTTTAAGAAAAATTAACTCATCTTTAAATATGATTTTACTGAAGTTTTAAATATATTTTGAGGAATAGGAGTGAATAATTATACTATTGGTAAGCACTGGCCAAACAATAAACAATTTAAATCGGTTTATCTAAACTCATGAAAACCGATTTTGAATTTACTTAAACCACCTTAAGAGCCCGTTTGGGGCCGCCTTTAATAGGCCCAAACAGAGGTTGTAGCCTGTAGTTTTCAAAGCCCACGCGCATTTGGACTGTTTGGCAGGGATTCTTTGCCCCAGAACACGTGCGAAGCCTGGTCGAAGGTCGTTTCCAGCCCGCTACAAATACCTCCATTCGCCTAGCCTGCGAATTGCAGCTCCGAAAATGCCCAGAGAATTAGCGTTATTTACAAAAAATACCAGCGCTTGATGCTCCTGAAGTTCACCTTTATCACAAATAAAAAAAATCAGCCCAAGTTTTTGTGTTTTCTGTTGAGACATTTTTCCTTAACCTGAATTTTATATATTATAAATACTCAATTTCAGTTAATTTTTTTTTTTCAAAATCACATAACTATTCTTTTCATGTTTTTCCTTTTTTTACATTTTTCAATTTTTTGAATTATTTTTATTTTCAAATAAATATTGATTAGGATCCTAAATTTATTTTTATATAAAATAAAAAATCTTTATAAAAAGTTAGAAAAAAAATTGACCAAAATTAAAAAAAATATAAAAATGAAATGGGTGATTTTGAGGATACCTTTCCCATCGCACCACCGGAGATAAATAAATTATTAAAGGTTAAATTATACTTAACTTCAAAATTTATCAATATTATGCAATAGATTCTTGAAGTTCTAAAATTTATACTGATTTTTTTTTTGTCAGAATTTGTCTCATAATACTATCAATAAATAAAATAAAATTATCTTATTACCCCTCAAATTAAAAAAAAAATATATAAAGAATTATCATACTGCTATCTGACTTCAAATTTCTCATATTTTCTTATTTAGCAAACACACACACACACACACACACACAAAAGATTGTGTATTTCTCCCATTTTCTCACCAAACAAACAAACTCGTAGGATGTGCGCATTTAAATATACAAATATATTTATTTTTAGAATAATGTTAGGTATCCTAACAAAATTTTTCCATTTTTTATCCACATTGATATAGCATTGATATGGCACTGTGACGTGGCTCGCCATGTCACACTTTTCTTTCATGACACACTTTCCTTCTCTTTCTTTCACACGTTTCTTTTCCCCTTTCTTTTCAAAATAATTTTTAACTCCCTCCAATCCCACCGATGGCACCTTTGAAAGGGGAGATTTAGTTGCATGTGTCCCCAATTGTAAGCTGACAGTGTGAGTTGTACTGAAAACAGTGTTTTGGATAATTGGATCACTCAATTGATGTGGAACACAACATATCAAAGTCAAATATGATGAGGGTTTCACACAAGCTCAATCATATCACTTCGTTTATATGCTTTGACAATGTTTTTCATCCATCTTCATTAGGGACCCCACTGCGTTATGGTTTTGATTGCAACGGCAAAGTTTGAGATTCACTGCACTTTCTTAACCCCTTTAAAAAGTTCTATGCATCCAAGCAATACTTTGGAATCAATGTACATTTAGTATGAAAAGTGAGTTGCAAGACACATGAATCATGCACTAGAAAATGACTTCCTTGGGGAAAGATGTCCTTCCCCTGCCCCATCTGAAACCGAATGCCTTCCAAAGCACTTGATTTGATGCTTGTTTTTCTCATCCATTTTCTGCTTTTTTTTTCACCTCCTTCCACACATCTCTTAAGCTTAGCAATTAACTTTCCCTTCTTTGGGTGAGCTTGACTATGCTCCAAAACTGAACCATTTAATTCATTCTCTAAGCCAAAATCTTCTATTTCTCCACTTCCTCCAAAATCTAACTCCAACTGGTTCTTCTTTTTATCACCTTGTTGTTCTTGTTCTTGTTCTTGTTCTTGATTCTTCCTCGTCAGCTCGTGCCTTAAGCATGCATTGCACCACCTCAAAAAAACCAGTTCTTCAAGTTGGTTTATTTTATGCCTAACAAATTGAAAACCTTTAAAAATTAGAATAAATTACACTAATATGTTCCTAATAATTATAATATTTTTTTCTATTTTATCTATTATAAATACTCAATTTCAGTTAATTTTTTTTTTCAAAATCACATAACTATTCTTTTCATGTTTTTCCTTTTTTACATTTTTCAACTTTTTGAATTATTTTTATTTTCAAATAAATATTGATTAGGATCCTAAATTTATTTTTATATAAAATAAAAAACCTTTATAAAAATTTAGAAAAAAAATTGACCAAAATTAAAAAAAATATAAAAATGAAACGGATAGTTTTGTCATTTTGAAGAAAAAAAATTAATAATTAAAGGAGATATTTATAATTTGTTAATAAAAGTAAGAGATATAGTATAATTTCAAAAAATTTAAAAAAGATCAATATAATTATCATAAACTTCAAGAATGTCAGTATAAACTAAAATCAATTTTTTAATCATATAATCTCCACTATTAGAGACAAGGTGACAAGATCACTTGCATTTATTATTATGAGTTGTATATCACTTTGTATCTAAAAGTATTACTTTAACAAATTAAGTATAACAATTTTATGTATGATCGATTTTTTCCAATGATTTTTTTATAGGTAATTATATTAACTTTATTTTTACGTAATTTTTAAAATTATACTCATCTTTTATATAAATTTATCCCTTTTTTCATAATAATAACAGCTAAAATTAGGTCTTCAAATAAATTTTTATTTATTTATTTATTTATATGTTCATAATACCTTTATCTATTGCCAAGTAACAACTCTACCCTTGTTAAATGAGAGTAAAAGATTATAATGGCTATTTACTCATTTGGCAAACCCATTTTATAATAATTACAAATTTTAAAAAAAATATAGAGTCCAACTATTTCTAAATCACGTTAAGTTGATTTAGACAATTATAAAAATATTGCAAAGTTCTTTCTTCTCAACACCAAGTTGGAATTAAGTTGTACTTGGATAGTGATTCAGATATAATTTTTTAAAAAATAATTTTAAAAATTTTGTAATTAATTTTTTAGAAACTGTAAAAATACATTTAAATATGATATTCTAAATTATATAAAATTAAAAAAATTTAAAATTAATAATTTGTCAAACACATATCCCGCGTTTTGAAATTAAAAATCTTGTTTTAAAATTAACTTTGTTACAAAAATCCAATAATACAATTAAGTGACAAGTAGGGAAAAAAAATTCTATACTTAAAATGTTTAATAAATAAAATATTTAAATAAAATTTCAATCTAAGTTGTTAATAGCATTTTTAAAATTACTTCAAAAGTTACAAACTATATTAAATATACTTAAAATAGCAAAATTTAAGATTGAAGTGGTATTGTAATCCTTTCTTTGTTTCGAATTTATCTATATGCATCAAGCGAGTAATTATACTAATTTAAGTAAAGGAATAATAAAAAAAAATCAAAGAGCTCTAAGAGCCCCCCGTTTAGGGCCGATTGTCCCATTCAAACTGTGATTTTGGTACATGAGAAAGTATAAAATTAAATTTTAAAATGTATAACTAATTTTTTCAAAATAGAGTTTTGTAATAGGACTCGCAAAATTATAATTTCAAAACCATGGTTTGAAGAAGTTAAAAAAACATATTCTCAAAATAAGTTTAGTTTTTTACAACTTTTATCTTGAAGTCACCACTTATACATTATTCAATATATATACAATATAAAGGTCAAAAAAAAAAAAAATTTCATTTAGAATCACCCTACGTAATTTTTACTAAACACTCGAATAACAAATTGGTTATATTATTCAAAATCTATTATCCAATAATCAATTTTATAAAATCTATTCTCTAAAATCTGAAACTCTTCAAAATGGACTCTAACTAACATTAACCGATACATATTCTCATATATATATATATATATATATACGTCCATATGTGCATGTGTAAATACATACCCTATTACATAATTTAATAATTAATTAATTAGTGGAAGGTTCCTCAAAATAATTGTTTAGAGATGAGGAAAAATATCTTAACCCTCAAAGACTTCGAGTTTTTAAATTATGTAGTCATAAATCGACATAACGATAAAGTGACACTATTATTTTACTTTTAATGACAAAATTACCACACTTTACCACTTACAAAAATAAGGATCTTTTTTCTAATACACGCTTCTTTCCATCAAACCTACACCAACTAGTCATGTCATCACTGTTTATTTTTGAAACTTTAAAATTAAATAACTTACAATATATAAGTCTATTTTTTATAAAAAATTATATGTTTGGATTCTAAAAATTGAAATCTGTCAAACAAAATCCATATTGCAAAGAAAATTTTATAAAGAAAATTGAATTTTGTTAAAGCATTGCCAAGAAATTATTGAAGGGTTGGAAATGTGTATTTGTATCATTGGAGAGAGGTGATGGAGATTTACTGTGAGGCAGTAGTACAGTGATGGTTATGGTGGATGCAGGTGGTGGCATTGTGATAGTTTGGTGCCTATTCCGGATATAATTGGTGTGAGGTCGATATTCTTTCTTCCTTCATTTGTATAAAAAAAGAAGTAGATAAGGTTATTTTAGAAATTGTTGAATATTTTATTAAAATTTATCGGTCAAACATAAAATAATCAAGTAAATTCATACTTCTCGCTAATGTAATCTGCTCGACAATTTTAAGAGAGAGAACAATATCATTTCAAAAAAAACACACGAAGATAAATATAATTAACTATTTTTCTTGTTACTTTTAAATACAAACAAGTATTTTTATATACATTTATTGTATTGAAACTCATGGCCTTATGTAAAGAGGTGATTCTGTCTAAAAGAATAGTTCAATTTTTTTTTTTTAAATTGATGTAACAATACTTAAGTGGTTAATCATAACTAAAAATAACCATTTAAGTTATATGAATTTGTATAATACTTTTAATTTGAGAGCGATCCTTGAAGGACACTAATAACATAGAGTATCAAGTATTTTTTTTATGAATCATATATATTAACTTGATTTATGAATAATTTCAATTACATTTATACTTAAGTGGTTAATCATAACTAAAAATAACCATTGGAATGCTCCCAAAATTTTAAAATTTTGACATCTTATCAATAATTTTTTTTTAAAAAGGAAATTTTCTCTCAATTTTTTTCTTCATAGTTTTACGAGAGTCCTTATTAGTAAATTTCAATTTTTGTATTTTTGCCCACTAAATTTATGGTCCGGATTCGCTACTTAATTTACATTTTATTTTGGAAGAGTAAATAGTAAAAGTCATTTTAGTCATGCTAGATCTAAATTTTAATAGTGTCACAACACTAAAAAGTCATTTCTTGACATTTATACTACAATAATGAAATGTTATTTTTTGTCAAAATTACGAATCTCTTTTCAAATATCATTGCAGTTAGAGCGTAAAAAAAATAAATAAAAAAAAAAGAACTTTTGGTCAAATTTGGATAATACATTTGGAACAATTTGGACCGTTGAGATAAGTAGTAACTATTAAAACAAAAGTCATATTTTAAAAAACATTGGACTCAGTCAAATTTTGAAAGCATAAATAACTAATTGTTAGAATACTGTTTTCGAGTTAAGTTACTAAAATATAACTATAGTAACTCCAATGATTCAACTGTTAGAGCTGTTACTTTGAGCAAATCACATGTTGCCTTATAAGCAAGTACACAATAAGACCAATTCTAATAGTAAAGATAATTTTAGTTTTGCTAAAACTAAATTTTAGTAATACTGCAGTACCAAAAAATTATTTTTTTGATATTTATATTTTAATAATGAAATATTATTTTTTTTACAAAACTACCGTTTTTCTTCTCAACTACTATTCTCAATTGTTGAAAAAAAAAATATTCTCAAATCTGAACAATTATTGATATTTTATAATTTAAAAAATTGATGTAAATAGTAATTTATTAAAACAAAAATTATATTTAATTGAATAATTGATTTTAATTAAATTTTGAAAAGAATGAAAACTATGATTGAAGTATAATTTTTTACTTGTTAGCTGATCAAAATTTAATATGATAGCCGGTTTAACCTTACAGCGGGAGTTGCTGCTGGACGTGGACCGTTGCTGCATGTTTCATGACTATGTCAATTTTAAGCACTCGGATATTTGTCATCGACCCCCTAAACAAATACCAAGAAACCAAAACCAAGTCATTCGAATATGGCGATAGGCGAAGATTCATATGAAGTTATACTGGTCAACGACTCAAAATATCGATTATTTAGTCAATTTTTCGGTCTGTTATGATCCGAGCTCACCGTTTTCTTTTTCTTCCCCCTTTCGTCTCCCTAGCTGATCACTTTGCTTTGTATTGCCTTTGTTACACAAACAAAATATACAGAGCCCAATACAAAACCTCGGGTATGGCTCTGACTTTCTGGAACCACCGAGCTGGAAACACGATTTACGATCTGGGTAGTTGTTACTTTCTCCATTGACACCGATCCCTGATCTGGGTGTCCGTTGTTTTGTCAAAATTTTGAGTTATGGACGAAGAAGAGAGTCTTCGAATTGAGAGACAGACCCACAGGGAGAAAAGACAAAAAGGGGGATTGTTGGGTTATATACTGAGACCAATATATTGGGTTAGAATGCTTGGTGATGAGTTGCACTGGAGCTTTGTGTCGAGTGTGGTGATTGTTTATGGAATCAATCAAGGTTTGAGTATGGGTCTGAGTCGTGTAAGTATGCAGTACTACATGAAAGATGAGCAGAAGGTACAACCCTCTGAAGCACAGGTTTATTTTGGAATAATTCAAATTCCTTGGATTGTCAAGCCTCTATGGGGTCTTCTCACTGATATTGTTCCCATTATTGGTTACCGGAGGCGGCCATATTTTGTTTTTGCCGGTAAATCATGTGTACGTTTTATTCAGTGATTAATTGTTGATTAACAATTATTTTAGACGAAAATATGTTGTTTGATCTTTTGGGAATGCTCACTGTTAGCACCTTTATTAGTGGCGAATGTGGATTGCTTTAACATTAATTACATTTTTAATTTGGACCATCTCGTAAACCTTTTATTTCTGTTAAGATGAATCAACTAAACTTGAAAAGTTTTGTATTTTATATTTTGGGTTCTCTTTTAAAGCACATGCCCCCTCCTTACCAATGCAGGGTGCTGGGAAGGGAGAAACCCAACCTTTGGCAGTGCAATTAGAAATGAACATATTTGTGAGATGATAGGAGTAGCACTTGTAAGAGATAAAATGAGATAAAACTGGTTAAGGTGGTGTGGTCATGTTCAATGAAAATTAGTAACAATAAGGAAGAGCAACATGGTTAAATATTGAGCGTCGTCATGCTAGGGGATGAGGGCGGGGGCGGGCGCTGGGGCTGGGGTGAGGGTGAGGGCGAGCAAAATTAAATTTAGTAGAGGTAGTAAAAAAAATGATAATGTGTCGTCTAACTGAAAGAATGGTCTTAAATAGAGAAGAATGGCGAGACATGATCCATGTAACCAACCTAAAATAATTGAGATAAAGCTTTATTGAGTTGAGTATTAAATTAGGCTTTAAGTGGAAAAAAAATCCAAGATCATCTGCTTTACTGTTGAATTTATTTTAATGTGTAAATTAACTAGTGGAAATGTGCTTACGATTGAGCATTGCAATTTAGGGACACAGAGAGGGTTTTCCCATAGGACCCATACCCATGACAGCTGAGAACGCTGGTCTCTCCTCTTCTTAGCTTTCCCAAAATGTGTGTGAGAGAGAGGGAGAGAGAGTTTTTTCCCGACAAATCACTTGAACCTCTTTACGTGTGACTAATTGGTAATCTTATAGTCCTCTGAAACATGGGAATTGGGGCATATTATTTGAATTTTTCTTGGACTTGTCAATATGCCCAAAAATAGATTTTTTTTTTTCAAAATTAGACGTGTGCTTTTCAATATGCAATGTAACTATTGAGCTGGGCCAGCCTGACACAAAAGGGAGGATGAGCTTTCTAAACATTTAGATTCTCTATTTCGCTACCTCATCTGGCAAACATTGTATACCCTTAAAGCAAATTGGTTGCATTGTATATGAAGAAAATGTTATCCTTTGTGCATTAGTAGGTTTGGTCATTTTTTATCATGCTGGCATTATGGCCCTTCCATGTTATGTATGGTGTTTCTAATTAGACAAGAATGGCAAAGTGATTCAAGAAGCCCCTGTCAAATGGATTGACAAATTTGAACAGACCATGCAGCATCAATTTGAAGAGGACTGATAACTGACTTTGAATATTTTAATCTAATGTACGTACCATAGAATTAATCTTGATAGGAATCTCCAGATCCCAGCCTGATATCTCATTTGTGTCCTCTGCATGCATCCTGCCTGGCATAAATTTGTAGATAATATTAATCTGGTGCCATATAGCTCCTTTGCGGAACTCACTGTATAGAAACCAAACCGAAACCGAACCGAAACCGAACCTCTCCCTTCCCCCTCCAAAACAAAGTTAGTTTGTGCGTAATGACCTAAATGACAAAGAAGATCTAAGCTTGATGTAGTTGATTAACTCCCTCTTGGCTCTCCTTTCAGGTTTTCTTGGTGTCATCTCCATGCTTATACTGTCGCTGCACTGAGAAGTTGCATCTTGCATATGCCTTGTTGTCTCTAATGGCAGGGAGCGCTGGGGTAGCAATAGCAGATGTGACAATTGATGCCTGCATAACAGAGAACAGTATAAGTCATCCTTCTCTTGCTGGTGACATGCAGAGCTTGTGTGGAATGAGCTCCTCTATTGGGGCATTGATGGGATTTTCAATTGGTGGCTCTCTTGTTCACCATTATGGCCCTAAGGTCTGCTTCTACTTAATTTCTTTAACTACTCTTATATACCAGACTTTTCCTTTATCATTGCCGTTAAGACCTGTTGATGGATTGGATCGGTTCCCAGGTTTGAGACAAATTCAATTCATATAGCTGGATTTGGTGAGGTTTTGTTATTTGATAATGTGTTACTGATAGCCATCTGTCACGACCCTGAAACCCGGCCTATGCGGATTAGGGGCCCGTGATTAGTCACTAAGGCCTCTCAATGATCATAACACCATTCTAATTACCATTTAGTCAATTGCAACGGAATAAATTTTTCTCTTTTCACATCCACAAAATGAGCTACACAACTTAATCAGTCGATTAAATATCATCATTGTAGGACATAGCTTCCAAGTCAAAGAGTAGCATAACATTACACAACTTTAATACACAATATCCAAAAATATCTAGTCTATCTTCGGTCAAGGACTCATAAAAAAGAATTCGCTTCATCACTTAAGCACTTATCCTGCATCACCTAAAAGCAAGTTTGTCTAGTCTTCACCTGAAAACATGGTAAGCATTTATAATGAGCTCGACGGCTCAGTGAGTATTCCATAACATGCCAAGGGTTTCAAAACTACTATGTAGTACATTCTGAAATGCTTATACTCGTATGAAATTAGAATATGTCATATCAAATACAACAGATCAAAAAATAGTATCAATGTCATTTTCAATAGATCTTAGTTCAATTACAGTAGTAAATCAATCATTGATAACATAGCTCATTCATAATAATGATTCAATAACAATAGTCATAGTTCAAGATCAACATCATTGTTCAATCATAGTTCGATAACAATTTCTTAGTTTGATAATCAAAATCGTAGTTCAATAGTTCTTAGTTCGATGATTCAAAGTTCAATCATAGTTCACATTCGATATTCATAAAAGTTCGAATCATTAAAAATTCCTCTTCTATGGCCAGCAAATTAGAACCTCGCTGACTGAGATCAATATTCAATAATACCACCAATATACCTCGTGGTTAGGGTTCAATAAGGTCACAATCTATTCAATAATGATTAATCATAGAATATTCTATGGCCAGCAAATTAGAACCTCGCTGACTGAGATCAATATTCAATAATACCACAATATGCCCCGTGGTTAGGGTTCAATAAGGTCACAATCTATTCAATAATGACCAATCATAGAAGGGTGTTTCATTCAAAACATCAAAATTATATCTAAAATCAATAACATCACTATCAATCTCAGTTATTCAAATAAGAGTTCCATATTTAGCCTTTAGTCAAAACAGTTCAGAGATTGGTAAGAAAACTGCATAGTGTCATGAGTATTTTACAAAACATTTTCTTAAATCAAAGGGAAGACAGTATAGATATCAATGGGTCATTTAAAACATATACTAGGTACAATGTATCTGTTAACAAAGGCTATAAGAAAATGACAATATATATCAAGAAGTCATTCAAAACAATATCAAATGGAAGGCGTCTATTTTCAAGTCATAAAAGAGTTCGATATTTATATCTATAATAAAATCACCTCAACATGACATGAAATACTCTCCTGAAGTCCCAAAAGCTTAATCCAAAAATCATTCCTTTAAACGAGGGTCCCTGTAATCACAATTCAAGGTCTTTTTACTTTCTTGTTTAAAGTATCACATAATTCAACTGTTAATTTAGAGGCTCTTTCTATTCCAATTACCGTCTTCCTATAGCTTCATTAAGTTTTAAGGACGTATCGATCATTTTTCAGTTTGTTATCGGGTCTTATTTTTTCCAAAAGGATGTCATCGTTAGGTTCGAAAGTGTCGAAGATAATTGGTTTAGACTTTTCTAGATCTAAATTTGTGTACCTATAGTTTATTTGAGCCTAGGGCTTTTTTGTAATATAGGCATCTACGTGTCATATGTATATATTTTTTTGGGTACATCGTTTGTTGAAATGGACTCTACCGTCTAGTTTGGATCGCCCAAAATAGTCAAGATGGACTATTTGTTATATTCAATCGGCTTCGGGTATTATTAGGGGTAAAGTGGGAATTTTACATTTTATATGTCTTAATTTTTCAAGATTTAATCTCACAAATCGGACTCAACCGTTGAGTCCAGAATGCCCAAAATAGTAAAAATACTCTGCTTGGTTAATTTATTTGGGTGACGGGACAAGTTACCATAATTAAATCTTATTTAATTTATTTAGATTATATTATATATTTATTATGCGGGAAATAATTAAAAAAATGTCTAGTTGCCCAGTGGTTAAGTGTGTGTTTCATATATGTGTGGGTGAGGGATTGAGTCGCGGAGCTACGGCTCAGTTATTTTTTTTGAGTTTTCCAATTCCAAACAATGGATAGGGTCTGATTCAGGGATACTGTATCCCTGTTCGGGACAGGGATATCAAATCGATTCTTATCCCCGAAGCCAAACACCCCAGTCTCCATTTGAAATAAGGGATTCAAAACTGCGCCGTTTGGATACGGCCGCAATTGGGCTTGGGCAGGGTTCGACCCGACCCCCGAATCCGGATCCAAACCCGACCCGAACAGTCCCTTCTTCCTCGTTATTCCAGCAGATTCTCCGGTCACCATTTCCGGCACCGGTGATCAGAATCTGCAAATTTCAAATTTTAAAACTCCTTTTTTCCCACTGTTTTGGATCACTCTTCCCTTCAAACACCTTCTACTCGTCATTTAGGTTCATTTGGGACCAGTTTGGTCCCTCGAATCACGTTGGATCGGCCGGTTCTCCCCCCCCCCAACCCAACGACTTCTCTGGCCACACTGAATTTTTTTCATATTTCTCATTCTTCTCTCCACCAAAATGGCCCATTCTTGAGCCACTTGTGACCCAGTAGTTCAAGGCCTACAACTCTATATCAAAGTTTTTGATACATTTTTCAGGATAGCCCGATTATTCCCTAGACTTGCAATAGTGTTTTTCTCTCTCATCTTGCGTCCATTTGTTATAATTTTGGTGGATTTGAAATCCTCATAACATCTAGTTCACGCCCCAACCTACCAAAACTCATTTAGTTTTAGTCAACACAGACCTATTCCTTAAGACCCATTAATGGCGGGTTTGAGTTTTCATAGGGTTTTCTGGGTTTAAATTACACAACAACATGACCTAGCATGCATAAATGTATCAAAAATTGAAATAGGTTGGGGAGGGTTCGATTTGCTTACCTCTTTGTCGCTAGTTTTTGAAGATCTCGGTTTCTCTCTCTAGCAACTTCTCTCTCTCTTCCTCTGTCTCTCTCTTGGTTGCATGCACGGCTAGGGTTCCTCCTAGGTCACCATGGTTGCAGGAACTCCCCTCATTGGGTCTGGTTTTGGGGCAGCCTCACATGAAAAGAAAACACAAAACAAAACCTCTTTTCCTTTGCTTCCTTTTTCTACCCGCACATGCACACACTTACACTCTTCCACTTTTCTGAACTCGTACAACACACGCAACCTGTATGTATATATATATATATATATATATATATCCATATATCCACTTTTCTGAACTGATGAGCTGTTGCATGTAACCTCATTGGTTGAGGTGGGAGGTGAGAGGTGGGATATGATTTACAGTGTTTGTATATATATCCTGTGAGATATATGGCATAAAATGCTGGTAGCCCAAGTGGCTCTCTTTTTGGGTTTAAGTTTCTTCCATCTTTTGGTCTTGGGATCAAATCCCTTGGCCAACACTTTTGGCCTTTTTTTTGCCCTTTATGCCTTGTTTGGGATTATTCACTATTTATCCCATTTTTCCCTTGCTTGCTTTATTCTCATTTTTTCTTCTTATTTGCTTCCTTCACGTATCGATTTTAATAAATCAAAGTCTTTAAATTTTTGTTTATGTTCTTTCACGTGTCGACTTCGTTAATTGAAGTCTTAGTTGTCTTATTTTCCTCACGTAACCGTTCTTATTCATCGTATATTTATTTTATTTTTGCCTTCGTCATCTTGATCTAATTTTCTTAAGTCCCTACTATTTGATTAGTGACTTAATTTCTACTAATCGGGTTTGGGTGTTACACCCATCTGTCTGATTGGATAATGGATGGACTGGATTAATATTCCCTTGTTTCTAGCTGAGAAGAAGCCAATGCAAAATAAAATATATGATATGCAAAAAAATGTCATTGTTTCTAGCCATTGCTTGATAAAATGGTAAAAGGTTGGACTGCCAAATGTGAAAATGTAAGTTTGATTTTGGAGGCAGCCACTTTAGTGCAAGTAGTGCCAAAGCTTGGGTTTGTATTCCACCCCACTCAGCACCCCGCATTATTGGTACCAACACTGGGTTATATATATATATATAATTCTTCGTAATTTTTAAAATTTGTTTTAATTGGATTCAGAATATATCCAATAACAGATCGATTCCAATTCGAACTCTTTTCCAAAGTGAAGTCATATTTTGGATAATTTCTTGCCTGATCTTATATCACAATGCAACTTGAATCTAATCCACTTCAGGTCAGAATGCTTTCCCCATTTCACGATTAAGTGTTACTTTTGCTGGCAGGGTGTGTTTGGAGTGCTATGTGTCCCAGCTGGGCTGGTCATTCTGGTTGGCATGATGCTGAGAGAACCCCTTGTCCGCAGTTCTGCCTACAGGCGGGTAAGGTTGGCTTACTTTTTAGTTCACTTCTTTTCTTTGCTTCTCATTATGCTTGCATAACCTTTGAGTTCTCAAGTTAGGTGAATGAGAAGTTTGTGGATGCTGGTAAGTCTATGTGGACAGCACTGAAATGCCAAGATGTCTGGAGGCCTTGTTTATATATGTACTTATCTCTTGCATTGGGCCTGAACATCCGTGAAGGAATGTTCTATTGGTATACAGATGCGAAAGAAGGCCCATCTTTCTCGCAGGTATTTGAATTAATTTTCACAATCTTATGTTTCAAGACAGTTCTTTGAGTTTCTAAAAAGGTTTCAAATCATATTTATTTGCTCACTACATCATGTGTGCTTAATTCAAATTTACTTCCTTACAATAATTCACAAAATATTTACGAATAAGAACTTGTGAATCATTCCTATATTTTATTTTCAAATGTTTTTTGACCAACAATGTATTTTTATTTTTTCTTCCATGTCTTGCTTTCCCCCATTCATTTTTATTCATTGTTTTTCACCTACAAATTATCTTATCTTGTTGAATTTATTGTTATTTACTAAGTTTCACACAATTTTTCATAATTCCCTAATAAAGTTTTGCCTAGAAACAGTATTTTTAACAGTGTTTAGAGGCTTCAAGTATTGATGGTTCACTTCATCATCCATATGCATATGCAGGAGGCTGTTGGGTCCATATTATCCTATTGGCACATGTTGGCTCTCTTTTTGGGGTTCTTCTCTACCAAAATGTTTTTAGAAACCACCCTTTTCGTCAAGTTCTTTTCTGGTCCCAGTTGCTCTATGGTGCATCTGGGATGCTGGACTTGATATTGGTGTTGCGAATAAACTTGAGACTTGGTGTTCCTGATTATCTTTTCGCTGTGATTGATGATGCTGTTTCTCATATGATTGGACGTCTCAAATGGATGCCTCTGCTTGTACTCAGTTCCAAGCTCTGCCCATCTGGTATAGAAGGCACTTTCTTTGCTTTGCTTATGTCGATTGATCATGTTGGCTTGCTGTCATCATCTTGGGCTGGAGGCCTCATACTTCATATTTTGAACGTTACACGAACACAATTTGACAACCTTTGGATTGCTATTTTAATCCGGAGCTTATTAAGAATTCTTCCAATTGCGCTGCTATTTTTGGTGCCCAAAAGTGATCCAAATACATCAATCCTTCCATCTGAGATGTTGAGAACAAAAAAGGGTGATGATATACTGGAATCCGAGAATATGGAAATGGCATCACTTGTCAATAGCACTTGACCCAAACTTGGGAAGTGTTTGGATTCAAGGAAGAATTAATTTATGAGAAACTAGAGATTCTTACATAATTTGCTCGGATATTTCTGCAGCATTGAGTTATTATCTACGTTTTGAAAGAAGTTGTAAGCACCTAATCTTGAAAGAAGTCAAATACAGGCCAGATGACATATTTGCACTGATTTCCTGACCCTCTGAAAGAAGATGATACTGGCGAAGAAGCTTGGGGGTCATAAGAATCATTCTTCCTTCAAGGATACCATGAAAATGCTAAGTGTTATTTATGCCAACATATGACAATTCTGGCTGGAGAATGATTTGAGCTATCTAGTCTTCCTGGCTTTGGCCCAGTTCTAGTGCTGCTCAACCAAATGGAATCATTTTGTAGCCGGACTGCAGAGACTAAACCAGATTGTTCTTTTCTTTTTCTTCATTCTATTTCCCAACGCACTGAGTGTAAGAACAGAAGCTCCAAATTCGAGAGATTCCTAAGATGGTCCCGGAATATGTTCATTATGTGTGTATCATTTCTGCAAATTATTACAAATTCTATCTTTCCCTCATAAGCAATGATCCTTCGAAGATAATTTAGCATCCGAATCAAGTAAACACAAATCCCCTTATCTTTTCCTGCATTTGTTTCCATATTCTCTGCGAAGATTAGTTAATTGAGGCTCTGATTGATTCCTAAGAAAGTAAGGGGAAAGAAAATGAAATATTCTGGAACCTAGCAGGTAGCTATCAAACTGTTTTCCTTAATATCATAGCATGATTGCATAATTTGCATGTGCCCATATAGCTACCTAAACTATTTTTCTCACACAAATATGGTGCTACAGATTTTAGAGTAATGAATATCCAACTCACTTCGTTATCCCCACCCTGCATCATTGAATTATGTTATTACATTAAACACTCCGAAGATCACAAATTGAATTCATATGCTCTATACCATACCCCATGGATAATATAGACATCTAGATATGATTATAATGGACAAAATTAGTGTATGGAAGATTATGTCACCAATAGGTCACTTCACTTCAGACATATATTCACGACACTCCCACACCAATCTCTGTTTACGGTAAACTGCAGGCCTTTGTAGCAAATCCAGCTTAGCCTCCTCAATGTCATATATAACCCTTAGGTTTCTTTGCTCATAATTTCCAATAATCCCAATATTATCTTCGTGTGAGGCTTGCAAGAGCTGAGAAGACGTGAGAAGAATCATCAGTCTTTACGAAATAAAAGATCCCAGTAACATCCACTTTCAGTTCAGCATTGCCTTCAAAGTGCATCCCTATTGTAGGAGGAATGTTGAATTTTCATATCCGGAAAGCTTAAAGCAAGTGTCCAATATTGAAAATCTGGTGCTGGAGGGAAACCCTTAAAGTGGTTTCAAAAACTCAGCTTTCAGAACCCTGTAAATTGATGCTAGAATTCCTCCATTGCCGAAACTTAGGAGCTTGTAAGACACCCCACCCATTACTAATTCCAGTAAGGTTGAGAAAATAGAATTTGGAGAGTTGTGGATTTGGAACCATTCTAGTAAATGAAATGGGTGTAGAATTCTTGTAAACAGAAGAATCAAAACATAACCTGAAGACTCGGCCTCAATTGAAGGATAACTACAGTAAAAAAAACTCCTCCAAATATGGTGGACGTTTGAGACCTCTGTTGTTGCGGCCACAACCGAACACAAAATGTCAGCGGGAGTGGTTCCGAGATCGAGGTGTTCACGGCCTAGCTCACCGTGAGTTTATGACCATTGCCATAGCTGACAACATAGCTTCAGGTTGGTGGGTGACTTGAACAGAGACCCTTGGAATTATAACGTAATTTGCAAAGTTGACATTGAACAAACGTTGAATCACTTCATGAATCAACAATTACTGATATATTTCAACCACCCAGTTCAACTGTAACTGTGTACTTTCAAAGTTTGAAGTTTAATGCCAGATGTTAGAGAGATTTGAGTTTCTGAAATGTCTTGAATCCTGCTAGAAACCACATTTTTGATTCAGGATTGTAGTGACCAAACACGAAAATATAGTGGCAACATTGTCTCCCTAAAGATTCAGAAAATGATAGCTCAGTTTATGTTTCTGCTACACTACAAGTCTACAATCTTATAGTTCTCCATATAAGGATTGTAAATGATGTGTTTGCATTGAACTATCAAAAAACTTAATAAAGAGAAAATAGTTAAGGAAGCTGACATCCCTGGACTCCAGAACAATTTATTTTCCACCAAAAGAATATGAAAATTAGCATATATTAATATAGAATTTGAGTCCTTTAAAGCACATGTGCTTGGATAACACACAACCCAATATGAAACAAGTGAGACAACATAAGTTTTATCCGAAACATTAACTACTTGTTTGGATGGAAGGAGTCCGAACGAAAGTGAAAGAAAGATATTTTATAAAATTTCTAAAATTATAATATATTTTACTATTTTTATTAAAAAATTACATATACCTCCCTTTTAGTCTATTTTTTAAATAACAAAAATGCCTCTTTTATTTTATATTATTTGTACTTTTTTTTCAATTTTGATCACTTTTTTTTAAGAAACATTTCAAATAAATATTGATAAAAAATTTTCATAAAAAAGAAATATAAGTTATTTATTTTAAAATTATTTTTATATAAAATGAAAAAAACTCTATAAAAAAAAAGTAAAAAAATTCTTTAAAGCATTTGACTTGAGCAAATTCTTTATATTTATTTTGTCGATTCATCATGTATTTAATCAAGAGAATTAAGCAATGTGACTGTTTGAATTTGATTGCTAAGATTAAGAGGGAAGGGTGGCAGCCTATTTATTCCTTTTCTAATTTTACGAAAAAATAAAGTATAAAAAAATTGAGGACCTACTTTGTCGTTGACAAAACCATTATAACCCTCCCCTCAAAAAATAAAAAAGAAAAAGAAAAAGAAAAGGAAAAAAATGGTTCAGGTTTTCGGGTCAATCCAGATCTAAATGGGTGTGGATCCGTGTTTCTTCATTATCCAATTTCACAATAAAGTAAAAAAAAAAAAAAAAAAAAGAGGGCCCATTTTCTTAAGGATCCACCTTATTATCAACAAATCATTCTAAAGCTAAAAAAAATTAAAACTTGAAATTAAATGGGTCAAGTTTGTAGAATCTGGATCTGAACTGTTCTATTGTTTATTCCTGCTCTAATTGCACAAAAAATAAAATAAAAATTAAGGATCTATTTCGTGAGGACCTACCATAACATTAGAAAAACTATTCTTTAAGTTTTTTAAAAAAAGTTTAATGTATTCGGGTCAATACCCAGATCTAAATGAATTTGGATCTAAATTTGCTTAATTTTTTTTTTTTTTGAGAGTGTCTGGATTAATTAATCTTAACAAGTAAAAATTCAGATTTACCAAATTTAATCTAAATCCGATTTGATTTATTGACAAACCTAAATCACGGTAATTCAAGATTATAAAATATTACTTCCGTAATTATATGTAGTGTGTAAAATACACATGATTCATAGAAACTTGTTTTTTTCTTATAATAATTAATTTCACTCAATTAAAGGTTAAATATTTTTTTATTAAAAAATATTAAATCAATCGTACTGTTTGAAGACCATGTTTTATATTTTCGTTAATTTATATAAATAATAATCATATTTGGTTGAATTTGTTTACCTTATTTAATAATTTTTTTAAATTTATTAAGTATTTGATCTGATTTATTAATCATATTTAATTCAAAATATATTTTAAAAAAATATTTTTAATATATTTTTTTAAAAATAATTTATTAATAAATAATTTAAAAATTATAATATTATTTAAACACTTATTAATATAATTTTATGTTTTTTCTTCCAAAAGATTTACACCTTAAAGCGGCCGTAGTTTGAACGGCAAATTAAGACAACATTGTACCTAAAGCGTGCGCGTGGTTTTGGAGGCGCCAAGATACGTAGGAGCCACGCTTGTCACCCCGTCGACCGAAACACGACAAAATTTGCAATCGCCAATTATGCTACTAGCATTATCCATTACGCCATCTCAATATAAATATTCCAATCCATTTTCTTACGTGTCAACTACACCCCCGTCTTTCACTGCCACGTGTATTCTCAGCCAATCACAACCGTTCCACCAAAATAAACCATCCCAAACCTTCCCGGGAAGCGGGCCACATATTTATCCGAAACTTGCACGTGACGCACGTGACTTTGATGCCGGATGAAACATGCCAAAACTGATGACGTCATATTCCCTCCTCTTGCAGGCAGGTTCAGGGGAAACTGCTCTTCGATTCGCACGAGACGCGGTTTCTGTTTCGGGCACGTGAGAGAGCTGCACAGAGCGCGTGAGCTAAAACCTAAGTGACTCTTCAGTTAAAAAGACTTTGCTTTGTTCACTACTAGATCGAATAGGTTTCTAGGGTTCTTTCGCACTCATTTTCCGAGTCGACTCATTAAGCTCAGATTTTTGTTAACCGTTTTGGGGTTAGGGTTTTTAGTTGATCCGAAATAATTTATTTATTTTGATAAGTTTGTTGTACTGGAAAGATTGATGGTTCAGTTAATGAATTCCGGCAAGGCTCCACCGGAGTCTGAGTTGCAGCGCGGGAAAGTGATGCCGGTGAAGCTTGAGGTGGAGGACTCGTTGGAGGATGAACATGGCTCCATCAACAAGCGATTTAAGCTCTCCGCTTCTCCCTCGGTTTGATCTGTTTCCTCTTATAGATATTTTTGTATATGTATTTTTTGTGGATTGATGGTGTCTGTTACCGACGTATATATCGGTGAAACGGATCAACTTCAGAGTCGAGTTTGGTCGGGCTCTGTTTGTTTCCGTGTAATAAAATTTTCTTTTTTCCTGAAAGAAATTTCTGGGAAATGATTTTTTAAGTAAGGCCCCATGGATCATGAGGTTTGAGGAGAATTTATCACGGTTCATCACTTAGCTATGGGGCAACAATATGGCTTTACAGGTTACACTTCTTCCTTGTTTTTTAATTATCCTTCCAAACAAAACAAACAGAACCTTGAGGCTTTGGATTACATGTTTAAAAACGTTTTCTGGATCTTCGTAGCAGAAAGAGCCTTAAATTTTTGAGACCCTCTAATCGTTAATCGGGTAGCTATAAATTTGCGGTTATATCTGGCGGAGGATTATGAAGATAGTGGCTGGTGAAAGTTGATCATTTTTTTCGCTGTTTTTTATTATTATATTTCCCAATTAGGTTTTCACTAGTTTTGTTTTATATTCCTTTTCATTTAATGATTCTTGTTTTAATGTTACCTGATATGATTACGTTGGTTGTGATATAAATTGATAGTCTAATTTGACGATTATTGTTATTATTGTTTATTTATTTTTTTAATTTCAACAACAGCAGTGTAATATGGGAACCGGTGCTTATCCAGTACCACCATCACAATACAATCCCCTGGACGAGCCCAGTCCATTGGGTCTGCGGCTCAAGAAGAGCCCATCACTTTTGGATTTGATCCAAATGAGGCTATCTCAAGGAAATGCCTCTAAGGTTGGAGCACTAGCCAAGAAAGAGCACAAGGGCACGGCTGCTTCTGGTTCTACTGATAAACTCAAGGCTTCAAACTTTACGGCCTCATTTTTGAGGATTGGGACCTGGGAGGTATAGTTACAACTGCTTTGGACCAACCTGTAATTAAAGTACATTCAATTTTTTTTTTTTTTTTTTTTTGTGTTGCACACGAGCTGCTGTTAAATGAAGTTCTTTGGGCTTGCAGTATAAATCAAGATATGAAGGAGACTTGGTTGCAAAGTGTTACTTTGCGAAGCATAAGCTTGTGTGGGAAGTTCTTGATGGTGGTCTGAAGAATAAGATAGAAATACAGTGGTCTGACATCATGGCATTAAAAGCAAATTATCCTGATGATGTACCTGGGACCTTGGATGTTGTGGTATTCCATCTTTCTAATGCACTATAAGTCCTTGTTGTTTTTGTTAATAGTATTAATATTGGTACTGCTACATTTATTATTATGATAAAAATGGGTCTTCATTTTTGGTGCAGCTTGCTAGACAACCACTTTTCTTTAGGGAGACCAACCCACAACCAAGGAAACACACCTTGTGGCAGGCAACATCAGATTTTACTGGTGGACAGGCTAGCATACACAGGTACTATATCTAAGCTTCTAATCATTAATGAGGTGATTTTCTTCCCTTTGCTTACATAATGCCTTGTGATGCTGCTATGAAGGAGCTAGATATTAGATTTGCAACACTCTCTCTGTCTCTCTGTCTCTCTCTCTTGACAGTGATAAAAATCGAAACGGTAACTCCAACCCTCCTGTTAGATGTGTAGTACTATCTTGAGATAACTAATGTGGAAAATAATATCTTCCCATTATCATAGATCTTGGCATATTAATGATCTAAGTCAATTAATCATCAATTGTTAGTTTATTTTTATATTTCTTTGTAATTGAAATCTTTTAAAAAAATTAAATGCATGAATACATGCATCAAGCAAATCTTAGTCCACTTCAGATTATTTTGCAAGTAAAACAAGAAATACAGCTAGACACAAGAGAGGCAACAAAAGAGAATTGGTAGAGAATAAAATAAAAACCTGAATGTGTTCACATGTCTGTATTCTCTGTCCAATCACATTCGACGAGAAACCCATTTCAGTCAGCTTGACCCTTGGATCATGCAGTTATTACATGCATATTTAATGTCATTGTGCTTGCCGTAATTGAAGAAATTACTAGCAATATCGGAAGCTCCTTTCCAGATTGCATGTTTAAAAGTTAGTGTGATGCAATTATCCTCTTTTTGAAGTGACAGCAAGGATCTCATTATCTTTAATTTTTGAGCATTTCTTATATGTTCTCATAATCATTTTAACCTTTTCTTTCTTTGCCTTCCTAGTGCTATGCAAATGCATTGGTTTAAATCTCCAATCACAATATATTTAACTTTGCATCTGCATTTGAGCTTAGTTTTCATGTTGTAGCAAATGGTTGAAGTTCAAGAATGGTGGGGAAAATTAATTGATTTAAATTGTTATTATGTGGGTAATTGCTTTTGTTGGGAGGTGAATAGGTCTTTGATTTTTGAAGATAAACACTTTTTATTCTCTCCCCCTCTTTCTCTTTTCCCTTGACTTAATCCAGGTGGATAGCAGATTAAATGGGAGGGGGTGGTTATTCTTGTCATGAATACCCTACCAAAAGTCGGTGTACTAGTGCCCCGTGGTTATTTCCTGTCATTGGGGATAAGGGGATATACTTTCTGACATTGTGCAAGAAGAGTGCTTCCCCCCTCCTTTTTTTGGGATTTTGCTAACAGGATTTTTATTTCATTTGCCCTTGATGGAGATTGTGTAGTTATGTTAGAGAGCTAGGTTTTACTTGGATGTTGAATGTAACAAACTGTGGAGTAGAAAGAATTTCTTCATATTGCATGCCTTTGGAGAAGTTCAATATTGAAATTAAAAATATGTTTGAGATTATGATAAGAGCATTAGGAACTTAAAAAATAGTAATTACATGTGAATCATGAACCATTTCCAAAGGGCAACTGTGTAATGTGGCTTCTCTTTTCTTATTGTGGGTTGTTTGGAAATTGCGGAATGGAATAGTCTTTTAGCATACTTAGTTGGCCTTTTATCATTTTTTTTATAGAAGTTTTTGATAGGAAGAAAAAAAATGTATAATGGAATTCTTAATTCTGCTGCAGGCACCATTTTCTGCAGTGCCCACAAGGCTTGTTAGGAAAGCATTTTGAAAAGCTTATCCAATGTGATCCTCGTCTCAACTGTCTGAGTCAACAACCAGAGATAGTGCTAGAAAGCCTAGAATCTCCATATTTTGAACCCAAAATATCTGTGTTTGATGACCTAAATGAATCGAATGATGGGGAGGGGCATGCCTTCTTTGATTTGCGGGATGCTGCATCACCATCTGGGGCTCAATCTTCTTCCTCGAAGAATGAACAAGATCCTGTTGGAAGACCTCCAGAATATTTTCCCCGAGAAACACCTTCACCTAGCTCAGGTAAAATTATGAATTGGGAATTAAAAATTTCTAGCAGCCAGCTGGAACTATCTTCTTCTTCTCTTATAACTCAAGACTTGCTATTCAATTCTTTGTTTCTTTTTTTTTTTTTTCTTTTTTTAACACTTAACGTTACTTTTCTATGCTTGTGACCATCAAGTTGTTTTACAAGTATAATATCATAAAATGTGTGTATTCCTTGTCTGTGCTAGCATATGGATAGGAGAACAGCAACTGCTGTTATACATGTTTGTGACCTAAATAAACAATGGTTTAAGCTTAACCAACCCCTTGCTACATCGATGATTCTGGGATTCGGGTACTATTTCAGTCTATAATTCAGGACCTGAGATTTGTTTGGGTCTATTAGGATAGATGTCAGCTCAGAAGCTGTGGAAAATTCACAAAAGATTGTGCAACGTAACACATTACCTTTGTAGAAGTGTCCATCTCTCCCTCCCCCCCCCTCCTCTCTCTCTCTCTCTCTCTCTCTCCCCATTTGAATCAAATTACTTTTTTAAGAGCAGCAGAGCATGATCTATAGATAGGTCACAGAGCACTTCTTCCTTAGCGTTCATCTTTACCTTTTCAAGGGCAACAATGTTACCCACCACATATTATGCATGATTGCTTCATCGAGATCACCAATGAGTTCATTATTTCAAGCCATCTATTGTGGCTGCTGGGTAACCTGATGGCCATTCTACATGTGAATACTAATTCTTCTTTGATTGTGTTTTGACAAAGAAGGCTGCCTTAAGGTTGGAATTTGTACCGATAAAAAAAAAGGGTTGAAATTTGTAGTGTTTTGCTGAAAACTGGAGGTTTTTAGTTGGATGGGCTACTTAGTTTGATCTTCAATCAATGGAAGTGTTAAAAAACTCAATTCAACAAAGCCTTTATCCCAATGATTTGGGATTGGCTACATGATTCCTGTCTCGCCAACGTTGGTGTTAAAAGCCAGGTTTAAATTTCAATGGAGGTGTCAATGGGGCACTTCAGTCAGTCAATGGCTTGCATATAGGGCATTTTCTCCGAACAATGTCACGACCCGAAACCCGGCCTATGCGGAATTAGGGGTTCGTGATCGGCCACCGAGGCCTTTTTTAATAGGTCACAATACTTTTCTAATTACCATAGACGCAGCGGAATAAATTTTTTTCTTCTTCACATCCACAAAATAAGCTACACAACTTAATCAGTCGATTCAAAATACCATCATTGAAGATCGTAGTTTCCAAGTCAAAGAGTAGCATAACATTACACAACTTTAATACATAAGATCCCAAAAATGTCTAGTCTATTTTCGGTTAAGGACTCATAAAAAAGAACTCGCTTCATCACTTAAGCACTTATCCTGCATCACCTGAAAACAAGTTTGTCTAGTCCTCACCTGAAAACATGGTAAATATCTAGAATGAGCTCGACAGCTCAGTGAGTATTCTATAACATGCCAAGGGTTTCAAAACTACTATGTAGTACATTCTGAAATTTTATACTTATATGGAATTAAAGTACATCATATCAAGTACAACAGATCAGAGAATAGTATCAAAGTCATTTTCAATAAATCTCAGTTCAATCACAGTCGTAAATCAAAATCGATAACATAACACAATCGTAATAATGATTCGATAACATAGTTTGATAATGATGATTAATATTATAATTCAAACATGGTTCGAAGTTGTTTTCAATATCGATAGTCATAGTCAAATCAACATCATAGTCTATTATTGTACTCGATCATAGTTACGGTTCAAAGTCGTTTTCAATATCAATAGTCATAGTCAAATCAACTTCATAGTTCGGTAACATAGTGCGATAACAATTTCATAGTTTAATAATCAAAATCGTAGTTCAATAGTTCTCAGTTCGATGATTCAAAGTTCAATCATAGTTTACATTCGATATTCATAAAAGTTCAAATCATTAAAATTTTTCTTCTATGGCCAGCAAATTAGAACCTCGCTAAATGAGATCAAATTCAATAATACCATCAATATACCCCGTGGTTAGGGTTCAATAAGGTCACATTCTATTCAATAATGATCAATCATAGAAGGGTGTTTCATTCAAAACATCAAAATCATATCCAAAATCAATAACATCAATAACAGTATCAGTTATCTAAATAAGAGTTTCGTATTTATCCTTTAGTCAAAACAATTCAGAGATTGGTAAGAAAACTGTATCGTTTCATGAGTGTTTTCCAAAACATTTTCTTGGATCAAAGGAAGACCGTATGGATATCAATGGGTCATTTTAAACATATACTAGGTACAATGTATCAGTTAACAAGGGCTATAAGGAAGTGGCAATATATATCAATAAGTCTTTCAAAACGATATCAAATGGAATGTGTCTATATTCCAAGTCAATAAGGAGTTCAATATTTATATGTATAATAAAATTCACTTTAGACATGGCATGAAAATATTCATAAGGTGTCTATTATCAAAGTCATAAAAGAGTCGATATTTATATATATAATGAAAATCTACCTCAACATGGTATGAAAAACTTACCTAAAGTCCCAAAAGCTTAATTCAAAAATCTGTTCCTTAAACGAGGGTTCCTATAATCACAATTCAAGATCTTGTTATCCTTTTTGTTTAAAGCATCACACAATTCAACCGTTAATTTTAGAACTCTTCCTATTCCAATTACCCTCCTCCCGTAACTTCATTAAGTCTTAAGGACGTGTTGGTCATTTTTTAGTTTGTTACCGGGATCTTATTTTCCTCACAAGGATGTCACCGTTAGGTTCAAAGTGTTGAAAATAATTGATTTAGGCCTTTCTAGATCTGAATTTGCGTCCTTATAGTTTATTTTAAGCTTAGGGGCATTTTCGTAATTTTGTATTTTTACGTGTCATATTTTTCAGTACTTCGTTTGTTGAAATAGACTCTACCATTGAGTTCCGGATCGTCCAAAATAGTCAAGACGGACTACCTTTTATATTCAAATGGCCCTAGGGTATCATTAGGGGTAAACTGGTAATTTTACCTTTCACTTGTCTAAATTTTTGGGGTTTAATCTCACAAATCGGACTTCGTCGTTAAGTTTGGAATGCCCAAAAACATTGGGTTACACTATTCTTTTATTTTATTTGGACTTCGTTTGACTAATTTTTGGTTCAAGGGTGTTTTGGAATTTTTCTAATTAAAAAAAGATTTAAAATTAATTTTTAATTAATTTTCTGGGTAATTTCATAATTAACCTAAAGTTGGGGGGTCAACATGAAATTTTAAGAATCTGTTAAGTAAACTGTCCGGTTCAGTCCCAATTCAATTGGATTGGTTTCACTATGCACTTAAACCCAATTACACTCGGGTCGACCCAAACTCGGTATCCAGCCCGAATGACCCGACCCATGAACAGGGTCGTCTTCCTCGTTTTTCCGGCGGTTTCTCCGGCTCCGGTTGCCGGAGCTGCAAAATTTTTCCTACTTTTTCTCACGATTTCGACGTCCGTTTTCACCCATTTTTCCACCAAATCAATTCTAAAGACCTAAACAGTCCACTTGGGATTGGTTTGAAGCCCTAACAGCGCCATTTTCAGTGCCAGAACATGAAAATCCGGCCACCTATCACCATTGTTTTCTCAATGGTTTCTTAACCATTTTAAGTGGTTCAAGTTGCATCATTTCCCATCTTTAACGCTTGTTTGAGACATGCTACTGTTTTGAAGCTTTAAGCTAGTTCGATCAAAAACTCAATTTCTCTATATTTCAGGTCTTATAGGTTCTATGGTTTTCAAATCTCAAACTTCACCATTTCTCTTCTATTTCCTTCCCTCACTCAATATTTGGTACATGCATGTAATAATAAGACCATAAAACAGCTTGTACATGAAGAAATTCTAGAGAGAGAAAATATTGGGTTGGTAGGGTTTTTATCTCAACAATGGAACCTCCCTTTTCTTGCTTGATTTAGATCTCCTTAGGGCTCCTCTTGAGTGATCGGTTTGCATGCAGCCACCATCTCCTTCCTTCTTCTTCCTCTCTCTATCTCTCTAACTCACTCTACTCTCTCTCTACTTTCTCTCTCTACACCAGACCTCACTTACATCACACACTGATTTCTGATTTTCTGAATTCACTCAACACACATGTAACACACAAATTTATAGATGTCATGATAGTTTTATTTTAAAATATATATATATATATATATATATATATATATACATATATGTTGCATTAGTGGCCATTGGACCATTTGGGAGGTGGAGGGATATTTTCATATACATATACATATATATATATGTATATATATAAGTTGTGTTTTTAAGCACAAAAGTGCTGACATCCCACTTGGTTATTTTGTGGGCCTAAGTGCTTTGCACTTCAGTTATTTTTTGGGCCCAAGTGCTTTGCCTACTTTGGGTCAAGGGTTCAAAACCCACTGGCCTCAATTTGAACTCATTTTTTTTCTTTTCATTTTTTCCTTATTCCACGTTTGACAATCTAAATTATTTATTTTATTTTTATTATTATTATTATTTATTATTTATTTGTTTATTTGTTTATTTATTTATTTTTTATCCCGGTATAATTTTTTGTAACTTTTTATTTCACTTTCGTAAAATTTCTAATACCAAATTAGTAACTTAATTTTCTGGTAAACGAGTCGGGGCGTTACAAACAAGATTGTTGTTTAATGGGACCCAATAATTGGTGGGGGTTTGGGTCTTCTAGATTTAGAATTTTATTGTTTTTCTGGATTTACAATTTTTTGATGGGTTTATGGATTGGAAAATTAGTTTGAACAGACCTATCAGAAAAAAAAAGTTTGAACAGGGTGTGGGGTTAGTATCTTTCTCTTGTGTTTTGATAAGAGCATAGCTGATTTAATAAGATTTTTTAGAATAACAAATTGGTTCCATAACCCCCAAGGGGAAAAAATTGGTGCCACGGATAAGAATTAATTAATATATTACACAAGACTATTTTTTTTGGTGAATAATGCTATTATCTTATTAATAATCGGAACAGAAATACATATTCAGGTAATAAGTATGTCCCCAAAAAGGTGTAGTGGTTATTTAATACTACTCAATAGTCTTGGGCAGCTACTAGTTCCTAATTGTTTTTGGTACTTATTTCTTTTTGTTTTTTGTGTAAAACATGGTGGAAGCATGCATTATCCTTTTAAGGATATTGTCGAATTTTTTCTAGTGTATAATCGACGCAATGGATCAAGGTCATATTTTAGTAACATCTATTTGTACCCTAGTTTTCTATGTTAAACAGTCATCTAATGAACACAATATGACATGAATTTGATTTTCCATTTATTATATATATTTGGCACATTTTTCTATTTTTCATTTATTTGAAGGCAGGGGCTATTTCTTCAGTCTTTTTGGCTGCATCCAGAGTCTGTATGTGGGTGGGAGGGTGGTAAATGCAACCAAAAAGGCTGTGGAAATAGCTATTGCCTAATTTGATTTCAGAAATATATGAAATATAGAAGTCATTACTTGATATGAAGATGGTTTGACAGCTAAACACATGCTAATTGTATGCTATTTACTATTTCAACCTTGGGTTTGTCAAGACTTGTTTAGATCAAATAAAATAAGATGGTGTATTTTTGTCCTTGTGGTCAAATATAAGTATTGGGTTGGCTGTATGCTGTTGAATTGAAGTGTTAGATTTCAATAAAGCAAACATGTCAGGTTCTCGTTATATGGATGGATAATGCATTTATTTTTGTCCATGTTGATATTGAAAAATAAGATCTGTAAATTTTCTATGCTAAACTACGAGACAACAGAAACCATCATATTTTTAAAGCAAGTAAATCAATAAAGTTGCGTGCACTAAACATGACAATGGAATGTTATCAGTAAATGTCTGTTGAGTCTTTTTAGTAAAAGTTTGGTTCTATGGATGTTGGTGAAACATATCGTTATAGAGAGGACGTTAGGATTGGAGGGAGATAGTGGTAATGTGAATATTGATCTTGGCATTGCTGAAATTAAGCATGCAGTGATTTTGTGCATTACTCTGTTATATCAATTTTTTTGTTCCCTGGTTCTCAATTCCATCCGTGGAACTTTGATTTATCTGATGCAGTTAGCAGTTGATTTATGTTGCTATCTGATTGTGAAATCATTTTGTTTACTTGCAATACCATTAATTGACATGCTTTTTTCTTTGTTTCCTTATTTTCCTTTCCCTCAAAATGGACGGGTCTTTATTGTTATTGTGGAATACCGTGTGTTTGTTAAGACTTTCAACTGTACCTGCTCTGACTTACTCTTGTATTCAGTGATGGACACCCACACAATTGAAGAAATCAGGAGCAGTGGAGCAGATGAACTGAAGAGGCTCCGCAATGAAGACCAGATCAAAGTGCCTGGGCTCCGCCCCTCTATGTCAATGAGTGATCTGGTGAGCCAAATCGAGCATCATATTTTAGAACAGAGAACAGCCAATAATTTTATCCTTTCCAGTGAAGAACAACAAAGCCTGGAGACTTTGGAGGAGATTAACCGCTGTTTGTTCAGTGAGTCTCAGCATGCATCAACCTCTGACGAGCAATCCATCATGTCAAGGGTTAATTCCCTTTGCTGCCTTCTGCAGAAGGATCCTGTCACAGTTCAGAACTCGCAGGTTAAAAATGATAATGGTCCCGATACAATGGATGGCAAGAGAATTGGTGAAACGTGCTCCCTAGCTGCATCAGCGGGTGAAAGCAATGCTGCAGAGGATTTTCCGATGCCTGAGGGTGAATCCAGTGATGAATCTGGTCATAAGCGGGCACCAGCCATGTCCAGGAAGGACTCGGTTGGGGAGCTGCTGCTCAGTCTTCCCAGGATAGCATCTTTTCCTCAGTTCTTGTTCAACATCTTGGAAGATTTTGACAACCAAGCTAGATAGGAATCTTTCTTTTCCAGTCCGGGGGATTCAGAAAATTAAATTGATGAAGAATCCTGTCATAATTGTTTTTGTATCTGGTGTTTGTGGTTGGCTTAAAATGTAGTCTGTCTTGAATATTATTGTGTGTAAATATACGTCCTCTGTTGTAGCCATGTCTTATGAAAATAATGAAACATTTCCTTTATTATGGTTTGTTTACTCCATTATTTTTGGAAGGAATGATGGCATCCACTGTTTAGTAATTTGTTTCGGATTCAGGTTGATATTGTATTTTTTACCACTATATTCTTAGAATATTTTAACAAAATAAGTTTTTTATCTCTGTTTTTATATATATTTTATATATTCATATAATTTTTTTAAAATTTCAATATCTTTAATTTCATCTCTTTTATTTAAATATTTTTTTTGGATCTCCCATTCATTTTTTTATAATAGTGTAAAATGAATCAAATTATTTAAATTTAGCTCGTGATTGTTTTTATTAAAAAATTTGTTTAAAATAAATGAATAACATATTTTAAAATTTATTAATTTATTAAATTTTGGTTTGAACTTAACTCAATAAATTAATAAATAGATTATATAAAAAAATAAGCTCTTCGAACACGGTTTGAAATTAATTTGAGAAATTAAAAAGTTAAGTTTAAATATAATTTAAAATTTATTTATTTTAATTTAAATAATTTATTACTCGATTTGACTTGAATCATTTTCAATCCAATTTGATGGTAACAACGTAGACTTGCCACACGAGTCCTATTTGATGATGACTAAGTAGACCTGCCACACGAGTTGCAAGAGGCCAAATGGGCTATAATACACTTGAAACCTTGCAACTAATGTGATGGAAACATTTATTTGCAATGGTTTTTACACAGAAACATCCTAGGCATTTAAGGAATTGACAATTAATCCAGTATTGTTATATATAACATTATAGTCCGAGAATGACCCAATAACATACAATAACCAGCATTTGCAGAGTACTATACAACACAATATATTGATGAAACTAGCATGGGTATAATGCTATTCTTCCTATTACAGAAACAAATCTACAAAAGAATAAAAAAACCGAACACCAAACAAGGAACAATCAAGGTTCATCTGCACCTTCTTCCCCTGCTGTATCGTTCTCCTGCAACATGTTCATCAACATATTTATCTGGTTCTGCAGCATTGCATTTTCTCTCTCTACATTGGCACGTTTGCTCCGTTCTTCCAGGAGCTGGAGTTGCAGATGTTCTAGGCAGCGTGCATCCTCATCTAGCTGCTCATTTAGGCCATCAATCTCCCTATCCTGCAAGCATAATCAAATGGTGAATTTTCTGTCTTTTTTTTTTACCTCTCTCTCACTCATGCATACTCACAAATTGAAGAGGAGGCAAGTTGATTGGGAAAAGCACCTTTCTGTTCATTTCTTGCACGGCAATCCTTCGCATACTCTCAACAACATCCACGTTTACAAGCTTTCTTTTCTTTCCAATCAGCCAGCCACGGGGATAGCTTGCAGAGTCGAAGTCTGGTGGAGGCAGTAAGCTTTCAGCAGATGGTCGTTTGCCATTGATATTCGTCATGGGTTCCAATGGTTCAAAGAGAGCCTTCCGTCGCTCTGAAAGAACAGCAGCTGTAGTTGAATCCTGCTGCTGCTCTTCAGTGGGAGATTCTTCTTGTTTTTCAGGTGTTTTATTAATGGTATCATCTGTTACCTTGTCTAAATTCTGTGTGCTAACGGCTGGGAGAAGCTACTGTATTAGTTTGAAACATTTAAAGAGAAACAGAAATACCATATAATAACAAAGTCATGAGAATGACGTAGCTAACCACTTTTTAAAGATTTTTTTTTGATGCAGCGATGGGGAATCGAACCTAAGCCAATTGCACCAACATTGGCAATTTTGTTGGAAGACCTTCCAGCTTGATTTGGAAGTTGGAACCCATAAACAGGGACCAGTTAGAAAAACGGTGAAGTTGGATTCCTTTGCAATTCATTCGAACAGACATTTATAGAATTGATTGGCAACTGGCAAGTTAACCCAATCGGCTTGTAATGAGTAGCGCTCACAGAAGAGACTTTGACATTGACACCCACCAAATTAGAACATTCCATTTGGTGTTTGACAGCAATTAGGACCAAGAATAAATACACCATTTTCAGTGAACACCAGACAGGAAGAGAGTTTGGCAGAGATATTTTTTTGTTCTTTTAATAGATGACACTGACCCATCAGATGTTTTAAACAGCATAGAAACAACAAATTAAGCTGCTCGGACAATGCCACCCAATAGAGATTTGGGGTCCTTATATGTTAATTAAGTTATCACCAAACATATTTATCATTGGGAATTCGTTGAAGTCTTAAAATGATATAACTGGACATTCAAAAAAATCCCAAATCATATCAAATAGAGTTGAATGATTTCTATCCCACCAGACATTGGACACACCTACCCCTTTTTATTTAAACCATTTAATATTTTCATTAACTTAGGTACCACCTTAACTGCAGATACAGAGAACATGAAAAATACTGATGAATCATTGATTGTGGTTATGTCAAAATAGGTATGGTAGGTGAACAATTTCACCCTGATCAATTGGAGAAGATTTCTTAGACGAAATTTTTGCATAGATTGGTAGGTGACTAGGTGGTGTGGGTGCTAGTTTCCATGGGTGCCTAAAATATTAAATCCCAATACCACAGCAGGCATCACATTAGTAAATATACCTAACTGTATTACTAACTAAATGTGAACTTCTACTATGTCCACTCCAACTTTGGCTGCACCAAATCCCCCATTAATCAAAATATGGATGATGGATCACATGCCACCAAAGCTTTGTAATTCACTTGGATGGTTTGGACATTATATATGTTGGATGGTTGTCATGAAATTCACCCCGAATTCTTGGTGACCCGATGATACCCGAAAAGAGCAATGTGTGGGACGTGCTTTTGTTTTTGTTTTTGGGTATTTGATCCATTTGTTTCTTATGTTATAACTTATAACCTACTTATATAAGGATATTATTTTTAGGGTTTCGACCTATGAAAAGATAGTCGTCATTGAGGAAAATGGGATATTTGGGTTTTGAGAGTTTTCTTTGAGATATAATGGATTGATCATCGCTGTCTGTGGACGTAAACATCTTACCTGAATCATTTAAATCTTGTGTCTTTTATATGTGTTTTGTTAATTTTATTGCTTGGTTAATTGCTTTCGCACAATGTTGTAGTACATATTTTCAAGGCAAGAGCACAAATTTTGCTGAAAGCAGCTAAGAAAAGCCACTGGCAGATTACAAGGATCGTCGAACCAAGTGTTCAAGTTCTGTACTACTTAAAAGTGATTATTAATAGCTAAAGCAGTTGCAGCACAATGAGAAAAGTATTGGCATGAATTCAGGCAATAATATTTCAAGTGGAAGGTTAAATCATGTAGAATAAGCTGAATTACAAATTGGAGTTTATGTCCAAACTAAACTGAAATCAGAAAGGAATTGTGGGTGCAAATGAAAATATTTGGAAAATTCAGAGAAAATGGTTATTTTAAGTTTGTTAGTAATTCACTTATCCAAACAAATATATAATTATTAGAATTTATTTCTTTCCTCATAATTTAGAAAAATTAATAATATTCCTCGAAATTTGACCAACTAAATAAGAATTAGAAGGAAAAAAAAAATTGCCTCTCAGAAGTCAACAAATCCGAATGGATAAGATTTGGATCCAGCAAAGAACCAAAGGAAAGAAAATAAAGCAAATTGAAAATTATTAATTTAGATGGTATAAATAAATAAAATTGTTCACTAGAAAAGTTAAAATAAATAAAAGAAATTTAAAAAATCTGGAGCATAAAATATATGGTGTGAAACCTCCCACCCATCACGAGGACAATATTAACAAATAAAAAAAGACCAATATATATATATATATATATGTATGTATGGCGATGGGTAAGCCAAATCTAACCAACCAAGTGAAGCGACGTGTGAGAAAAGTCATACAAAGTCTTACTGTTCTCCGTCTCTCCCTAGATAACAGGAGAGAGAGAGAGAGAGAGAGAGATGGTTTGGCAGATAACAACAGTAACTAATCAAATCAACAATATGTTGATCAATAGACGAGCATGGTAATATAAGGATTCAAATGGTATAATTCGAGGATAAAATCCGTGTTAAAGACTGTTATAAATTTTTGTGAGAGAGCTGCAATAAACGAGTTCAACTAGTTAACAAAAACAATCATGCAAATGAATCAATTCTCGTATGGGTATTCTTCAAATTCAAGCAAAAATATCACTAGCTTGACCCAGTTCACGTGCAGAGAGAAAGAGAGAGAGAGAGAGAAGAGAATATTGTTCAGTACCTGATCTCTTACGGGATTTCCAGAAAACGGGAGTAGAAGATATGGGAGAGAAGCCATCCAAAGTCCCCTCCAAAATCTTCTTCGGGTTTTCCATTGCCTCCACCAGACCCTAACAGTTTGAAGAATTAAGCATCAGGGTTCTATATCTAGAGAGAAGATATACACGGATGGAGAGAGAAAGAGCGTGCTTTCCTTGCGGTGAAATTTGTTTGCCCCGGCCTTGTTCTTGTTGGACCCGTTGATGTTGTTGCTCGGGAAAAGAGAGAGTCAGACGGAGAGAGAAATGATTAGGGGTCGTTAAGGTGACGGAATCATCAAGATCAAGGTTTTGGACGGATGAGATTTGGCAGCTCTGTGGCAGATTTTATGACAAACGGTAGTTGTCTCTTTGTGATATGCCTATGTGGGCCCCCACCATTTGCCTTCTTGCTTCAGAGTGTATGCTTATAAAAAAATATACACATATATATATAATCTATATATTCTGTATATTATCATTTACTCTTTGGTTTTCGCCCAATTACCATAATGCCCCCAATTCCTATCATAATTCCGATATTGACACCATGTTTGCAGTGAAAAGAAAGCATATGCCCTGGCGTCGCATCTTTGCACGCGACACGCGAATATGTCGGCTTCCCTTTTTGGTTTTGGGTCGGGTCTTTATAGTCCGAATATATCTATGTCATTGCGGGTGAATTTGGGCCTTTTTTTTGCTTTCACCCTCATAAAGTTAAGCATGTGGCAACAAGATTAAACATATAAACTTATAATATTTATACATGAAGATGTATAATATATATACACACACGCCATACTTAATGTTGTGTGCATAATGCCTTTTATTATAGCTAATTGGATTTGGCGAGTCAAGGGAAGAGAACCTGCTAATGGGGGTCCTGTCCTTTATAATGCATTTATCAGGTGCTGCAGTGGAAGCTCAACTGCTGGATCTTAAAGTAATCTTAGAGAGAGAAACCCGCCTAGAGCCTACTTTGAAGTATGAGAAGGCAAGCCCAAGCAGTCCAACTCAATGTAACCCAATTTTTATGTTCACAGACACACAAACAAGAATAGTGACTTTTCAAATTTTATTACGTCACATTAGCACATTAATTTTTTTTTTTCTGTCAACAGCCACATTATTCGATGTACTCTCTATGATGCAATGTCATATTATTGAATTTACCTAAACATGTCCCTATCATTAAAATTGAGATACTGTGAATATTTAAAACGCATACAATCTAAACCTGATTTGATCTGAATGTGACAATAGACACCCTAAGAGACTGACCTATCAAATCGGTTTGACTAATTCGTTAGACCAATTCGACCAAAGGTCTTAACATAAATTCAATATGATCTTAATTTTTGAATCGTTCTAGAGGTTAAGCTAACCATTTATCTCGTATAATGTAATCAAATTTGAAACTCATTCAGAATCTTAAAAAAGAAATAACTACTTCAAGTATATCACATCTAAATCCAAATCTTGTGATTCACTTTTGAGAATCTTATCACAATGACAAATAAATCACTAAGCTCATTTTACTACTTATGTTACAATAATCACTTATCAATAAATCTTCTTCTTCTGTTATCATAATCATTTATTAATAAATCATCTTCTAACTTAATTGTTGGAAGGGCCATCACCAAGGTCTCTCTGGCGATCCTCATAGCTGACTTTTGCATGAATTCCTTAAAGAAATCTCAACCATTGATCTGATCGTACTATATTTTAACCACTAGATCACTTGAAATTCAAATTTGAAAAGCAAACACTGCCTAGCTAAACAAGCCCAGTCTTGTACTACTACTACTACAAAACTGTCGGTAAAGATCAAGCTAGAAGAATTCAATGGCACTTGTTTAAGCATTAAATGGTTATAAGCTCCCAGCTTAGCAAATTCACTGTATTGACAGATGGGTCTGGTTACAATGTACACCGTTCACAGCCCTAACTACTCTCTAAATTTGGGACCACACTATCACCCTCACCTTCTGTATGTATAGTTATATGAATTTTACCTATTTCAATTGATGGTTAACACTCCAAAATTTTCATTTTTTTTTTTCCTTTTCTTCCTCTCTTTTGATAAATGCTGCAGAAATTTAGGCATCAATTTTTTTTCTCAGAAATTGCCAAAAAAATGAGAGAAGAGATGAACTTAAATCTCGCCAACAGCGCAAGGAAGACATGGAGGATTTTTAGCTTGATCTGCTGGAGTGATGATCTCCAAGCAATGGTCGTGAAAGGTGTGGCCGCATGGAAGAACAGCAACAGCTGGTAAGAACACTCGGCTGGTACAAGGGGCCTTCTGATGTGAATGAAAGATCCCTCTTACATAACAGGCACTTCTGTCCAGTTGGTCGATGAGGTCCATCAAAACCTGCAAATCACAATCTTCTAATGGTCACTGCTTCTATAGCAAGGATACCATCACAGCATAAAACAGTATTCAGTTTGAGTCAAACACAAGGGCTTCCGTGTCTTTGTGATATAATGATTCATATTTCCAGGAGAAACATGGTTCCAAGCAGGACCAGAGGCCAACGTGGCTGCAGGATAAGCCTACAATATCCAGCTTAGAACAGAAGGTAAATAAGCCCTGCGAAAATAAGGCTGAAGCTCAGACATGATGTAAAAACTGGTTTGATTGTGGCTAACCAGGTTCCAGGAGTACACTAGTTGAACGGACCCAAAAAAAAGAAAGAATAATCTTTAAAAGCCTCAAAAAACTACACCACAGTTAAGAATCGAGGGTAGCCAATTCAAAACAGCTGACTCGCATCCTTAATTCAATCTTGATGTTGCACTTTAAAGAGCCAGTGCTTTCTCAAGATAAATAAAACACAGAAAGACATGCCCCTAACTACACCTCAGGGCTAATAATGGGCCATCACAGGATGACCACAGCACAACAAAGAGAATGTGCTTTCTCAAGAAGAATAGAACTCGTTGCAACAAGGTGCATAATCCAACAATCTCATTGTCAGACATTTCAGCTTCAGGATTTAACATGTTAACAACATGAAAGTAAAATGTTTCAAAGCAAATATAGAGGAAAATCTGGAGATTTTGGAAAATGAAGAAAAAATATATACAAAACAAGAGATCTGGAGGAGCAACAACACATACCTTGCCATTTTATATGAGCAGGAGCAGCAGCAGGTGTAGGAATAGGAGCAGCAGGAGCAGTCACTTGTGGGGATGGCACAGATGGACATGCGGAAGGTCGAATTCTTGTCTTCCTGTGCTGACCTTGGGGAGCAGCCGGAGGGGGTCGGATCGCACTCCTCTTAAGAGATGGTCCATGAGGAACATTATAAGCCTGAGAGAGCCCATTACCTTTTGTAACTGGAATTCCGTGACCTGTAAATTTAACAAACTTGATACCACAATCACAAGAAAGGGTTCACTGGAAGTCATATATAAGTGTAGGCCATACGACACATACCTTGCCATCTTATTTGAGCAGCAGCAGCAGGTGTAGGAATAGGAGCACCAGGTTTAGGTATAGGAATGGGAGCAGTCACCTGCGGGGATGGCACAGATGGACATGCGGAAGGTCGAACTGTTATCTTCCTGCACTGACCTTGGGGAGCAACTGGAAGGGGTCGGATCGCACTCCTTGTAAGAGATGGTCCACGAGGAACATTATAGGCCTGAGAGAGCCAATTACCTTTTGCAATTGGAATTACTTGACCTGTGAATTTAACAAACTTAATACCAAATCACAAGAAAGGGATCACTGGAACTCAAATAAAAGTGTAGGTCAAGGTGTTGAATAGTAAATACCTGTAGTAGAAGTGGGTCCAAGAAGATCCTTCGCAAAATGAACAGGCACACCTTCTTGAGATCGGCCTGAAAAGCAATCATCAAAGATATTACCTAGGCTAGATTATTACCATTAGTGAGTAGTGAGTACCATTAGTGAATAGTTTTCATTCTAGCATTCAGCCAAGGTGTTGAATAGTGAGTACCATTAGTGAAAGAGGGTCCATAAATATCTATAGGAAACTGAAAAGGCACACTCTGTTGAGATTGACCTAGTTTACATGAAATCAATTGTCAGAAGTATCAAGAAGAAAAGGCAATTACCCACAAGAAAATTGCACAATGCACAATATATTATTTATAAACAAAGGAGTGGAATAGTGGATACCGGCAGCAAAAGCAGGTTGTGCATAATTTTTGGGAAACTGAATAGGTAAGTTGCCTTGAGGTTGACCTAGTTTACCTGAAAACAATCACCACAAACTATCAAAAAAGACACCAGACCAATGAATGGAAATTATTTGCATGATGACCAATCCAGCCAACTTATCTCTTGGACTAATAATAATAATAATGAAAACTATTTGCACGATGATCCAATCCAGCCAACTTATCTCCTGGACTAGCAATTAATAATAATAATAATAATCCAAAATCATCTTGGGCCAGTCATCATTGTCATGCCCATCTTCTCTTTCATCTTTTAGTGGTGATTATCTGGAATGAAATCATAGAATGTGATGATAAAGGAATCTTAGATGTAGAGGATGCCCTTACTAGCTGTCTGAACCCCTATCCAATTTTGATAGAGTCTGCATTCGGCAGCTTGAGCATCACTACCCTCAGCAACTTGAACTCCTCTCCTCTTGGGAAACAGACCACCTCCAGCAGCTTGAGCAGCACTACCCTCGGGAACTTGAACCTCTATCCTCTGGGGAAACGGACCACACCCAGCAGCCTGAGCAGCACTACCATTGTGAGCAGAAAATAGCTGCCCTGCAAATAAAGTTCATGAGATTAATTCAGCAAAGAAGTTGTTGACCAGCAAATATTCAATTCATAGTGTACTGCTTACCAGACAACAAAATTTTGATTTCCGTACTCCTCATAATAGTAATCAATTATATTACGAAGGAAAATAACACTAAATCTAGTGGTTGCACTCTATAAAAGTTGAAGGACTTGTACATGTAACTAAAATGAAAGGCCATACAATTAAAGCATTAAGAACCTCAAAGAATCCACTAAAGTGTTTTTACATACAAATAATAGTTCTCATTGACCAAAAAAAATGAAGAATATGCCCAAAAAAAAATTATCCTTGAACCAAAAAAGAGGCAGTCATCCTCAAAAAATTTCCTATTACGCTCCCCCCAAATACACCAAATTAAGCAAATGGGAGCCATTCTCCAAACAATCCGCGCTGCTCCTTTCTAATCCGGCCTCCTCTCCAATTAAGTAACACTCTCGTAGGGTAGCAGGCATCACTCATTGATAACCGAACAAAGATGAGCATATATTCCACACATCCCTCACCACTGAACAATGGAGAAAAAGATGGTCAACTGTCTCTAGCTCCCCCTTACACATGCAGCAACAAGTAAGATGGGGAACAACAGATGAGGTCTTATTCTTCTTCCTAAAGAAAATAACAATTAAGTCCAAACAGGTTCATAAAATACTCGCACCATTGTGCAATTAAGCCTTACATAGATCTACAGCAATTCTTAGCTTTACCTAAGAATACGGGATTGATCGTGAAGCTTCCATCTTATAACTGTTATGATTACTATCCCCTTAATTTCATGCCCTTTACTTATCGGTGACCACATTATTAGCTAGATCTGTAAGACATATATCTTATATGAGACCCTGACAAGGATTGCCCTATTGCTTTCTCTTTTTTTCTCATCCTATTCAGCATGTATGTCATCTTTTCCATGTTATTAACAATCTCAAATAGCTCCCACAGGCCCTTTCATAAAAATTAATTAAGATTGTCAGATTTATGTTCATTCTTTGGCTTAAGAGTGTATTCTAAATGTTGTTGATGGTTTTATCAACATGGAGCACAGTCCCTAAAAAGAGATCCACTTTTCAGTATTGCATGTTCAGCACTTGTCCAAACATCGACACCCAAGAACCCAATAAATGTTCTACGGAAGTTTAGGCAAGATGATAATATTCTTGATCAAATATCCTGAGAGTTGAAATGAGAAGTTCACGAATATGATTGACTGAATGATTCAAAAAGAGAATGTGTCTGTGCTGTTGCACCATAGATTCAAATATTAAAATATTGGTCAACACCACTAGCATCTATGTCCATACTGATAGCCTTTCCTGCCCATGCCAGCCAGTACAGTTAATGGTTCAACAAAGAATATGTGCCTGTCTTGGTTGTTGTACCATGTGTATTAAAATATTAGCCCACAACACAGGCATGCGTGTCCCTAGTACTGGTAGCCTTTGCTGCCTATACCCGCCAATATACTGTGCTTAAGAGATGGAGTATCTTTTGAATGCAGAATCTTCTTTAACTCAACACGCAACCAGGAACTCATCAGATTTTTTTTTTTTTTGTTCTTATTGGTAAAAGTAACTCTATATTATAAACAAGGTGCCCAAGGGGGGCAAACCTGTGATTACAAAAAGGGAAAGGCCACAAAAATCAAAGCCTTAAATCCCTCCAAAAAATCTATAAAGGTGTCCATATTCAAAGGAAACTCCTCTTTACACCAAAAATATAAAAGATGCAAAAATTATCCTTAAAGTTCCAAGAGGATAATAGATTGGTCAATTTCATATAAGAACACGAATGCTCCTTAAACTTGATCGGGAGAATCAATAAAGTCTTTCAGAGTTTTCAATTAGCAAAATCACCAGATGAGAGATTTCTCTGGCAGCAGAAAGTAAACATAAGAACACATTTGTTATCCTTTTCACTGGTGAAGCTACATCAATAATAAGAATTTACAACCCACGAACTATATGGAGAAGTAATTAGATAGCATTTTAACTATAAAAGTATAAAGTCAGTCTTCTCCCAAGGGATATTCAACTCTTTCTTGCACAAAGGAACAAGTGGATAAATATTCTGAGATTTCATTGCATGATTTAGTACACTACAAACACAAGGTTGTGAGCTCTACATCATCTCATCTAATGATCAGGAAACCCAAGGATATATGTAAGATGGCTGACAAATCTATTAACAAACTGCAAATTCAATGTTCTTCTTATAGTTTACACCAGCTTTCTCCTACATGGTTTACCAATCATTTCCTAAAATATGATAAGAGATCTATTAGGATCCTAAAAATACCCATCTTTTTTTTTAATTTCAATCAATAAGTTAACATCTTAACATTTTGATATTCCCATCTTGATTGTTTAACAGTGGCATCACTAAAACACATCCTGGTTCTAAATTTAATGCGGCTAAATTTGCAAATCACAATGAATTTTTTAAGGATGGGTAAAATTAGCCGATCTTCAAGAAAGAACTAGATGGAGATCAAAATGCAAGTATTAGAAAACTAAACTACCCTCTCATCATACATTATTTGATTATTAAGGGAACACTGGGGATTGGACTTGCAATTTTGATATGCATGTAGTTTTGGTCTACAATAAATTATCTCTAAACAAATACCACTTGGCAATGTAAGAAAAAAGTAGAGAAAACTTAAAAGTACAAATAACTGAATTTTCCAAAGAAAAAAAAACAATGAGGGAAGGAACACGCGATTGTATGTGCTTCCTCTAGTTTCTACCAATAACAAGGACAGTAGTACTAGTGACTAATTCAGGATTATATAATGACTTTAAATTATCATTCTGCTGTAGGCACTAAAATGAGGCTCTAAGACATTCCAAGGAGCATGTTAATGTTGTTACACCAAGTCAAGTAAGATATTGCGGATTTGCAAGACTAATACCAACATATCTAAGCAGATGGCGAAAATATAATGCACAATGAAGCAACAGAGGCAACTGGTTGGTAATAAAGAATAAATTCAAGTTTTGTGCTTCGGTCTTCTCATGCAACACACTAGAGCTAACAAAATTCAGACAGGAGCTTGCTCATCATTGTCTGGGAAGTAGAAAAGGATGCAAACGTATGACTTATTGTGCTTACTGCTTACACACACAAGTAGAAACTTTCAAGCTCCATCATGTAATAAGCTTCGAGGAAAACATTGAAGACTATAAACTAAATAGTTTCATAACTTACATTCATATAGAGAGTGGGTGAGAATAATTAGCATTGCTTACCTGAATGATCTTGCCTGGTGGATCTTCCTTTGATCCTGACAAACGGACGACCCTTGGAAGACTCTGTTGAGAAGTTCTGGACAGTTTTCGTTTGACATATCTGAACTTGGTCAGAAGTTGGTTGAGGAGTGATCTGTGTGAGTTTAGCAGGCTCTGAAGCCAACCCAGTGGAGCTGTTACTAAATGGTCCTGAAGATGCAGCCAGATCATCTACAAAGCCTCTATAAGGACCTAAATTTGCATATCTTGCATCCCTGTTACCTACAAAACCTAATTTCTTATTGCTAGGCATAGGAAAATAATGTTGCATTTCAACTTGTGGTTTTTGTAAAGCATGGAAGGGGCTTGAAGTCAGACCAGTACTACCACACAAAACTCCAACATCATTGTTAGATGTGGTCCAGGCAGCCACATTTTGCACCAGACCTGAAAATCCACCAACATTATTATTATGCAAACTTGAAAATCCAGCAGCTAAGTTTTGGTCCTATATTTGAGGAACTTCTAGTGGCTTGTTGAATATGTGAAGTATTTAACTGGGAAGAACCAATTTCATCTGATTTCTTAGTACTCTGTCTACTGTTGAGATCAAATTTAGATCTAGCTTCCATCTTACCTCCAATCCCAAGGGTCAGAAAACTCCCATCAAAAATTTCAGGAGAGCAGACACTGTTATCAACACCAATTTCTCCACTGTTCTGGGTATGGTACAACATAGGTGTCCTACCTCCTAAGCTAACGAAATTTCTATCGATCTGTGGCCTGTGAATATTACTACTATTTGCTTCTTCACCCTGTCTGGTTGTTTGAAAACCTCCATTACCTTTGATCGGCATGAAAGTTCTGTTAACCTGAGGATTCTGAAAGTTATCAAAATGAGCAGCACTTTTGATCACATTATCAGCAGTCACAATATTATCTTGTGTGTGTGATGACCATACCCCTTTCATGTTGCCCTCATAAAATGGAAAATCTGTCTCTGGCCAACATAGGTTGGGTATGTTACTTCTGATATTTATGGAATGTGGGTCATTCTGGGAATTTTGAAAGTTATTGAGAAGGGTTAAATCAGCCATCAAATTGTCACCAGTCTCAATAATATCATCCGCACAAGACTGATGTGTACCATGCATGTTTTGCCAAGTAAAAGGAGCAACTGGCAGTGGCATATACGGAAAGGACATAGGGTCAGTTTCTGCACCATTACCATAATGAAAAATCCCAGTACATTCAGCAGCTTCATTCTGCCTAACAATTAATCCAAATTCATCATTCTTTAAAGGCGAAGTAGAGGCTAGTGGGTTCTCCTCATTGTTTGGTTTGACACTTGCCATTATTAGTTCAAATCTGAATAACAAATAAAATGAAAGAAAGTTATTCCATTTCGTCAGCATCATAGATGGGAGGAAGTTAGCAAAAAACTAATGAAAAACCAACTTATTCAATATTCCAATTTGTCATTGACCCATGAATTTGCTAGTTTTCATTGAGTATTGTGCCAACAAACAAGTTTTGATCACATTATAATAATTGCATACACAAGATTCTCTCTGTATTATGCCCTCCTTCAAACTTAACAGCTGCACAATTAGATCCATGGAAACCCTTATGATCCAACACTAAACAATTTTCTCAAATAACTAGAAATGGGGAAAACAACTATAATCTCACCTCCAAAAGACAAAAAGAAAAGAAAAGGCAATGTTTTAATCCCAACAAAAGAGGAAAAACAAAATCCTAAAAGGAAAATATTAATCAACAAACAACATACAAATCACCCAGAGCAATAATCTGTGCAAGCAGAGTAAACATGTTCAGCTTTACTGCAAGAATAAAGAAAGGAAGGGGGGGGGGGGGGGGGAATCCACTCGCTATTAGCTCGCTTAAATCTCTCCGCTCTATGCCCAGAGCATGAGCGCTCAAAGGTGCAATTGAAAAAGAAAAGGACCCACTAGCTATCTAGTTTAACTGTATCGATGTGGGTGCAAACAAATGAGTCTTTCCTCTCGTGAACCAAGTAAAAAAGATTAACAAACCAATTACAGAAAAATACAACAAAAAAAGAAGAAGATGGATGATCTTGACAATCACTCAAACAGAAAAGTATCGAACACCTAAGAATGCACAATATATATAAAACTGAATAAGATAGAATTGCAGGAGAACATAGTTTTGGTGCGTCAATTAATTCAATCAAGAAACAAAAATTCGGGGTTCAGATAAAATTGAAACAAAATGAAATTTGGGGTTTTAGAAGAGTTCTTACCAGTGACGCTTTTGATCGGAGAAGATTCAAAAGCGAACAGAGAGAGAGAGAGAGAGAGGTGTGTGTTTTTTTTTGGCGCTTAGGGCTATGAGGGTTTTAAAGGGTTCGGTGTGGGGTCCACACGACTTGGCGGAGCGCCACGTGGGCACCGTTTTACCGTGATGACGGTTGAGGCTCTGTTCTGTAAGGAGCCAATAATGACACGACGCATTTTGGGGTGACACGCAATTTCGATAATACGCAAGGGCATATATGGAGTTGAAACGTTGGGACCATTCTTTCATAACGTGACATGGCGTGATACGAACGCGAGCTTAACGAACCTGAGGGATGTACAAAAGGAGCTGAATATCACCCCAAGAATAACCGGCACGTGCCTGAAGGTTTTCCCGCCTTGATAACTCGGCTCAGACTGGCGAAACGACTGGAGTCGGTTAGCCTTGGCTCGACTCAGCTTGCTAAGCTCACTACAGTTAAAGTGGGCACCTACTGTAGATTTTGGTATTAACATTTTGCAAATCAGAGCCTATAATTGGTCTCCTGTGGTCCCACCAATTAATCAAAAGAAAATAAACCACGCTAGAACATTTACTGTAGTATGACATGGATTACACCATTGCCAAAGCCAGAGACCCTTCTTTCTTTTCCTTCCTCAATTCTTTTCCTTCAGCCTCTGTTTGATTGCCTAGAAAATTGAGTGGAAAAAATAGAATGTTTAATTTTGAATGTGTTATATTTTGTTTTGTTTTGCAAGATATGGAACAAATTCAACTCAACTAAAATAAGTGATTCTATTAGCTTTGGCTTTAGACATGTAGATACTGTTTTTCTCATGTCCCAAGAAAAATCTAGTCTTTCGGTTTCTTTTCTTTCAAACCAAACAATAACTGGTTTCTGGAAGTAACGAAGGCTTGATACACAGATTGGTTACTGGTTGCTGCTTCTAGTAGCAATGCGTTGAATGGCAGTGCACATCACCACTACCAGAGTTCATATTGATGGGAGAATATTTTCTGATAACTATTGAAGGTAGCATAGTTTATACAATATTTTTACCTGTGTATGTGTCACAATCTTATTAGGCCAGACATATTCACATATATATTACATGACTATTTAATTTTAATAAATAAATAAAAAATTAAAACCCTGACAAATTGTGATTAAGATACGTATTTGAATGGTAAAAAATTACTCCTACTAAATTTGAAGCTAAATATTACCACGAGGTTATTTGAAACTTTATTTAGAAAATAAAAGAAATGCTTATTTTGAAAGTTTAAAATTAGGCAGTTAGTGGACCAAAGTCTCATCGAAAATGACAAAATCCTCTAAAGCTCACTGCATGTGTGCACACACCTCCAAAATCCCATCCCCCCCCCCCCCCCCAAAAAAAAAAATCACTGTACTTAAAAAAAAAAAAAAATTAATTAAGCCGGCTAGTTTCCTGACTGGTTGGCCAAATTCAGGTATAAAAAAGAACACAGAAAAATGGCAGAACAAATTCCAAAACACAAAGGAAATCCCATAGATTTACAGATTATACAGCCATTTAGCAGCTAATTCAAAGCAGCAATTTCCATTCAGCAGACAGCCATGTAACTGGATAAATGATGCTCATCTTCTGAGATTCATCACATCAATTTTTAAACTTGAAATAAGCTGTTTCAAGGCAACAGTGATCATCAAATTGATGTTTACTCAAAGTTCAAAAATGTTAAGGCACCAAAACTCACTTGAGCATGAAAATTGTATTGGAGAAAAAGAAAAACAAAAGTTGTTGCAGCACTTCAAATTGATGAATATGTAGGACAACTAGATGAAACTCAGTTTGCAAATTCAATGGTCCAAAGTTAAGCAAATCTAAGCTCTAAAATGACTGACAGACGAGTCTAAAATGACAGCACTTCAAATTGATGAATATGTAGGACAACCAGATGAAACTCAGTTTACAAATTCAATGGATCAAAGTTAAACAAGTCTAAACTCTAAAATGACTGACAAACGAATCTAAAATGACACTTCCAAAATATTCCAGCTAATTAGTCTCCTTTGACATGCTGCCGGTCACCATGCCAAAGTACAAAACCAAAAGATGCCACCATTGCAACCAAGTACCCAGCCATAGCTCCATAACTAACTGAAATAGGCCATTCCTACAAACAAAATAAATTGTTTCAAGTCATCAGAGTGAATGACAACAACCTGACAGTGCATTCAACCAGACTTTATGTTGCAGGGGAGGAAGAAAACCAATACATTCAACCAGGAAAGAGAGCCAAATGACTCGTTTGAGAAGACCCAATTGAGCAGTACTTAACAAACAGCATAATTCTACCAAAAAGTTGAAGAAGCACAAAAGCTCAGATAACACTATATATTAGACTCTTCTTATGACCTCCAGTGCCGTGATTATGGTAATGACACTGTCATTTGTTACTTGCCTAACAGGGAAATATATAGCTAAGTCTTATTAGAGCATTAATCCAAATATAAATCAACCATCCTAACTGACTTTTGGAAAGTGGAAACAGGTACTAAAAAGTTACAGATTTAAAAGCAGGGCAATGCAGATAAGGAATCCAAATCCCAGATAAGCAGGAGCTGAAGGTTAGATGTTTCCAGCAAGAGAATTTCATATTGATAATCATTAAATTCAGTAAAGTAAAATAATATGGATGGTGAAGAGTTTGATACAAATGATACACGTTACTGTCAGCTGCTTTCTCAGTGTAGTGTAATATCCAGAAACAAGAAACAATGCAAGTAAAGAGCAATTACAAGACAATTAGGTGCAACAACGAGATCATATTGAATTATGTTCCATAGCTATAATTTGCATCAAGTACATCATGTGCCACCTGTCACTTGTATAAGTTTCGGCAGTTTTTTGTTTTTAAATACGATATAAAAAATAAAAATGGAGATGCAACTCACATTTAAGATTTACAAGGATAGAAGGATCAAGAGAGAATGAAATTTGAATGGGCTATTTCAAAGAGAGAAAAAAACCACAATATGCTTTTCAGTGCCGTGGCGGCTTGGGCAATGTGCACCAACATACTTAATCATGGATATCAAATTTCAAAACAATTTAAAGATCATTACCCAGAGTTGGTCCCGCCTACACAAGACACTAGGAGTAAACTGGGGACACACCTAATCTTTGACATTATTTTTGCACAAAGTAGTTGCTCTCAGACTAGTACACGCGTTCTCACGCTTGGCAGCGCAAGTATTTTATCATTACACTAAGCAATGGCCCCTGAATTTTACAACAATTTATAAGCCTAAATTACAAGAGAACAGTAAATTTAATGCAATAATTTGTACTTAAGTTTCTTTTGTACGATATGCTTATATTAGGTGCTAAACTAATAAAAAAGGTCATTGCCCAGATTGGTGACAAGTTCATTAAAAAAAGGGAATCTACACAGAAATCAAAAATGTATTCTAAAAAACTGTAAAAAAATAATAATGTGACTTTAGTGACACAATTAAGTGGTCTAGATAACTTATCCAAAAAATAAAATAAAATAAGTGGCCTGAATAGGTAAGACACTTGCCTAAATGGCAAGAGAGATGTAAAAATGTATTGTGCGAATTCAGAAACATTGTCATATCTCCTAATTGAGCATCATGCAGTCCAATCCAATTTAAAGTCTCACAATAGTTGCACTTCAAATGCATCCTATGACCACCCCTAGTGTCACAAATACAACTACAACATTCCACATGCAATCAATATTTTTCTTCCCTTTTACCAACAAACTCTAGCTTGGTTGGTACACCTCCCCCACCTACCTATATGGGAGGTTGAGGATTCAAGTCTTCTCAAGGGACAAAGTGTGTGTGTATGATTTTACCAATCAAAAAAATAATATATATATATATATATATATATATACTTTTTCCTTCCCTGTTCTCTCATTTGCCATCTTTTTCAACAAAAGAAAGCAAACAACCCCAAACTTAAACTCCAAACAATAAGTATAACCCTATAAGTGAAATTAAAGAAATACTTGCCTCTAAATCCCAACTCCCAAGTCCCAACCACTAAACTTCTTTGAAATCTTCAATAGTTGGCCCCAAAAAAATCCCTTTGCAGGTAAGAACACATGGCAAAAAACAGAGTTTGATTTGGAGTTTGGTAGAGAGAAATATGGGTTTGTTTTTAAGCCCTAAAAGTCTCCAATACAATAAAACAAGGGTAAAGAGAAGGTGGGAGTGCTATATTATAACCCAAAAAAATAATTAAAAGAGGCCTTTTGGAATTCCTTTCTTACCAACAAAATATAATAATAATAATAATAATAAAGGAGAAAAGTGAGTCTCATTCAGTTGGACCTGACAGGATTTGAGATCCATCGGATATTGACTGGAACCAAAATCGATTGCAATCGGCCGAATTTGTCTATTCCAATTGAATTGCCTTGATTCATGGCACTAGTTGATTTAATAAACCCATTTGTATTGTGTAGGGACTGAACCGATTTAAATAGTACAATTCGGATCAACAAATGTTCTCATGCTTGACACTCAAGCTTTCCCGTGCCCAAAGTAATGGTTCCTTATTTTGCTACGTAATAAGCTCTAACAAAAATAACTCAGCTAAATGATCTTACAAGGCAAAGATTTAGGAGAAATTCTTAAAACTCACAAGTCCAATCAGTAATCAGGAATTAACCATCATCCTAGATTTTTAAATAAAAAAAAATGAAACACAAAAAGGGAAAAAAATTGATTGGCAGGGTTCACAAATTGCAGACTGGTGAAGAGACAGTAAACTGACAGAGTACTGTATCCAACTTTAGTATATTAGAATTTAGAACAAATAGCAAGGACACAATACCTGCCATGGCCTTTCCCAATCAAGCGGCATAGGCCAAGCCCCAAACCAAGCTCCAATAACAGCTCCATGTGCAGGTAGACAGATCATATAATCTATAGATCCAATTGGCCTGGGGATGAATTATTTAAAACATCATATTAGCACAAAACAAAGTAATTGACCCGAGGCTGGTAAATGCTTGACATCATTTTCTTGTGCCAAAAACAATAGATAATTATTTACCGTATACACCACAATGAAAAAAGATAACTAAAGAATCAGAATAGTTGCCGTATGGCCAAACCCAAAGACAAACCACCCAACAAGACAGGAGAATGTACTTTGAGTGTGCAAATAGTCGTCGCCAATCAGTCCATGACGAACCAAAAACAGTAGCTGCTGGGACAAACTGCCAAACCATGAGAAGTTAGATCATCAAAATATGCAAAGCACAGATAACCAACATGAAGAAACTACAAAACTCAACTTGCTAGTGAGTTGGAATAGATGACTATATGTAATATACCAATATATGGTACCAAGGCAACACATGATGGTTGATCCTGATATTTTTTTTTAGAGAATAAACAATGGGCATAAATCTTAGGAAAATATTATACTTTTTTTACAACATGAGGAAACTACAAAACTCAACTTTCTGGTGAGTTGGAATAGGTGGGCACATGTGATATGCCAATATATGGTATCATGGCAACACTTATCCCAAAAAAAGGGGTACCAAGGCAATACTTGATAGTTGATCCTGATATTTTTCTTTATTGGATCCATTCACTTAATAAAATTATTTCCAATAAACTCTAAAAAGTTGGAAACCTCACTCTTGGCTTTTGGAGTTTCCACTTTCCACAATTAATGTGCAAGATAGAACATGAACAAGACACTTAGTAGATGCTGAAGAATTCCTATTGAATTTAGGAATAGTCATTAGATATAGAGATGCTGCAAAGCAAAAGGTAGTATCTAAATGAATACTTACAGTAAGCAATGACATCAAAAGGGACCAGTTGAGGGTTCTCAGAAAGTACCTGTGTCCAATAAAAAAGATTCAAAATCGATAAATGACTGTAACATACATTCAGAAGCAAGGACAAAAAAGGTGATATATAACACTTAGTGATACAATTGAGTTTGGGGTTGTCTGGATATGTCTCTGTTTTCCTTATTTATAAAACATAATCAGAGTTGAGGTTGGGGAGCACAATGAATCTCAAAACTGAATATCCCAAATGTACTTATCAAAAAAAAAAAAATATCCCAAATGTATTTCTACACAATGCTTAGTTGTTTTTATCTCTTTAATTAGCAACCAAAACCCAAAAAAAATGGGTAGCATGAGTGGAAAAATATTTATGCTTTGAAAAAATCAAAGGTATTTATGTACCTGGTGATCATAAATGGAGTTGTTTTGTTTATGGGACAGAATGAGTCAAATTCATTTCCTTCCAACCCCAACTATGACATCAGTTTTCAGAATCATGACAACAGAAACACATCCAGTGAAACCCTTATTTCACATACTGAATGCCAACAGGTGCCCCCAAAGCAATAGCTCCAAGCGCATTCACCACTGCTCCTAAAAATTTTAAAATAGAACATAAACTTGTAAAACCAAGAAAATATTTCAAAATTCACATGAAATATCTACAAGGCACAAATGGGTCGTGAATTTTTTATCATAAACTTGATTAAGCTCATTTCAAAGGAAACACTTCCGGTAAGAAAAATTCTTTGGAAAAATTATGAACTGCAGAGCCAAGTGCCAAGAGAAGAAAGATGAGGATTTTTTTCCAGGGACTTTTTTCCATCAAACCCAATGGATAATCAAATCTCTTGACTTAACTTAGACACAGTGAAGAAAAATTTACACTCATTTCTCATAAAAACAAACAGAACCTATGCCGTTTTGCTTTATTTTGTTCAAAACAAAAAATATATACATATATAAATGCACTCACAAACTAGATTACACTACCGCATAAATGTGTATGTAGCATGCGGCAGCTGAGATTTAAAACTAACCAGCAGGAAGCACCAACATGCTTCGTCCCACAGCTTTCAAGTACTGTCAAGTTACATAAAACACTAACAAATTACAGAGATGATATATAAACAACAAAGAATTCAATTGAAGCAATAAAGAGATTAATGTGAAGTACCGAGCATTGATCGGGATTTTTTCGAAAAAGACTGTAAAGCAAGATCACAATTGGGGCCTCGATGACCTGAAAATTCAAATTCACATTCAAACATGAAATATAATTAGAATCAAGCGAAGTGAACAGATGGAAGTGACGTGGAAGTACGGTCATGATGATGGCAATACCCAGATTAGACGGAGGGTTTGAGAAGGATTAGTGATGAGATTGACAGAGTAGACATTGTTGGCCACCCAGAATGATGATGCCAACCCTAATCCGCAGATCAAATGTAACAAGAAAGCATGTGATGGTGATGCAGATGATACGGTGCCGTTTCCACCCATTGAAGCTTTGACGGGTTTCTTCTTCCTCTTCTCCATGTTGCTATTCTCTTTCTTCCTATTCTGGAAAAATTCAGCTCCACCTCTTTATAACTGCAACTATTGAATTGCATTTTCATCCCTTAAGATTTTTTGAAATTGGAAAATTTTCCAACACCTTTCTAAAATAGAAAATATCCGCTATTTTTCTCTCTTCCTTTCTACCTTTTTTCTTAAAAAAAATTACACTATACATGAACTCTGGATGATAAATTATAAATGGACTTAATAGTTTTAAAAAATTATACTTCATAGTTCACTGTGTACTACCTTCAATTCTGCAAGTAGCACATAGTGATATTTTTTTTCGTGTCAACTTAAGTACAATTTTTTAATATTATTGAGCCTACTTATAATTTTTCCTCCGAATTCATGTTAAGTATTTATAATTTTTTCTATTCTTTTTTTTTTTTGGTGCAATTTTTTACAATTATTCAAGCCAACGAAGTTTTAACTTTTAAGCTTTGGCGACCATTTCTTGGTAACCCCTCCCCAATGTTTTAAAACCCATACCGTTCATCAACTAGAAAAATGACTGGGTCACCGGATCAACCAGAATCAAACTGTGACATCATAATTATGTAATAAATAAATTTATTAATAAATTAAATTAGAAAATTCATTAAAAGATCACTACAAATTCTAAAAATTTCCACACTTTCCTACCATTATAGTTCTAAAACATACTGAGTTTCATAATATCCAAATAGTGTACAAATCACAATTAAGCATTCTAAGTTCAAGCATAAAAGATGAATAAATAAATAAAATTGAAAAATAAAATAAAATAAAGTCTCTTCTAGTAGTGCCGGTCCTTATCTGTTATATATTCTGTCTATCCAAATTTTACCTTTCTGTTTTGTCATTTAACACAATCTGGTTGCAAAGAGATGGAGGTAAGGAGAGGGAAACAAAACACTCTGTAACCTTCCTTACATTTTCCCAGTAATCAAAAGAAGCATTACAATCGAGGCCCAAAAAATCCAAAATACAAAGTACTGGAGCGCCTGATTTGCAGAAAATTTTGATCTCGAAATCACTGATGATGGCTAATCAAACTAAACCAGCAGATTTTACGGGATATATTTCTATTAAAAAGATGCAAAGAAAGAAATTGAATAAAACATAATCATATATTTGCTATGAGACAAATGTACCATAATACAAAGCAGATCATTGCAAAAAGTAGAACCAGAAAAAAGAGTGAGAGAAACTGAGAAAAAGAGAGATAAAAAACCTGTCAGTCCCCGGAGATTCGCCAACCAAATCCCTGTCGTCGTTGGGAGCGCGATTGCCGACTGGGAATGGTGAGGCGCTGAGGGCTGAGCGCGATTGACGTCTGAGAATGAATTCTAATTTCTAAACCAAGCCCTTTTGTACTGAATACAGAACCGGAGAGAATCGTAGAACAGGTCCAATTTCCCGGTTCAACCGCAGGGTTTTTCCTGTTCTCTGTTTCTAGGCGGGTTTTTGCGTGAGTCTGGTCTAGCAGTTAAAATCGAATCTTTCTTAGATTCAAACCGATCCGATTCAATTTTTAAAATATTGCTCCTATCTTGTTTCAAATTTCTTTAATTTAGTAGAAGTTTTGGTATAGTTTAACCTTTAAATTTAGGGATTAAGGTAGGTAGGTAGGTAATAAATTAATAAAAGCAAAAAGAAGGAAGGGGAGGAAGGCAAGCAGACCATCCACTTACTCTTAACTCTCTTATAATATAATAGATATACGAGATTAAAATTTTATTAATTATTAAATTTTATAATATTTTTATTAACAAAAAAGTTTTTTTTTTATATGTAAATAATTTTTGGTACAAAAATAAAATTTTATATACAACTTCAACAATATTTTAGTTTTTTAAAAAAAATTACATATAATAGTTAACTTAAGGCATGAAAAATTTTTTTAATGTCATTTTCAAGTAAAAAAGTTGTGTTTTTAGTTGTAATAATTTTTTTTTCACTTAAAATATTTTTAAATGTAATTATATTGAATAATAAATATAATTATCAAGACATGTTATAAGTGAGATATGTGAGTATGAATATAACTATTTATTTCTAATAATTAATATTATAAAAAAGTTTGAAAAAAATTATTAACTATTAGATATTAAAATTATTAATTATTCATCGTATAACCACCACGTTAGTTGCTTAAAGATTTATTAATTATTAAAAATCATTAACTTATTAATATTAATTATAAGAGAATTGATAGTAATTGGTTAAGGAGTGAAGAGGGAAAGACATTATATAAATTTGTATTAATAAAACAAAAGTTTTATCTAAGTGATGCAAGTGCTTACTTTTCATACAAATAACGCGAGTTTAATTCTCCCTTGGATATATAATTTTGTATAAATATTTTAAAACTCCGATATTCATAAACTGAAAAATAATGATGAGGTCACTAGTTCAACTGTGATTCAATCAGAGTTAAATTATGATGTGATAATTGTGTAATAAATATTAATAATAAATTAAATTAGCAAAAAAAATGTTAATGCATCTCTTATTAATAAATTAAGAAAAGAATTTTAACTAGCATCAAGTTGTGCAAGCTTTCAACTATAATAAGAACCATGAGGAAAATTAAATCTCCTGAATGATAGATTTCCTTATGCACAAAGAAATTTTCTTTTATTAGGGAGACTACTTAATCATGGGTTTTTAAGCAGAAAGTTGTGAGAGCAAATTCCGAATATAAAATTCCACCTTCAAAAAATATATATTGCAATTAATTTTTTCGTCAAATTCAAACGTAACTTGGGAAGAATTTAAAGCTACACAGCTTTTTAATAAGAAATTATTCTATAAACTCATCACATAGGAATGACAAAATGATCTGTTCTGTCGGGAACCCGCCCCACCCCATACTTAATAGAGGGTGTATGAATATTCATACTTCATAAATGGGGTTGGAGATGGTCATTCCCTCTCCTTTATATAATAACTTTATTTTTTTATTTCTTAGGTATATTATATTTACTAATAAACCATACTATATATATGAAATAAATTTTAAGATTTCTCATACTATTTTTATTTTTTGTGTTAGTTATTTTATAATAAAGTTTTAATTTATCTACAAAAAAAAAAAAATTTAACTTACCTTGAAAGGAAAAAAAATCAAGATTCAAGATAAGACGGGATGGAGATGGGGTCGGGATCGAAGTCGAGGTAACTTTTTAGGCGGGGCAAGGTCGGGGGATAAGAAATATAAACAAAATCCGGATTAAGAAAAAGGTACTCCGTTTCGTTGTCATTCCTACTGTCCCATACTTATAATGGTCTTTATAATTTTAATAATACAATAAAATTTACATGAATCCCACAAAATATTACAATCGTCACTCTTTGTGACAAAGTCATAAATAATTTATAAATACAAATTAGAAAGAATCATTTGAAGGCAAATTGAAACAGGTGAGTATAGAAACTTTAATATTGCAGGAGATACGACCTGCCCCCAGCGCTGCAATCTCAAGTTCTTGTGTGTCATTTAATCATCTCCACATAAATGTTTATTCTCTCTTAATTCATTTTCTTCCACATTCACACTTCCCAAACAATGTATAAACACAAGTTAAACAAATCAGAATAGGCTTGTATTTAAAAATATAGAGAAAAACTACTTAGTAGCCTTGCTGAGTTGACTTAACCTACTACCATAATTTTTTATTAAGGTAAACACCTACTATCTTAATTAATTAATGAATAAAGATGTTAATTAAACTTAGCATCTACATTGTTTCTTGCTTTATGCATTAATGGACTGCGTAGCATAGAGCAATGGCAGCCAAAACAGTCCCAGTCAGCCATTCTAGACTAATTTCTAGTCAATTCTCTCGAAGAGTACCGGGTCTTAAAAGAATGAAAAAAAAAAAATAGTCACATCTCCTTACATATACAAATATATATATATATATGACTCTTAACATACATATATATATTATCATTCTAAAAAATAATTTAATAAATATATAAAAATATTTTAAGATGGTATAAAAAAAATATATTTTAAAATGATTAAATTGTTTCAAATAATTGATTATTTAAACTATTTCATTCTAACAATTAAATTGTTCAAACTAAATATTATTAGAATGTAATTATTATCTCATTCTAAAGTATTTATCCAGACAATTCTTATTGGATTCCTATTCAGTTCCTAAACTTATTTCATTCCATTCCAAAGTCGAACCTTTAACTATATTGATTTCCAATGATACACATGCACTAAAATTGCAATCACAAGCAACTAAGAAGGAAAAGAGATTGCACCGTCTAACCTAGCTACCCAAAGAAGAAGAAAAATGAAAAAGATTGCACAATCTGATCAGTGCAATTTCAATGCATTGAATCAGCTCAGGTTGAAGCTAAGTTGGGATTTGGAGTTGATCTTTCAGGTAACAGCAGTCCAATAGTTGCTACTGGGTGAGTCGGTGTTGCTGGAATTGGAGATGGAGGTAGTGGACTTGGGGGCCTACCATAATTAGTCTTCGTCTTGCATGGACTTCCAGTTGGTGATGACGGTTTTGGAGGTGGAGGGGAAGCCATGGTAATGAATCTCTTGCATAGACTCTCTGCGCTGCAAAGCAAAAGGCTAGTCACGTGACGAGTCGGTGGTGATGTTATTGGCGGCGGAGGTGGTGAATTTGCGGGTCGTTCATAACTGGTCACCATTACAAGCACAGTATTGCTTGGAGAAGCAATAGATAGGTGCTGGGTTGGTGGCGATGATGCTGGAGATGGAGGTGGTGTACTTGAGGCCCTTCCATGGTGTGCCATTCTGGTGAATTGTTTGCGTGAATGTTCGTCAGCAAGAGGTGAGGCAATTATTGTCTGCCTTGTCGGTGATGATGTTGGAGATGGAAGTGGTGAGCTTGAGCTGCTTTCATAATTGGTAACCATCATGAATTTGTCACTCGGGTGTTCTGCAACACAAGGACAAAGGTAATTAAGATAACAACTGGAGCCAATTCACAACTGAAACTATAACACAGTTGTAAGAATTAAATAACAGTTTATTTCAGATTAAGAATGAAGTTTTAAACTGTTTGGGTATGCTCGTGGGAGACAATCTTAAGAAATTTAATTAGATACTTCACAAGAAATGTATTTTTAAACGAGAGCGAATCTTGGCACAATAGTTGAGGCGAGTTACATTACCTGGTAAATTTCTTGCTTGAGTTCCTAGAAAAGCAAAGAGAGAAACAAGAAAGAAAGACCTCATCAGGAGAAATCTTCTTTTTCCTAGCTAGGCGTTTGAGATACACAAACCAAAGAATCTACTTCAGTTATTTATTGAGACAGGAAGGTGTTTTATATATAGTGATGTAGAACAGGTTACAACAAAAGAATTTAATTCTTAGCACGGAACTGCGTGCAGCGCCAGAATGGTCGGAATTGTATGAAATTTGGTGGCGACTTGGAATCGACGCGCTGATCAATAGTCATCGCTATGACGCATGCCGTTTTTCGGGCGAATTCCTTCGTTTTGGCCGGCAAAAGTGCGTTTTTACTACTTTTGGTAAAAAATGTGCTGCTTGATTTATTATGGCTATGGTTGACGTTTGGAGTTGATTTTTAACCAGATTGCTACTTAAGCTTAGGACTTTTGATTTATTATTTTTTTAGAATTTTTCTATTTTTTGGACTTTTTGGTCTTTTTGCTTATTTTAATTATTGCTTTCCTAGTCCTAGTTGAATTAGGGTTTGTTGCCTATATAAAGGCTTTTCTTTTCATTGTAAGGTTAACTTTCATATAATAAAGAATTTTATTTTCGAGATCTTATTCTCTGTGCTCGTGGATTCGGGTGTGTTACGTTTGTTCGTGGATTCGGACGATTCTCCAAGAGATAGGCGGTGCCCTGTTTCTTTACAAGCTTCCGCTACGTCATATAGGGACCAAACTTTGTTTTGTCCTCATTATATAGAAGTGTTCGCATTTACATTTTTTGACTCCTCCAATTAACATTTTCTTTATACATGGTTTCCGACTAACAATGACATATACAATAATGTTAAATTTATTTAAAAATTTTACAAAAAATATTAATTTTTATAAGTTGATGTTATTATATTGACTGAATCAATACGATACCATTAACTCATGAAGATAAACACTTTTACTAAAATCTGAAACATAAAACTAGTATTATTTGTATATATAATAGTGGGAAAGAGACTACTTCGGACCGAAACAACACCATTATTCTTCTGTTTTCTTTTATAATGCGTGTTGACTTCCACAAACATAGATTCAAAGGCATAATTACAAAAAACAGTTAGGTACCCCTTTATTTGTATCAATTCTATATGAAAAAAATAATGTTATTCCATAGTTGATCCTAGGATTATAGGTACAATGGATTTGACTTCTCTACTTCTGTCTCAATTTATGTTTGTTAGGGAGAATTATACTTGTCTTTTCTTTTTCTTTTTTGTAATATCAAACCATTACAATATTCTTTTTTATGGTTTATGATATTATATTGACCTCTTGTGTTAGAATTATTGAAAAATAAACATTGACAAAAAATATGAATTTATTATTTTATCTTTATAAATACTTGCAATGACATCCCAATGATATCTAATAATTATAGTGATTTTTCTTGTGATTTTTAAAAAGATAGGAAAGAACAATGTAATATATAAGTGCATTTTAGTTATATTAAAAAATTAGTTGAAACCCTAGTACTATCAATGATGGGGTTTTGAAAAGATAGGGGAGGTCAGTGTGATATACAAGAGTATTTTAGTTATATAAAAAATTATTGAAACCCTAATACTGTTAATAATAGAGTTTGTATGAAAATAAGAATTTGTATATTGTCATTATAATAAAAAAAATGTTATTGTTATTTCAAAAAATACCGGAGAGGCTATTGTAATTGTCTAAAACTTTTTGTAACTGAACCCAAAATTATTAAAAACTTGAGAAGATAAGAAGAAGATAACAACAAATGATAGCAACAAATGACGACTCAATAAGAGTTTCTTACGTGAAATAGTTACAAAAATATTACTTTTAAAAATAGTGAAGACGTTTAATTGAAGACCTAAATGCTTGAATTTGACCAAAATCGGACTTCAATCATGGAATAAGTTTCTTGGTTAATTTGTTGGGCCATCTTGGGTCAAAATACGTGATTTCAATTATTTTATGTTCATGTGATCAGTCGTCCTAAAACGTTTTCTGCAAGCTTTTTCAACCACTTTTACAAGGAAATTTGATTTCTATTTGAACTATTTTCTTTCTCATTACTTCATAAATTCTTTCGTTACCTGTTTTACATTAGTTCATCTTGGTTTTTTGGTTTACAAGTAGGAAAAATGGTGGCCATGATTAAAGATTTGTTTTGTTTAATCTAACAATCCAGCATCACACACAAAATGAAGACGTAGATGAGATATTATTTGTAAAGTGAGTTGATCATAGTATGATTGCAAAATTGGTCCCTGCCATGCCAATCTTTGTTATACAAGAAACACGTTTTTTTTACTAACAAAAGACAGGTTTTCTACTAGGAAAGTATTGCTTTGTAACAAAAAGGGAGCACGAGTAAATATTGTTTGGTAAGAGAGAGAGAGAGAGAGAGAGAGAGATTTCAGAGCAACATCATTAATTTCCTAGTGGGAATGTCCCACTACCCACAAACTTGCTAAAGTGTTGGTTGAAAACTAGAATTAGAAAGTAACCATGGAGTAGTGACAGTAAAGGTTGTGGCAGATGCCAACCTTGTTAATTAATCACGTGCATCTGAGCCCATGAGAATGACTGTTGCCAAATTTCTTGCATCAAAATGCCACCATAATTGACTCGATCTTAGTGTTGAATTAAATATCTTTTTTTTTTCAAGAGTAATACTTTGATTGTTCAAATGGAGTTTTTTGACTGTTGAATTTTAGAGGTGCATGAATTAGGGTTAGTCTAACATATGAGATTTTTGTCACAGTAGATGTTAAATATACGTTGTTTTATTCTTGTAAATTGAAAGACTATTTTCATGATTTGAATTGGTGGCCCTCAGGTTAGAGGTATATGAACTCCAAACAGAAAGATGAATATATAGCTCATAGAGATGGATGTTTTTGAAAAAAAGGACCAAAATTTTGTAGCTTTTGATATGAAGACATCCCTAAATCTGTAACATTGATTGATTAAGATTATGAAATTTTCTGTGGAAGTAAGAAAGCAAAGGTGCTTTATGTATCTATACAAATCTTATTTTTGTTACCAGTGTTTTTTGGAAAAAGAAGAAGAAGAAGAGAACTGCATATGATTGAAAGTTCATTTCACTATTCTTGAATCAATATATCAATACCATCAAATACACAAGTTAATTAGGGGCATTTTTCAGGTCATACAGAGGGCGAGTCTTGGCACAACGGTAAGATTGTTTCATTGTAATATGAAAATCACGGGTTGGAGTCTTGTGTACCAGATTTGTCCTTCTTTTTTTTTTTTTCACGGCATACAAGAATAAGAGCCTCCTAAAAATATAATAGCATAGATGAGTAAAGCTAAAGCATTCCCAAACTATAGATGGCGATCATGGCTTTAGCTTTAGCAGTACTAGTAAAGCAATCTGTGAATTTGCCATATATGGTCCTTTATCAGTCCAAAGAAGAAATCTCTTTGTTTGTTAGCAAGGGAAATACAGGAATTAGAATCTACAGAGGCCATTTGAATTTCCAATCTCATATCAAGTGCTCTGTTTTTGTTTGATAATCAGGTCAGAACATTGATTTCATATCATGGCAGCCTTCAACTCATCACTAATCAGTCCCTGATATTTAAGATGTTGTTGGCATAAAGCAACAAGCAATGGAAACGAAAGAAGTCCAATTCTGAAGTCAAATTGACATGTGAAAGTAGTAGAAAATGTTTCCGAAAAAACGTTTTGAATTCGGTCACCTCAATATAAGCATACCTAAAACTCCCATATTTTGATCCGACACAGCCTAAAACTCAGACTGAGTTGTGTTTGCTGGCAAAATTCTTCCTTTTCTATCTAGGCACCATTTCAAGAAGTCCCAATTTTGATTTTATCCGATTTTTTTTTCTTTCCATTTTCCTAGTTTTATTAGGATTTGCTTGGTAGTTACAGTTTCGTAGTCAAATTAGTAGTTTATTTTCTTTATAAATACTGATGAAATAGACTTCCATTATTCAGTTTTACAAAGTCCTTCAGCCTTTTATAGGAAACAAATTCTTTGAACTTTTATTTTTCTTTCCAGTGTATGGTTTCAAAGCAACAACTGTTAACCCGCCATTATCACTTTCCTACACCCTATGTGATTTATATCACACAATACAATTTCTGTGAATTGATGGAGTTACAATTTTTGAAGAACTAGATGGAAAAAGATTAGTTCAACAAATATAGTAAATAGACAGTTCCTCTGTAATTGTATACTGCTAATACAGCAAACTAGGACAAAGAAAAAAAGGCCAAAATTCCAATTATTCAAATGAGACTAGTACTCACCCTTATAGTCATCAGAATAGCCATTTTCAAACTTGCCTGGTGACCTGAGCTCCTTATGATCAATACTGAGACTAGCACTTTACCCTGCAAATTGGAACCGCCACTTCCAATTACTTAGGTTACCTAAGATCCTCATTATCCATAATCCTGAGAGTGATATATATTCGAGACTTAGTATTCGAAAAACATTATTAAATAGTGTGATACATTAGAGAGTGTAGTAGATCACTAGTTGTTGTAATCACGTGGAGGGTGGAGAGTATATGAAGAGACAGAAATATAAACCTTGCACCGAATAAACAAGGGAAAGACTTGAACCCAAGGACTCTTGGAATCAAAGCTCTGATACTACCCGTTGCTCTAAAAGCTTAAGTTGTTAGGTAATGGGCCAATGTATATCAAGTTATTTAAGAGAGAGAGAGAGAGAGAGAGAGAGAGAGAGAGAGAGATTTCTTATAAACCAAACTAATGTTGGCAGAACACATTCCAACCTGGGCATGCCTAATAGAGATTCCTAAACTAACTTAAAAAATGAGGCACTAAAAAGCAGAATAAATATTTCTAGTGTATGATACCTACACCTATAATTAATACAGGTCTTAGTTCAAAAGGGGGAAGAAAAAGGGATAAAATTATAATCAGGGGGCAACAAACTTATATTCTCTGAAACTATATATCTAAGACATAAAACTACAAGAATTTCAATATTAGAGTGAATCTATTATTGACAGCCATTCAATATGCCATATTTAATTTTAGTAAGAAATTTCATGCAAGTTGTCATTAAAATGTAGCTGTAGACATAAATTTGACTTGCTATTCAAAATATTCATCACTATAGGCTCCAGCAAGCAAGTACAAGTACATAGTTGTGGCTGCATTGTTTTGATGAAACTTGAGATAACACAATCTAATCCAGGAGCAATGCTAAGCTAGTAATCTGCTTCCTTTCTCAAAATTCCAAATTTTCTTCATCAAAACAAGAAACCTCTTAAATGTTTTTCTCCATTGTCATTTAAAAAAAGAAGGAAGGATGAGATATTACAATATATGAATTACAATCAATCAAATCAATTGAACACCAACATATTAGAATCAAGAACCAACCAACATAATCAACCCTACACAAACCCAAACCAAGAGCCTCTCAAATATGGGCTCTTGAAAGCAACCCAACCCAGTCCATGATTGGGTGGAAATAAAGCTCACATCCCTCCTAATGGGGCAGCGAGACTCGAACTTATGACCTCCACTGTGGGGTAGAGCATAAGTGGCTAACTGGGCTAGCCCTGGTTGATTATCTCCATTGTCTTCTGCGACCTAGAAATGAGAAATCCTTGTTAGATATGAAGTTGCAACATCCAATAGGAGGAAGAAATGAAATCATCATCAATCCTGGACAGTCAATGGTGATATCATCTCAATATATATCAGTGGTTTCAATCAAGGCATCCATTCAATATAATCCAAATTAAGCTTACTTATTTGAGTAAGACCACTCCATACTTGAGGGATCTCAACATGAGTACTTCCCAACTTTTGTTTTATATAGGTTAAAACTGTTGTTGCAGCTTTAGATGGAAGGCTATGATTTGCCTTCTTCAGTTCTAAAAGCCAAAACAAAGGCTTGCCACATGACCACAGACTTAACTGGGTCAAAAACTGGTGCAGCACAGGAAAGAATAGAGAAGGGAACAAAGATTGAGAGAGAAAGAGAGGGAAACCAAGAGAGAAGAGAGAAAATCAAACAAATAAACCCTAAAATAAAATTAAATAAATATCCTCTGGGATAATAAATAGAAAAAAAAAAAACAATTGGCCCGTAAGAGCCTTCCTGTTCCACATCAAAGACATTGGCAAAATTTTCTATCTTCTAACATCACTAAATCATTGTTTCCAAAATCAGTTCTACTGAATGCTCAACCAATATTTAACAGAGAATTATATTCTAGCATGAATGGCAGTGACCTTTTTGCAGAGCACATTTCAACTTGGTGACAAATGGGTATCTCAAGAATTCCTAAACTAACTTGAAAAATGGTAGTCTCAAGAATTCCTACAGTATCTGCAAACTTTTGAAATGCTTGTTTTAACCATTTTTTTGTTTGGGGGGTGGGGGTGTGGGTGGGGGTGGGGGGATAACTTGTGTGAATTAAAACTACTAGGATTCTAACATTAACATGAATCTATTATCAACAGTCATTTTTGGATCCATGTCTCAAGTTAGAAAGTTCATGCAAATGATCAATAAAATATACTTTTAAACATAAATTGGACTCCATATATTGCTGCATTGTGTTTGATAAAACTCGTGTTGACATCTAAATCACCTGATCTAATCCAGTAGCACTACAGCTTGTGATTTTCCTTCTTCATCAAAACTAGAAACAGAAACCTCCTGAATATTCATCTCCTCTGCCCTTCTACGATAAACAGGGAAATTGGGAATCCTTTTGCTCAAATATAAAGTTGCACTACTCCGACATGGAGGAAGAACTGGGCTCATAATCAGTCTTGGACAGTCAATGGTGACCTCATCTCCATATCAAGAGATTAAATCAGGGCATCGATTTTCTCCACAAACTGTATTCTCAGAAGGAAATGCTAATCACAAGATGTTTTTAGTGATTTGACTCGCATGGAATTGATAATACAGAAGAATGCCCAACGATCAAGAGTAATTTATGGATAAACTAAGAATTCTTGCTGACATGGGAACAACATGTGGATTACTAGATGGAAAACAACTTTCAAGATCTTATAGTCAATCAGTGAAAACAGTAGAAAAAGCTGAGGCAACAACCAAGAAACTCAGGTTCTGTATTAACATATAAGAACATAACTACAAGAAGTTTGCATCCCTCAAATATACATGAGACACAATGGTACTCTTACTGTTCAACTGTAACTATATACAGCTGAAATAATTTAAGCAACTCACGTATTTCAAATTGTTTGGGAAAAAAAAGGGAAAACAATGACAGATATCTGATGTAATTGCAGACTCTTCAATGTAAACTCCAACAGGTACAATAAAGGTAGACTGCAGCTACTGCGTTGCCCTAGGAGAATTTGTGCTCACGTGTTGAATGAATGTAGGTTCATCTATTTCCTCCTTTTTTGATCTCCCATCTTCTTTTCCACTAGTCTGATCAATAGAATTCCTGCTGGAATCATCTGACCAAGAATTATTTTCATTGGCATCATCAGTCATTGATGAGATGCCATTTTCTGCTTCCATAGTTGTTCAACCTCTCCAAACTGAAATTCATTTATTGTGAAACAGATAAATTAAAGTATAACCTTCTTTTAGTTATAGCGCCATATCTTTGCATTTATAAATGGTTAGATGAAATTGTTTTTCAGCATTAAAATGCACAACTTTATAACCAAGATCTAACTCTAGTTTTTTTTTTTTGGACAAAATCCTTCCAACCTCGGGTGACAAGATCAAACTTAAGACATGGCCAATCTGAAGCCCCTTTCCAATTGGGTTGGCCTTGCAAACGTTAGTAACTTTTATGTAGATGAATGTAAGATATGTGTAAAAAAAAAAGGCTACCCGGTGCACGAGGCTCCCGCCTCTACGGGGAATGCAAGATATGTAAATTTAATCAATGTAAGATTTCTGTAGAAACCACTGAAAATAGTGGAAACAGAATCCACAAAACTCTCTCCGTCACAGTAATATGCAGAATAATAATGGTTTGGACAATGCATATGGTGCATTCATATATTTTCCAAATTCGAGTGTATATATCTCTTTTAATTTTTTTGATCACTGCACATCCATGCTTTAAAACTATAGTTCTTGAACTAGCTGGGAAGCTGATGTTGTTTTTCTGATGGATGCTAAGGTGAGATCAAGAAGTTCCCTATAATTAGTGTTTCCTCAGTCAGAAGGTCTGGTAACAAAGCAACCCATTAGGTGGCAGCTCATGCCCACAACTCTTCCTTTCTTCTGGATTGGGTGGGCTCAATTCCCCTGATCTTCAGTCCATCTGCATTCGAGATCTTGAGTAGGGTTGTAAAACGAACTAAGTTATTCAAGTTCGACTACACTAGAGACTTGTTCGAAATCGGCTCACAAGATAAATAAGCTAAACTTAAACATATTTTGAGACTCATTAATTTATTAATTTCGGCTTAAACTCAGCTCGATAAACCAAAAAGGCAGTCTAATGCTATATTAAAAAAACTAAGCTAGTCAAGCTCCTTGTGATCGGCTTAATTAAAGGCTTGTTCGAGATAAGCTTGAAAAATTAACAAGCTGAACTTGGACACAATTTGAAGTTTGTTTATTGTAGCGACTCAAGCTTAAACAACTCGCTACTCGACTTGGTTCAACTGCCCTAATTTTGAGCCAGAGGAGTAGGTATATTATAACAACTTTCAAGCCATCGGGCCAAAATTCTCAAGGCTATATAGGCTGCAAATTTATGAATTAAGCAACCACAACCAAAGGGATGAACTTTGCACACTTCAACAGCAAGTCGGAACTCAATTCAGTTCTTCCTATGTTCACAAAGCAAAATAGTTATTAACATTTAAGAATTTGTTCCTGAAATGATCGTTTTATTAGTAGAGAATATCTCAAGACTAAAGTCCTTAAAAAGGTTAACTTGGGTTCAAATATAATTAACAATTTTAAAAGAGCAACACTGTTAAAAAATACATGAAAAAAACAAATGGGTTTTAATTAAAAAAATTAGGGATAGAGTTGTTAAGTGGGTTGCTGCTCACCACCCAACTGAAGGTGAATCTCGTGTTGCATCCAATCCAACTCCTGAGTGATCATGATACATATGGTCTCTTAATGATGCGCCATCATGAGAGCAAAGATTTTGACAAAAAAAAGAAAGAAAGAGTATTCTTTATTAACAAACAACACTGACATCAAGTGGACATAAAAATCATGCTGTCTAAACTTTAAAGGAGAGAGAGTCTGCTGAGAAGATCAAGTATTGTATGGATCCACGAGGGTCTCGCCAAATTAATTAAAAATGACGTCAATACAATCGTGAGACCTTATCATTAAACTTTTTTTTCCCATCTAAAGAGGCAATTTTAACTAAAATATGAGATTCTTTGACTCAACATTTTCCTTCCTTTTTCCCCCCTTCTGCACAATCAAATAACGATTTCTAGAATAACTGTCATTACTTGTCTACCACAAGAACTAAACACAGAATTTACCAATTGCAATTGTAGTCTTTTTTTACCACAAGAAATAAAACAATACTGTCTACAAGCCAAGGTAAATAGTAATAACTTCTTGTCATGCATGTTGGCTAAATTGTAATGAGAGGTGCAAGCAAAATGATGAAAGGAAAGGCACTTAAAACTCTATAAAGTTACCAGTTTCTAGATAATTAGCTTAATGGGAAAGACCTATTGAGGCCACTTTAGGCCCAAGAAGCAATGAATTCTATTTTATCCAATAATTTCTTTCAAAGGGTTATCAGTCAATTTGAGTTGAAAATCTACTCATTTACACTTGCAACCTTTAATGAAAATATTGCTACTAGTCCCCTCTGAAATCATCAATCAAAAGATCTCTTCCCCCCCACGATTTACACAAACCCCTCATTCATCTGTTATTTATTATGTAGCACAATGAACGCTGGAGAGATAACAGTGTAGAGGGTTTAATAGAGGGATATTATCATTTGGCACTTCCAATCTCTCCAACATGTTCTTCAAGAGAACCTTGTTTCTTTTTCTACTCCAACATTTGGCTATAGTCTCTGGTTATCACCATTACCACCATCCTCCTCATTACTCTTTAGATACCGATAAAACTGCGCTTTTGGCATTCAAAAGGACCATATCATCTGATCCTTTATCTACACTTGCTAACTGGAATGTGACCAATGATGTGTGCAACTTCACAGGCGTGAGGTGCAACAAACAGAGACATCGTGTGACACAACTCATTCTGAATAGCGCTGGACTTGTGGGGTTGCTTTCACCCTTCATTTCAAATCTCACCCGCCTTCGACACCTAGAGATTGTTGACAATGATCTGTTTGGGATCATTCCACCTGAATTTTCCTCCCTACGACACATCATTCATTTCCAGCTCGATTGGAACAATTTGCATGGTCCAATACCAGATTCCTTCTCCCTTCTTTCCAACCTTGCTTTGCTAAGTGTAATGGGAAACAACTTAAACGGTATGATTCCACCTTCCTTCTTCTCCAATTGTACTTTATTGACAAATGTAGACCTCTCCAGCAATGCATTCAGTGGGACTATTCCACCAGAAGTTGGAAATTGCCGTGGTCTATGGAACCTCAATTTGTATAATAACCAATTCACTGGAGAAATCCCAATGTCTCTATCTAATGCCTCGGACATGTTCAATTTGGATCTAGAGTATAACCATCTTTCTGGTGAATTACCTTCGGAGGTAGTAGTAAAGTTTTCCAAAGTTCAGTATTTTCATTTGTCATATAATAACATGTCCAGTCATGATGGTAACACTGATCTCGACCCATTCTTCACTGCCCTTGCAAACTGCAGTAGTCTAATGGAGCTTGAATTGGCTGGTATGGGCCTTGGAGGAAGGTTGCCGACTTCCATTGGCCGTCTTGGTGTTAATTTTTCAGTTCTGTTCCTAGAAGAAAACATGATCTCTGGACCAATCCCTCCAAATTTAGGAAATCTTACCAAGCTCATGTGGCTGAATTTGACATCCAATCTTTTGAATGGATCAATTCCAGCAGAAATTGGTGGGTTGTTAAACTTGGAGTTGCTTTCCTTTTCACACAACTTTTTCACTGGCGAGATTCCAGCAAGCATGGGGCAGTTTCCTCATTTGGGTCTGCTTGATCTATCAAATAACAAACTCTCCGGGAAAATTCCCAAAAGTCTTGGAAATTTGGTCCAGCTAAATTATCTGTTCCTTAACAACAACCTGCTCTCAGGTGCTATACCTCCAAGTTTATGTCAGTTCCCGGATCTATCTATACTAGACTTGTCCTATAATGGATTGACAGGGAGCATCCCTCCAGATATATCAAGACTGCATGAGATACGAGTATTCCTGAATCTTTCGCATAATCTTCTTGAAGGGCCTTTGCCAATGGAGCTCAGCAAGCTTGAAAATGTCCAAGAGATGGATCTGTCGTCAAATAATCTCACTGGAAGAATCTTCCCTCAGATATCAAATTGCATTGCCTTGAGAATGATAAATTTGTCACACAATTCTCTTGGAGGGCCACTTCCTGAAGCCTTGGGCAATTTCCTGGAACCTTGAAGCCTTTGATGTTTCAAGAAACAGCTTATCTGAATCAATTCCAACAAGCTTGAACAAAGTTCACACTCTTATATTTCTGAATCTTTCATTCAACAACTTCGCTGGAATGATTCCCTCAGGCGGCATCTTCAATTCTGTTACATATCTATCATTCTTAGGCAACAAGTATCTTTGTGGGTCAGTTCCTGGAATTACCCCCTGCTGAGCTTTGGATTGTTTGAAAATGTTGTTAGAAAGATAATTCTAATGCAGAGCAGCAGAAGTATTTAATAAAAAAAAACCCATAAGTTTTTTCGAATCACAAAAGATTAGGAATATTATAGCATAAAAAAAATTTACTAACGTCGATGAAAAATAAGAACCATCACAAAGATGAGAGCCTCCCGATATTCACTTATATGTCCCTCTTGAAATCCATACAAGCACCTGAGAATGGGTCTCAAAACAAAATTGAATCAAGGAACCAAGGCAGATGGCCAAAATATTGTAAGAGAAAGTAAATCAATCGCTTGATCTCTCTTTGCTTTCCCACCTTCTTTCCATATTTTTATTTTTATATTTTTCTTCACACAACACTACAAAGTCGCACCAAGCCATATGTGTCTCCATGGTTTTCTTTCCTTATCAATTTTTGCTTGTAATTCAAATTGGGTTAGGAGTGGGATCTAATTGGCCTTACCCCCATCTTGGCTCCAATGAACCCAATAATAGGACTAGTCAACTCTTGATCCAACTATTAAACCAATTAATTATAGGTTAGGAATGAGCTTGTTAGATGAATTAATTGTATACAAGTAAAAACACTATTGTACAATCAAGGTATGAATGAGAATGTGAGAATTCAGATTTGGTTTCATCATCTTCCTTCTTCTTCTCTCTCCCTCTACTTCATCTTCTTCAAACCTCTTCATGAAAGTCTCTGTATGATACAGTATATGACTTTCTTTGTGGTGTCAGAGCTGTAAGACTCACGCCACACAAACCAGCGATTTCAACAACAACCAATGCAACACCAGACGCTACCTTTCCTCAATCTCCAATATCTCTTCTCTCAAACTTATGCAATCTCATTACATTGAGATTAGATTCAACCAACTTTGTGCCTTTGCAAATTTCAAATCACAGAAATTCTGAAGGCACATTCTTTGATTGGATATGAAGATGGATACTTCCCTTTGTCCTGAGAAATTTCTAAGAGTTGAAAGAGGTAGAGGTCAATTCAATAAGAATTGTGGATCACTCAAGATCAAGCTCTCCTCAGATTCAGCCCTATCTCATGTCATTGGATGTTCAACCTCTAGGGAGGCTTGATTATCACTTGAAAGAAGGAACTCTTCTTCATCTCGAGGCAACACACTACAGCTCAAATCAAATCTACATACAATAACAAATGGATCGGATTCAATTGATGTTTATATTCAAAAGATCAAGGAAATCAGAGGTACTCTTGACAGTTGTTTCTATAATAATTGAGGATGAAGATATCTTAGTCCATATTCTGAATGGTTTGCCACATGAATACAATTCATCAAGACCCCAATTCGAACCAGATCATAAGGTCTCACAATAGAAGAAATCCATGCCATGCTGAAGGCTGGAGAACAAACCATTGAAGAGACCAACAAGAACAACACAGTCAATTCTTTCTCGGCTGCTATGACTGCTTCCTTCACAAGACTTCATTTCTCAAATTTCAGAGGAAATTCATTCAATAACAGAGGCACAGGAAGAGGTAGATTTGACAATAGGGTAGGTGGCAAAAACAACTATGGAAGATACAATCCTCAATTTTCTGGATCTTACAGTGGTCAGAATCAGTATAACAACAATAACAGATTTAACAATCCAGTCTCAAGACAAACTCAAGGTCAAAGCAGCAGTAACAATTCATATGCTTCTTATCAGATTTGTGGCAAAGGAGGACACCCAAAAATTGATTGCTATCACAGGATCGATCATTCATACCAAGGAAAACATCCACCCTGCACAGTTAACTGCTATGGCAGCTACATGTACAAATCCTTCTACCAATGCCAGTTACTGGACTGTGTAAACCCTGTCTGTATAGTCCAGGGACTCTGAGGCTGAGCAGGCACAACACAAATGGTCCTGCCTGTGATGATAATGTGGAGGAGGCACCTGCAGTACCAGCAACAAGAGGACCAACAGTAGGAGGTGGTTGTCTGTCTTGCCTAACAAATAGCTGTCCTCTACTACGCATCATCATGGTATCTGTGATCCTAGTCCTCTGTGTAAGCACTCCCCTCGAACTGCAGACCATAATAGTCACCTATGATCCTAGTGAGGAATATAAGGAAACCTATACTATCTGTTCGTGGAATATGAACAATGTCGAACATAAGACGGCGTATGAGGGTAGGGAGGAACTCACTACAATTCAGCTGAATGCCTTTCATTGTCTTCAGCCTCAGACTCAGAATTCACTTCTTTAATTCTTTTAAACCAATTTTAATTGTTTCAAAATGTGTGTTCTTTTCTTTCTTCATTCACGAAGTAATATAGTTCCTAACTTTTAACAACTTTTAACCTGAAACTGTGGTTTTATTAGTAGAAACGATATCTACATTTTTTCTGGTCACACAAAATTTGTACACACTGCCTTGCAAGTCTTACTCCAAAAGAATCCAACTTTTGGAGGGATATCTAGATTGAAGCCCTTAAGGTTTGGTTCAAATATAATTAACAATTGTAAAAGAGCAACACTCGTGTCTCAGTGTATAAAAATATATAATAAAAAAAACAAATGGGTTTTAGTTAAAAATTAGGGGTAGAGTTGTAAAGTGGGCTGGTCACCATCCAACTGAAGGTGAATCGTGTTGCATGCAACTCCTATCTATTAGTCTGGAATCTGGATGGAGTTGTCAACAGAGTCATTATTGCCTCCACTCTTAGAATTCTTCATTATATTTTCTTTTTCCCAATAAAATGAAGAAAAAAAAATAGAAAGGGCATAAAACAGTGACATGCATATGGTCTCTTATTGCTGTTCCATCATGAGAGCGAGGATTTTCAAAAAAAATAAAGAGTTTTCTACATTAACAAACGGCACGACATCCAGTGGACTGAAAATCGTGCTGCCTAAAGGAGAGAGAGTCTAGTGAGAAAAATTTAGTATTTCACGGGACTCACTAATGAGAATACTGAAATCTGACGACAATACCATCATGAGACCTTACCATTAAACTCCTTTTTCGTCTAAAGAGGTAATTAACTAAAATATGAGATTCTTTGACGTGACATTTTCCCTGCTTTTCTCCCTTCTGCACAATCAAATAAGGATTTCGTGCACGACTGTCATTACTTGTCTACCACAAGAACTAAACTCTGAATTTACCAATTGCAGTTGTAGTCTTTTATACCACAAGAAATAAAACCATACTGTCTTCAGGCCAAGCCGCCATAGGAATAGTCTTTACTTGTTATCATCCATGTTATCAAATTTGTAATGAGAGTGCAAGCAAAATGATCACTTCAAACACTGTAAAGTTACCAATTTCTAGATAATTAGCTTAATGGGAAAGACCTATTGAGGCCACTTTAGGCTCAAGAAGCAATGGATTCTAATAATTTCTTTCAAAAGGTTTACAGAAGTTTAAAATCTACTCATTTACACTTGCAACCTTGTAAAGAAAAAGATTGCTAGTAGTCCCCTCTGAAATCGTCAATCAAAAGATCTCTTCCCCCACGATTGACACAAACCCCTCATTCATCTGTTATTTATTATGTAACACAATGAACGTCGCAGAGATAACAGTGTAGAGGGTTCAATACAGGGATATTATCATTTGGCACTTTCAATCTCTCCAACATGTTCTTCAAGAGAACCTTGTTTCTTTTTCTACTCCAGCATTTGATTATAGTCTCTGGACAGGCACTTTTTGGTTATCACCAACCTCCTCATTACTCTCTAGATACCAATAGAACTGCGCTTTTGGCATTCAAAAGGACCATATCATCTGACCTATATTCTACCCTTGTTAACTGGAATGAGACCAGCAATGTCCGCAAGTTCACAGGCATCTGGTTCAACAAACAGTGACATCGAGTAAGACAAATCATTCTGAATAGCGCTGGACTTGTGGGGTTGCTTTCACCCTTCATTTCAAATCTCACCCACCTTCGACACCTAGAGATTGTTGACAATGATCTGTTTGGGATCATTCCACCTGAATTCTCCTCACTTCCGACGCATCATTCATATCAAGCTTGATTGGAACAATTTGCACGGTCCAATACTAGATTCCTTCTTCCTTCTTTCCAACCTTTCTTTGCTACCTGTAATGGGAAACAACTTAAACGGTAAGATTGCACCTTCCTTCTTCTCCAATTGTACTTTATTGACAAATGTTGACCTCTCCCGCAATGCACTCAGTGGGACTATATCACCAGAAATTGGAAATTGTCGGGGTCTATGGAACCTCAATTTGTATAACAACCAATTCACTGGAGAAATCCCAATGTCTCTATCCAATGCCTCGGACATGTTAAATTTGGATCTAGAGTATAACCATCTTTCTGGTGAATTACCTTCCTGAGGTAGTAGTAAAGTTTTCCAAACTTCAGTAATTTCATTTGTCATATAATAAGTTGTCTAGTCATGATGGTAACACTGATCTTGGCCCATTCTGATGCGAACCTCGTCAAAAATAACGAGACCCGACAACGAAGAAGAAGCCAAGATCGTTCTACAATCAGATTTGAATGGAAAACCTCGACCCGTTAGTTTACGACAAACAAGAACCTCGGTATATATAACATCAACCTAGTTGTTTAGTACAAAACAAGAACCTTAGTATAAGGAAGACGCTACAAACGATGATGGAAAATCTCTTTGATAAGTCGTTGGTGAACTCCAAGGAAAATCCCGATAAGTTCGGATAGTTCTTCAAAGAACTGCAGAAAAAATACTCTCTAAAAATTTACTCAATAATCATCTTCTGCCAAATGCAACTACAAGTTCTTTTTAAAACATTCTATGAAACGCTTAGGGCCGAATAAGGCCTACATCAAATAAAAGGACATGAGCTAAACATTTTCAGGCCCAAATCATCCTAAACTATCGACTAAAAATAATAAAAGAAATCTACTAATTAAGTTAGAATTTCGCACAGTCAAAAACGTTATCAGTGTAAGTATAGCAATTTTAAACTCGATCTCGACCTTGATGCATCCCGAATCTCGGAAAACTCAAAACATGAAAGTTGTAGAACTATTCCTTGGTTTTCCATAGCATCTTGAATCATCTCAATCGGAGCTCAGAGGAGAGAGTTATGCCCAGATTACGAAGCAATGTTGAAACTGTACGAAAATCACCCAATTAGTGTTTTTGTGCACTTAACTTTTTTAACTCTCAACCTTGTGATTGGCCCATCTGAAACTTGTAAAGGATCTTTAAGACTCGGTTCACTGTGGTGCCTATCACATTCTTCACTGCCCTTGCAAACTGCAGTAGTCTAATGGAGATTGAAATGGCTGGTATGGGCCTTGGAGGAAAGTTGCCGACTTCCGTTGGCCTTCTTGGTTTTAATTATTCAATTCTTTTGGATGTGCCCTCCTAATTTAGGAAATCTTACCAAGCTCGCGTGGCTGAATTTGACATCCAATCTTTTGAATGGATCAATTCCAGCTGAAATTGGTGGTTTTCTAAACTTGGCGCGGCTTTCCTTTTCACACGACTTTTTCACTGGCGAGATTCCAGAAGCCATGGGGCAATTTCCTCATTTGAGTCTGCTTGATCTACCAAATAACAGACACTCTGGGGAGATTCCCAAAAGTCTTGGAAATTTGGTTCGCCGGAATTACCTGTTCCTTGACAAGAACCTAATCTCAGGCTCGATACCTCCAAGTTTATATCGGTGCCCGGATATATCCATCCTAGACTTGTCCTATAACAGACTGACAGGGAGCATCCCTCCTGACATATCAAGCCTGCATAAGATACGAATATTCCTGAATCTTTCACATAATTTTCTTGAAGGGCCTTTGCCACTCGAGGTCAGCAAGCTTGAAAATGTCCAAGAGACAGATCTTTCATGGAATAATCTCACTGGAAGTATCATCCCTGAGATATCAAGTTGCAGGAAATTTTGAGAACCCTGGGCAATTTTAAGAACCTTGAAGCCTTTGATGTTTCAGGAAACCAATTATCTGGACCAATCCCAACAAGCTTGAACAAAGTTCCCACACTCACATTTCTGAATCTGTCATTTAACAACTTTGGTGGAACCATTCCCTCCGGCGGCATCTTCAAGTCTGTCTCATATCTATCATTCTTACATAACAAGGATCTTTGTGGGTCAGTTCCAGGTATTCCCACTTGCCACCAAAAGCGACACTATTTTCATTCACCTCTGTTCTTGACTGTAGTCTGTATAGTAGTATTTGTATCAGTGTTATTCTCAACCATATGCTGTGTGATGGGATGCCGGTGCATAAAGGTAATGATTCCTTCTGGTATGACAGAAAGAGAAGGAGAATCACCTCCGGAATTGATTCACTAGCTTTGGATTGTCTGAAATTGTAATAAAATATTTCTGTTTTTTAGCATGTCCAAAAAAGCAAGTGCTTCTGATGCTTCTCTCCAAGACTTTGATGTAAAATAAGTGTTCTTTCACTTTTCCGAATTCTTAATGATCGCGACCTGAAAAAAAATTGACCTCTTTTTTTAATTTTTTTTGGTTTCCTATTTTGATTAGTACTAATATAAGATTTATGAGTTTTTCATTCAAATTAGTAATTTTTTAACTCTTTAAATATGATTATTATTTTTCAGTTTCTATCATTATTATTTTTTGATCGGTAAAAAGTTTTTATCAATAACATCCAGTGGCGGGAAGGGATTTCTCATGGAACATAGGAAGAAAAAAAATTGGGGGGGGGGGGAGGGGGAGGGGGACTTGTAATTTAAAAAAAATATATATTAAAAAGAAGGATAAAAATCCAATTTTTCAAAATTTGGGAGGGAGCAAAAACCCCCTTCAGGACCGTCTTTGATAACATCAGTTTCAAATTTTAGAGAATTATTTTCTTATTAGGTGAATAATTCCCGAGTTACTTGGAATTCAAGCAATTCAGCATGTTTAATTCTTTTTTACATTTTTGTTCTGCATTAGATTTCTTTAATGCAAGTAATTTTTATGAAAACAACATTGTTCTGGTGGTTCATCAAAACCATTTACTCAGTTTAAGATAACATATCTTCAACAGCCAAATTATGTAATTTTGAACTAGAGAAGTAGTGAAATTAGACTAATTGTTGTCCATGTTACTTTAACCAATGGTATCCTTGTCTCAAGAAGGTCCATTATAATACAATTATTTCCCGGATAAATCCCAAAAAAAAAAATAGCATTACATTCCTTTGTGGAAGTTCCTTTTTAGTACCCCTGATGTTCTTCATTTTTTTTTATAATACATTTAGGTTGTCATCGACCCTCAAAGTTAAGGTTTGGGATATTCTTAGTTTACTGCACAAACTGAAACTCATTTATTTTCCAACAGCAAATTAGAACATAATCTTCTTTTGATTATAATGCCATGTGTTTGCATTTATAGATGATTATATTTAAGATTTCTGCACAAAATCTATATTCGGTTCCTAATTTTCTTGATCACTGCACATCCATACTTCCATGAGTTTACTCCTCGGACAATAATTCTTTTTGAAAGAACAGGGCAGAGAGGCTTTTGTGCCTTTTCATTCATATATGTTAAGAGAACACTATAAGACATGTGTAGTACATTTGTTAATTTCTTTTTGTCTGCAACAAAATATTGCAAATTTATATGGAGACAGCGCGCGCGAGAGAGAGAGAGAGAGAGAGAGAGAGAAGTGGACGAAGAAAGTGTTGACAGAGAGAAAGCAGGGAAGAGGGGGGGGGGGGTGTTCATTTAACTTCTCCCCTTTACTAGTCTCTGTGTCAATCAACCAGAAATCGTAAAACTTAAGAGGTAAACCAAGTGTTCTAAATAAAAATTAATCCAAATTCTTAATTAATTTTATGGCCAAGTGTTCCAATTAATAATTACAACAATATAAAGAGCACTAACAAAATAAAGCACACTCCCAGCAAGAAAAAGACATCTCGATGTATAGTGTAAAAATCCTAATGGGATAGAAAAACTCACCTTGTTGTTGTTAGAGAACAATCTACTAATAATCAATCCACTGTGTTGCTGTTACTTGCTAATTTACCACTAGTCAATTAATTCTCGTTGTCCTCTCCTATTTTGCTTATGTCTACCGATTGTGTCTATTAGCCGTTCTTTTACCATAGCAACACCTCGTTCTTGATCACAATCTAGCTTGGCAGATTCACGTTATCTAGTGTGCAACTCCCTGTACAGTGATACGGATGTATCCTAAGATTCCTCCTAGCAAACCTCACAATTACATCTTTTTCATATGTGAAATCATTCTTAAGGATCAATATAGAACTCTCAAGGATTCAATTAGTATAAAAAAATGCCCTATATGAATGCAAGACATACTCTCTAAAGATTAATCTCGTGCACTCTCACATAGAAATTCGTCACAAAACTTACATGGGTTTTAATCATAACCCTAGTTGAATTTGGATAAGTAACCAATCAGATTCTTTAAAATGTCATATTCGTATGGACTGAAGGAACACGCATCTGGACAGTCGTCCAAATATCTTTGGACGATTAAAGTAGTGGAATTTCAATTTCGTTTCAAACCAACTTCTAAATAATTAAGTACATAGGGGACATATTTATACATGTTCTTAGTTTTTATATAACCTATAGTCACAACTATAAAGTACCTAGGGCATGTAAATAACTAAAAACAAAGTTCTTATGAGAACTATATAATAAAAGACTAAATGTACACACATCTTACAAATGTACTTAATATGTATGCATGACGTACATGTGTATTTATACCTTGTGACTTGAAAGTCATGAATTCAAGTCACGAAAATCACCTCACACTAGCCCCATGAATAGGATTGCATTTATTTAAATTAAATTTTAGACATATTTTGTATAATTTCAACATTTGTTAAACTTAATTTCTTGACCTTTTGAAATTAAGATACAATTTTGTTAACTTTTTAGTATAAGATATTTTAAATACAACAATTGTTGAACAAATTTTGTTAAATTAATGTGTAATTATTGATACATGAGATGAGATTATATCACATGCTTTTTGATCTCAAAACTCTTCAATTTCCTTCAATTGTTACAGACTTATCAAAGCCAACATAATTCTTACAGTGGAAATTTAAACTATTGCATATATGGATGTGGCAGCTCGCTCACTCTTCATCTTGGTGTCCCTACTCCTAGAATTATCCACACAAGAAAATGGTTTCTCAAAGTTTCTAGGATTAATAATCGCATACAACATTAACACTCCAAAAGAAGAGAGATAAAATTGGGAAATACAGCTGGCATATATTACGGTCATCAATCTCAATCGATCAGTATAATATTGAAATCGATCGTTATGATATTGAATCAGAGTTCTCAAACAACGAAACAATCATCAACAGAAAAGAGAATCATGTTCGTTTATGTATATCTAAGACATATATATATAGAGAGAGAGGGGGGGGGGGGGGGAAGACCAGTAGAAATATAATCAAAATCGAATGATGGCAGTTATCTGGTTCACCTTTCCATTGTCTTCATTCTCTCTCTCCATTTAGATCATGTCCATCGTGTCGTCAATGCTGCTGCCGTGATCGCTCGACAGAGACGGTGGGTTCCAGTTTCGGTAATTGGAACTTTGTTTGCTACTACCTTTATAATATTTATATATAGACAAAGACAAATCGTCCGGTTTGTAAAACCGGAACGGTTTTGTATTTCAACTGTTAAATTTTCCGGTTCTCACAGTTTTCTTGTAAGCGAAAGGTTCTTCTTTTAAAACGGTTCTGAGTGTTAGACCGGTCGTTTCTTGTACCTGCTCCCGGATCACATGGACGAGGCTAGGCTTGGACCGGGGGGGGGGGGGGGGGACAAAATTGTTTTTTTTCAAATATACCTTCTTAATTTGTATTTGTGTTCCCTGAGTCTAAAATATTACATACTTTACCTTTTTTTTCAATTTCATTTTAAATTCTTATTGAAACTTTTTTGACTTTTTGAGTTTTTCTTGTATAGTCTAAATTTTTTAGGGGTCTCTTTTCATGATTAGATTCCTTATCTAATTGATAAATCCATATATAAATATATATATATATATAAAATTAATTACTTATTAAAATATTATCAATCAATAATCGTTATTTGTACTTTTTTTATTTTTAAATTTTGGATTGAATATTTATAAAAAAAAAAACTCCCCCCTCCCCCCTTCTCTAAATTGAAATCCTTGACCTCATTCCTGTCGGGTCAACTTGTAGACAATCCAATTTTATAGAGTTAAGAAGAAAAAGAGTCAAAAAGGAGTTAATAGGAATTGTGATGAGAAATGAGAAGATGAGTTGGTAGAATTTAATGGTATGTATGTAACAATTTGGTTAAACTTTCAAGGAAAAAAAAAGACCGGACTTAATTAACAATTTTGAAAAGTTAACGATCTCGCATTTTTTTGGTATTTAAAAATATCTAGAATAAAATAAAATAAGATTTTAATTAAATTAGTATGTTAGGACCAGTGACGGGCTTGGGAGTGACCGCCTTCAAAACTTTGAGAAAAAATATTCCACTAAAATTTTCTCACAATTTAGAAATTATTTCTTCAAAAATTTTGATATTTTCATAACAGCCCACTCATATATATTTTTGCTCCCCTTTACATAATCTCTGGATCCACCATTAGTTAGGATCAAGGTCTTATTTGAATAGTGTAAGTGTCTACTCTTTATACAGTTGTCGTAAATTTAATTCTAATTTAATTCTCATTCTCCTACTGTTGTATAAAATAATAAATAAATAAATAAACTAAATTGGGGTGCTTTGTTAAAGCAGGCCAAGGTCACCACCCAACCGACTATGTGAATCATGTCACAACTCCTACAAAGCAGTTTGGATGAAATTGGCAACCAAGTTATATAACACTGCCTCTCCCTACTAAGGGATCTCTACATGCTATTTTCTTCTACCATCAAATTAAAAAATAAAGGAGTCTTAACCCTAAAAACAGTGGCAGTTATGGTGATAGATATGGGGTCTGAATGTTGATCCATCTTGAGGGAAAGAAGAGGAAAAAAGAAGGATGAAGTTAACTTAAAGTCATTATTTCATGAGTCCATCACATGCTTCTATGATTTTAGCTCTTCTGTGAAGTTAGCAATACATTATACAGAGAGTCTCACAATAACTCAGCAAAATACTAATATTATGAAAGCCGCTCATGAAATAATTTCTCGTAAAGTAGATACAAGATGGGGATAAGTTGTGAATGAAACAAGGAAACATACATGTATACTGTATTTCTGTCACAAAGTCAATACCTACCAAAATAAATAAATAAACTTAAATTTTCCTCTTGCAATTTGTCATTCTTTTTTGTCACAAGATATAAAACCACAGAATCACTCCTTAGTACAGCATCATGAGGCCAAGAGAATAGTTGTTATAAAGCTTGTAAACTAAACTGTAATGAGAGTGCAAGCTAAATGAAGTGGAAAGGCACATAAAACTCCCAACAAGTTAACAATATTCTGTAGACAAGTAGTTTAAAAAAGAAGAGAACCTTTTGAGGCCACTTTAGCTAGGTTCAAGAGACAAGGCTTTTTCTATTCTGCATTTCCAGAAGCTTGCACGCGAGTCAGAATAATGAATTGCCAACTGCTGGCTTAAAGTCAGTTGAAATGAAGATTATCATCCACCAATCTCTTGCAGCAGTGCTTTTATTGTTCTCCAAATGGGTATCCTTTTAAATTAAGTTGAAATCTACTCATCCTCATCTGCAAGGCTTGTAAAGAAAAGATTGTTAGTAGTCCCCCTAGAAATCATAGCCCAGTTGAACTGTTCATACCAAAAGATCTCTTATCACCTTCATTTACACAAACCCCCTCATTCATCAGCCATCTCTGCAGACCCTCTCTCTCTCACACACCACAACAAACATACAAGTATGGTAGTCTTTCATTAATGTATTATTTAGCACCATGAACATAGGAGAGAGAAGCAGTGTAGAGAGTTTCATAAAGGAATATTATCATTGGGCACTTCCAATTTCTCCAACATGGTCTTCAAGAGAACCATGTGTCTTTTTCTTCTACAACATTTGGTTATAATCTCTGTACAGGCACTTTCTGGTCATCACCATCCTCCTCATTACTCTCTAGATACCGATAAAACGGCGCTTTTGGCATTCAAAAGGACCATATCATCTGACCCTTTATCTACACTTGCTAACTGGAATGTGACCAATGATGTGTGCAACTTCACAGGCGTAAGGTGCAACAAACAGAGACATCGTGTGACACAACTCATTCTGAATAGCGCTGGACTTGTGGGGTTGCTTTCCCCCTTCATTTCAAATCTCACCCGCCTTCGACACCTAGAGATTGTTGACAATGATCTGTTTGGGATCATTCCACCTGAATTTTCCTCCCTACGACACATCATTCATTTCCAGCTCGATTGGAACAATTTGCATGGTCCAATACCAGATTCCTTCTCCCTTCTTTCCAACCTTGCTTTGCTAACTGTAACGGGAAACAATTTAAACGGTACGATTCCACCTTCCTTCTTCTCCAATTGTACTTTATTGACAAATGTAGACCTCTCCAGCAATGCATTCAGTGGGACTATTCCACCAGAAGTTGGAAATTGCCGGGGTCTATGGAACCTCAATTTGTATAATAACCAATTCACTGGAGAAATCCCAATGTCTCTATCTAATGCCTCGGACATGTTCAATTTGGATCTAGAGTATAACCATCTTTCTGGTGAATTACCTTCGGAGGTAGTAGTAAAGTTTTCCAAAGTTCAGTATTTTCATTTGTCATATAATAACATGTCCAGTCATGATGGTAACACTGATCTCGACCCATTCTTCACTGCCCTTGCAAACTGCAGTAGTCTAATGGAGCTTCAATTGGCTGGTATGGGCCTTGGAGGAAGGTTGCCGACTTCCATTGGCCGCCTTGGTGTTAATTTTTCAATTCTGTTCCTAGAAGAAAACATGATCTCTGGATCAATCCCTCCAAATTTAGGAAATCTTACCAAGCTCACGTGGCTGAATTTGACATCCAATCTTTTGAATGGATCAATTCCAGCTGATATTGGAGGGTTGTTAAACTTGGAGCGGCTTTCCTTGTCACACAACTTCTTCACTGGTGAGATTCCAGAAGCCATGGGGCAGTTACCTCATTTGGGTCTGCTTGATCTATCAAATAACAGACTCTCTGGGGAGATTCCCAAAAGTCTTGGAAATTTTATTCGACTGAATTACCTATTCCTTAACAACAACCTACTCTCAGGCTCGATACCTCCAAGTTTATGTCGGTGCACGGACATATCCAGCCTAGACTTGTCCTATAACAGACTGACAGGGAGCATCCCTCCTGACATATCAAGTCTGCGTGAGATACGAATATTCCTGAATCTCTCACATAATTTTCTTGAAGGGCCTTTGCCACTCGAGATCAGCAAGCTTGAAAATGTCCAAGAGATGGATCTTTCATGGAATAATCTCAATGGAAGTATCTTCCTTCAGATATCAAATTGTATTGCCTTGAGGGTGATAAATTTGTCCTACAATTCTCTTCGAGGGCGACTTCCAGAAACCTTGGGCAAATTTAAGAACCTTGAAGCCTTTGATGTTTCAGGAAACCAATTATCTGGACCAGTCCCAATAAGCTTGAACAATGTTCCCACGCTCACATTTCTGAATCTGTCATTTAACAACTTCGGTGGAACCATTCCCTCTGGGGGCATCTTCAATTCTGTCACATATCTATCATTCTTACATAACAAGGATCTTTGTGGGTCAGTTCCTGGTGTTCCCCCTTGCCACCGAAAGGGACGCTATTTTCATTCACCTGTGTTCGTGATTGTATTCTCTATAGTCATATTTGTATCAGTGTTCTTCTCAACAATATGCTGTGTGATTGGATGCCGGCGCTTAAAGGAAATGATTTCCTCTGGGAAGGCAGAAAGAGAAGGAAAATCACCACCAGAATTGATTCACAATTTCCCAAGAATAACATATAAGGAGCTCTCAGAGGCCACGGATGGATTTGATCGGCAGAGACTACTGGGGTCGGGCAGCTATGGACATGTCTACAAGGGAGTTCTTCCAGATGGGACACATGTAGCAGTGAAGGTGCTACATATGCAAACTGGCAATTCTACCAAGAGCTTTAACAGAGAATGCCAAGTTTTAAAGAGGATTCGTCACAGGAACCTGATAAGAATTATAACGGCTTGTAGTCTACCCGATTTCAAGGCCCTTGTTCTTCCTTATATGGTAAACGGAAGCTTGGACAGCCGACTCTATCCACACTCAGGGACAAGTTTGGCCTCGGGGTCTTCGGATTTGAGCCTGATCCAGAGGGTAAACATTTGTAGTGATGTAGCTGAAGGGATGGCTTATCTACATCACCACTCTCCAACTAGAGTCATACATTGTGATCTGAAGCCAAGCAATGTTCTTCTCAACGATGACATGACAGCTTTGGTCTCTGATTTTGGGATAGCAAGGTTGGTTATGACTGCTGGAGTGGGAAATGCTGGGGTTGTTGAGAACATGGGAAACTCTACTGCAAATATGTTAAGTGGATCTATTGGGTACATTGCTCCAGGTACAGATTTCTCCTTTGCTTCTTGTGCATTTCAAAAATCAAACAAAACATATGAGGAAAATCATTTAAGCTATATTCAGTACTAAAGAATAAAGTTCGACTCCTACTACTTTGTTTGGAGTAGAAGAAAATTAATACATTCTTAATGAAAGTTTTGTATGAGTTCAATAGAAAATAACTTCAATCAGTTTTTCTAGTTTGGGAAGTCATTTTCTAGTATACATGCAGCTGATTGTAAACTTCATTCAAGCCATAAGATACATCATTTAATATGATATATATTTGTATTAGCCTTGAAATCATTGCCATCATAATCAAAATCCATCATTCCTCAGCCATTGGCATCAATTTTATTGTACTGTTTTCTTAGTTTCACTTTCCTTCAGTACAATGCTGAAGTCACTTTGTTTTTCATTCTTATTTTTATGTAGAGTATGGGTTTGGATCAAACACATCTACGAGGGGAGATGTTTACAGCTTTGGCATTCTAGTTCTTGAGATAGTTACCAGGAAGAGACCAACAGATGACATGTTTGTTGAGGGGCTAAGCCTGCACAAATGGGTTAAGAGTCACTACCATGGACGGATGGAAAAACTGGTGGACTCTTCATTGGTGAGAGCTTTGAGAGATCAGTCTCCTGAAGCGAAGAAAATGTGGGAAGTTGCAATTGGGGAATTGATTGAGTTGGGCATTCTATGCACACAGGAGGCCCCCTCTACTAGGCCTACAATGCTTGATGCTGCTGATGACTTGGATCGCCTCAAGAGATACCTTGATGGGGACACCACAGCAACATTTGCCTCCTCTCTTGGAATATCATCTTCTACTCTAGGCGATGACTAGCGCCTAACCAATTCATTGTATATACTTCTGATGGCCATTGAATTTCTGTTTTAGTGTCCAATTGACCTTCAAGAAATTTGACTTACTATCACCATCCAATCCATCAAATTCTTCTAGACATCTCAAGTATCTCAGATGTTATCAAAATACTGGAACCAAAATCATGATTTATGATGATCATTTTCCTGATTCGTCTCCCACTTGGAAACATTGAATGCAGGATTCAGCATCTGTTGTCCTATTGTCTGGGTCACGTAATTCATGCATCATTAGTCATAAGGATGGACCAAAATAAAAGCCCAAGGCTAAACTGAATGTCAATGGCATGTGCTCAAATAAGGGAGAAGAACAGTATTAAAACTAAATCCAGATGGATGAATGTAGCATCTGATCCATCATAAATGAGATCCAAAGAGCCAGATATGTAGATGGTGTATTCGCAATTTGGATTCTCTCCATTTCAAATTAAATGGAAAGGATCCATTCGTGAGACAAGGTGTCATCTCCATTTCAGATGAAATGAAGAGGTACGGACCCATGCGTGTATTCCTTACCAAACTTGACCAGACAACAATAAAAAAGATAGAGAAATAATCAAAAATAAATATACAGATAGATTATATAGGTATAATGTTGTTGTTAAACTAACAACTCATCTAAAAGCTTAGGATATTAGAGAGAGTATAATTTTAATATTATATCCTCTAACACGTCCCCTCGCGTGCAAAATTTATATTATTAGGGACAGTGAGGTTTGAACACAAGACCTTTTACCTGTTTTGATACCATATTTAACTACTATCTTATCTAAAAGCTTAAGTTATTAAAGAGAATATAATTTTAAAATTATATTCTCTAACAAATGTATTCTTTAGAAACTAGTAAAAAGCATTTCTAAGGTTGCTGTTTTAGGTTTGAAAAGGTATAAATGGCACCACAATAAGTGAATGCTTTCCCCACTTGGGGCGTGAATGATTGTGTATAATATTTATATCATCTGTAGAAGGACCGCAAAATCCACACTCTAGCTTATACGGTGAAGAGAAGTGAGTGGGTGTTGGTGCTAGCTCCATGATACTGACCACTTGCAAATTAAGCGACTCTACTTGGATACACATGGGCTGCTGAATGTTGAATACTCATAATAAGCAAATAAAATCAAGAAATCAAGATAATTGTACGAAATTTCATTATTTTGTACGAATCATTATGCTATCTGCTACTTGCATAAAACCTCTCCAATATTAGATCGGATTGAAAAAATTATAAGAAAAGCGGCTCTCAATCAAAGAAGCAATTGTAATGGGTATAACAATCATGGTCTATGACACTACCTCCATTTCAGCCTCCAGTTATAATTGGCATGATTTGTCTCCGGAACAAAATATCAAACAGTTGCTAGACTGTAATCATCAATCTTGCAAGTGTGAAAACGCCTCTCAAGAAGTCAAACCTGCTTCAAGAACTTGATCATTTTCACGAATGATATCGCTAGATGTCAACCCAAAAAGTATTCAAACGCATTTCCTTCCCATATTGTTGCCAATGTTTCCTGCTTGTAAGTGACTTCCAGCTTATGGTCCATATCGCACTGTCTTCAGTGTGCAACGGAGGAAGTATTCAAACTTTACATAATTACTTGGAATGTTGACTGAAATCGCTGATGCTGTAGTAGTTGTTAACATCATCTGTTGTGGTAAAATGCCTAACAAAAGGCAAGAGAGAAATATCATACATTACAAGTACATCACAAGGAGTTGACCAGTAAAGATTCGAGGATTGAAATTTAAGGTCTCAAGTTTGAATTTTCTTTGAAGTTACTGAAATTATTCTGACAATAATTTTTCATTCCAAATAATGTAACGATAAATTGTTGATAAAACATTTATAATATATTTAAAGTACTATTATAATCAAATACAACATTATTTGAGATGTATCAAATTTAAAACAAAGAGTACTACCAACCCCAAGACACCTCATGTCTAATTAGGATTTTCTATCTGAATAGGAGACACCCTTATCTGAGGATCACCTTTCTTATCCCTCCATCCTATGAGTAGATGATTACAAATCCAAAATATCTTAAAAGTATTAGACTGCGTTAGGATAGTAATTCAAATATAATATTTTGAAAAATATTTTTAAAAATTTTATAATTAATTTTTTAAAAATTATGAAAATATATTTAAATACGATAATTTAAATAAAAAAATTTATTTCAAAACGCGTATTTCACGTTTTGAAATTAAAAATCTATGTTTAAAAACATAATTAAACATACCCTCACACTTTTAACGGCTATGAATTATACTCTAACAATCGGACAAATTTTGAATGAAAGAAAAATTACGTTCGTTGGTTAGCCTTACTGAAGCCCAACCCAACCTTAACCATAAATCCAAAAGCTTGAGAAGAGAGTCCTGTTTTTCTTGGGCTGGGTTACAATTGAGACTTGCAGCACAACTATCGGCTTTCGCAATAAGCACTTCTCTAAGACCTTAGTGAAGCCCGATCCAACATTTAAGATTTGTTTTTACTACAAGTCCAAACTCTTGAGCAGAGGCCTATGCTTCTTGAGTTGGGCTTAGAATTGGGACTGGCAGTACAACAACTCTCTTGGGTTGGGCCTCACTGAAGCAGTAAAGTGAAAAGTATAGAACAACGATTCCGACTTTTCCGAACCAAGTCTTAATAAATTTTTAGCTAAATTACACAAACAACCTTTATAATTTCACTTATTTTCATTTAATTTCTTAATTTTTTAAAAATCCGACCATTCTTTATGTTTAAAAATCAACAAAAACACTCATTCATAGGACAGATGATAAGTAAAAATATTCGTGTAAATTTTGCGACAAAAATGGTATAAATACTCATTTACATGAAGGATTGGTAATATCTAAATAATTTGTATAATAATATTTAATAATTCTTAAGTTAAATTACACAAACAACACTAGAAAAATAGCTTTTTTTCTAAATTTTAAATTCTTGTTTTTAATTTTACAAATCTATAGTTACGATTTCTCTTTAAACAATTATGATTTAATTAGTTTTTTTGGTTAGATAAACTAAATTCTTCGAATCAAAAATTGATTTAATTATTTTTACTGATGAAATCAATTAGTTAAATTAAGTAAAATAATTTAAACCGAACAAATACTTAATTAGTTTGGAGCCAAAAAATCATTCAACTACATAACTATTTGTTGTGATATTACTATTCCTCGTAAAATTTAGGTAAAAATATTCAAAAATCTTTAAAATAAATTTTTCAATTCAGACAATTCATGATAGATTTTTTCTATCTAAAAAGTCCAAAAAAAAAAAATTTTAATACAAAAAAATCTAATTATTAACTTTCATCTTAACACCGTTAAAAAATATTACTGATTATACTAAAATAACCGTCAAGATACATTTTAGAAAAAAGAAATACTAAAAAATATATAAAATAAACTTTTCAATCCCAAAAATAATAATTTTCAATAATTTATCATTTGCAGTAAATTAATCTTTTATAACAAACAGTACTTAGTTCTAAATAAGTGTGAAGATTTTGTCTCACAATTTTAATATATTATATATATAATTATATGAATTTATATAATTATTTAATTTTAATTTAAAAAATTAATATATAAATTAATCATTTATGTGACAAATTTTAATTAAAACACGTCATCAAATAAAAAGTAAGTTAAGTCGCAACACAGCCCAAGTGGCAGCACACTTTTCGCGGGCTGTCCAATAAAAACAGACGGTTGGGCCTAACGAAAAAGGTCGAAGGAACTCACTGGATGGCCATAGACTCTTCTCGATTTCTCTTCTCCTCTGTGCGTGTTGTCTCTTCCAACCAGCTCTCGAACTCCCTCGATCATACCTACACTTGCTCTCGCACACGTATATATATTAGTCCGACCACCCCAGCTGCAACTCAGACGAAAGCATTCAATTCATCGGTGATCAGAACATCTCAAAAGCGTTCAGTTTCATTCTCTCTCTAGCCAGTTTCATAATCTTAAGCTAGTCTTCATCATCAATGGCATCCAAGGCTGAAGGCAAAGCCATCGGCATCGACCTCGGCACTACATATAGCTGCGTTGGCGTATGGCAAAACGACCGTGTTGAGATCATACCCAACGACCAAGGCAACCGCACCACACCTTCCTATGTCGCCTTTACCGACACCGAGCGCCTCATCGGCGACGCTGCCAAGAACCAGGTCGCCATGAACCCGTCGAACACCGTCTTCGACGCCAAGCGCCTCATTGGTCGCCGTTTCTCTGACCCTTCCGTCCAGAGTGACATGAAGCATTGGCCTTTCAAGGTTGTCGCCGGCCCCGGCGACAAGCCAATGATCGTCGTTCAATACAAAGGCGAAGAGAAACAATTCTCCGCCGAAGAGATATCGTCTATGGTGTTGACAAAGATGAAGGAAACCGCGGAAGCCTTTTTAGGCCACACAGTCAAGAACGCGGTGGTCACTGTTCCAGCCTATTTCAACGACTCACAGCGACAAGCGACGAAGGACGCCGGTGCCATTGCTGGACTCAATGTGATGAGGATTATCAACGAGCCCACTGCGGCAGCTATCGCCTACGGGTTGGACAAGAAGGCTTCGCGATCAGGCGAACAGAACGTGCTCATATTCGATCTTGGAGGTGGAACGTTCGATGTCTCATTGCTTACAATCGAGGAAGGAATATTCGAAGTTAAGGCCACCGCCGGTGACACCCATCTCGGCGGTGAGGATTTCGATAACAGGCTTGTGAACCACTTCGTTGCAGAGTTCAAGAGGAAGCACAAGAAGGATATCAGCAGTAATGCTAGAGCCTTGAGGCGGTTGAGGACTGCTTGCGAGAGGGCGAAGAGAACTCTGTCATCGACTACTCAGACCACAATTGAAATCGATTCTTTGTATGAAGGAATTGATTTCTATGCTACAATTACCAGGGCCAGGTTTGAAGAACTGAACATGGACTTGTTCAGGAAGTGTATGGAGCCGGTGGAGAAGTGTCTGCGGGATTCGAAGATCGACAAGACTCAGGTCCATGAGGTGGTTCTGGTTGGTGGGTCGACGCGAATTCCGAAAGTTCAGCAGCTGTTGCAAGATTTCTTCAATGGGAAAGAGCTCTGCAAGAGCATTAATCCCGACGAGGCAGTGGCTTATGGGGCAAGCAGTTCAGGCCGCAATTCTGAGTGGCGAGGGGAACCAGAAGGTCCAAGATTTGCTTCTGCTCGATGTCACACCTCTAAGTCTCGGAATCGAAACTGCCGGTGGTGTAATGACAGTTTTGATTCCAAGAAACACAACCATTCCGACGAAGAAAGAGCAGATTTTCTCAACTTATTCAGACAATCAGCCTGGAGTCCTAATCCAGGTTTATGAAGGAGAGAGGGCCAGAACCAAGGACAACAACCTCCTCGGGAAATTTGAGCTTACCGGCATCCCACCGGCGCCGAGAGGAGTTCCACAGATCCATGTCTGCTTTGACATTGACGCTAATGGAATTCTGAATGTAACGGCGGAAGACAAGACTGCAGGAGTGAAGAACAAGATTACCATTACCAATGATAAGGGAAGGCTGAGCAAGGAGGAGATTGAAAAGATGGTTAAGGATGCAGAGCAGTACAAAGCTGAGGATGAGGAGGTGAAGAAGAAGGTTGAGGCCAAGAATTCGTTGGAGAATTACGCTTACAATATGAAGAACACCGTGAGGGACGAGAAGTTTGCCGGGAAATTGGATCCGGCAGAGAAACAGAAAATAGAGAAGGCAATTGATGAGACAATTGGGTGGCTGGATAGGAACCAGTTGGCAGAAGTGGATGAGCTTGAGGACAAGTTGAAGGAGTTGGAAGGGTTGTGCAACCCAATTATAGCCAAGATGTATCAGGGTGGTGCTGGTGGAGATGTGCCGATGGGTGGTGGTGCTGACATGGCCGGAAATGGGTATAGCACGGCGGGGTCTGGTGGTTCCGGTGCTGGACCTAAGATTGAAGAAGTTGATTGAAAATTGAAAAGGGTTCTGTTTTTGAGCTCTGTTTTTGCTATATTTATCGATGAGATTTCGAATAAAGCATGTTTCTGAGTGAGGTCTGAGATGTAAATTTTAGCTGTTTATTAAATATTTTATAAAAAGTATTGAACTTGTTTGTTTCCTCAGTTCTAGTTCCTAATTGCTTTTTAATGCTTCCTTTGCTATCTCCAAGTAACACCATCTAAAAGGAATGATTAGCTTCCATTAAGCCAACCAATTCTGAACTTGCAAGGTTTAAGTAAATATTATGAGCAAGAGATTTCAGAGTAATTTTCAAACTAATTTACATTGCAACTTATGAGCAAAAGGCCATGGACTCTGTAAATTACCATTCCAATTAACTCCAGATACATTCAGAAAGTTGCCTTACAGTTCTTGATGAATCTTTGTTCTTAATTTTAAGCTGTCTGATTCCTTTTGTTTGCATGTGATTAGTTTCTGTTTGTGCCTAAACTGCCAAAATTTTCCAGTTCATCTCAACTCAACATAACATTATCCTAATTATTTGAGGTCAGCTACATGAATCTGATCTCGCTTAAGATTCATGTTCATGTGACTTCTCATAATGTTTTACACTAACTGTCAGCTACCTAACGCAATCCTCCTCTAAGTTCCTTTATCCAGACTTGGGACTGACGGACTGTGTAATGATATGGCACTAAACTCAACACAAGGGAATGAGTCTTCCAATATAGTTGGGTTCTAGTCACAGAAATAGCCTTTCCGCTTGCAAATGTAAGATTACGAATATCTAACCTTCTCTTGACTCGTGCACTAAATTAACCCTACAGTAATTTCCACCCATCATGTGAACCCAGTCAACCCATTAAACATGACTCCATGCACTTCAATGTATAACCCAAGCATCCATCATTCCATCAATTAGACACATTCCAATTGCTAGCCTCATGACCTGTTATAATTAGTCAGAACCTAATAAAGCTTGTGTAACCCAAAATCAGAAGACTCAACAATATCACTCTTATTGTAATTTCAGTTTCAGATTTGTAAAACAGTGTCCTCAAGTTCCTTACATACAGACAGCATGCACCCTATTGTGATTAAAACATTAGGTCACATTTAAACTGAAATAAGAGTTTTGAATCATAATAAACATAACCAATGTGTAAAAAAAAGTAGGAAAGAAATTCTGCAAATCTGATATCCAGTCGGCTTGATATTTACCAGCAGGAGTTTGTTGGACGATTCATCTATATGTCATACAAGAACTTCTCAAAGAGTTTCATGTGTTCTGTTTGCAGTGATATTGCAACTGATAAACTCCCATCATTGGTGGGACTTGGTAATACAAATGCTAATCCTTCGTATGCAATCCCACCAGGTCCCATGAATATTGGCCGGCCCCAGCCAAAGTCTGCATCATGGATAGGTAATCTAACCCAACTGGTTATGCCAAGATTTGGACACCTAAAAGTATGGGCACCGCGGACAAGGGTCTTTAGATCAGGCTGCAATTCCAAGTAATCAAGAGCTGACCTTAGATAATCATTGTCCATCCGCACTAATGCATCATGAATTCTACTGGCGGCATACCATATTGGCTTTGATTGAAGATCACCGGCTACTGCTATAGGAGTGGTGGTGAAAATCACATTGCCAAAGTAGCCAGGTGGGAGTTGAGGTTGGAGTCTGGATCGTCCATCTGTTGCAATGTATAGCTTGGTTTCTTGATCATCAGGGAGTCCGCGTGCCAAGCATGTGCAGCGCCACACATGTCCTGATAGCATTTCATATGAGCTGTAACTAACCATGTTCCCATTTTCCTTTGACTTCCCTTTTAGAATGTTGAGTTGGTCCCGAGTTAACTTGAAAATAGAAACAGTTGCCTCAGGAACTGATTGGGATTTTGTGCTTTCAAGAGGGGCTTTCATAGCAGGAGGGGGCTGGTATTCAATATGTTGGAATGCAGGCTGGGGTGGGTCACGGGCGCGGAGGAGGGTCCGATCAATGAAGGGTGGGATTGTGAGGTCAAGACCACGGGCCATATCAGACCATGTGTTGATAAAGCGGAGGCCTGAAGCTCCGTCTGCCACATGATGTTGCATACCAACACCGAGCGACACTCCGCCACATTTGAAATATGTGACCTGCACAGATTCAATGCCAAAATTATACTAAAGCTCGTGATGATTTGTAAAGAGTTGAACAAGTGAATTCAATAGTTTAATATAAACGTAAGCCACACTGAAGTATACAGCATCAACTGAAAGTCGAAACACCTCAGTCTCCATTAGGAAACTCGACCTAACTGAATTTGTCATACACTAGCTAACACATCACTGCAAATTCCAACCCCAAGCAGTATCAAGTCAGCCAACCCTAGTTTGTACTTTCAACTTGTGGTGATTTATCAAACCCAATTCTTGATGTTCTCGAAACATGTTAGTGTTCTTTTCTAGTTAATGTAGATGGATTTATGACAAGAATTAGGTAATAAGTATAAGAGATGAGTGCTTTGCGTCAATGCTCCACTTCAACATGTGCTAAGCAGTAACACCTCTTACCTAGGATGAATGAAGACTCAACCCTCTATGTCAAAGGATAAATTAGGACGAGCAGACTGTTGAGTCTAATGTGACATTATGTAACCCATCCAATCAACATTTTTTTGTCTTCCCACACAATCTATGAGTTCCTAGAAGTCACTATACCACCATACCAAATGGTCCATTTTAACACGAGGACCATTTTATGAAATGGCCCATGTGGTGCACACCTACATCAAGCAATCATCTTATGACATGTGGAACATAAAGCATGTAGCCATCAGATCTATCTTAAACTTCAGGAGATTCACACCAAGAAGGCTAACAATGCTCTAATAGGGTTCATAAAAAAATTGGCCTAAAGTTTGTGAAGTGAAGTATTTTGTATCTGAGCATGGACTTTGTGCCTCGAGAAGTATGAGATCTTTGACTCGAATCTTGGACATACCTTGTACTTATGACTTATATAACATTAGTATTCATATTATATAACATTCTTATAAGTTCCAGTCTCAATCAGATGATAGTCATATTGGAAACAAACAATTATATAATATTATTAATAATTATGATCCACCAACCCAACTATGGGTGCCCACTTACCTAACTCTGCTACTAAGGTTGATTAACTAGGAACGATGTCGCTCACAATATATATATATATAGACATATATATATATATATATTTCAATTGTTTTGGGCAGTTATATAGATATTACCTGAAATGACAGAATGTTTTGAAAATAAAGCTTGAAGATACACTACAGCAGAACATCTTCAACGGATCAATTTTATTTTTATTTAGAGTAATGCTATGTTGAGATAATAATTTTATTAAAAATATTTATACAATTGATATGATAGTATTGTATTATTTTTACATCACATCATATAAAACTAATACAATATTGCTGCATCAGTTGTGTAAACATATTTAGTAAAAATTTTAAGTATAGCAGTACTGTTTTATTTTTATTTTTATTTTAACATCTTTTTAAAATTTAAAAATAATAAATGCTATTTTTTTATACTTTTATTCGAATCATTCCGATCTTCAAAATTATTATTAATTCTTCAATTTTATATTCTTTTATTTATAAAAAAAAAAAAACATATTTTAATAATGTCATTTTTATACAAAATACAATTAATTATCCTGTATGATTCAAATTTTAATTATATATCACTTTGTTTTCGACTTAAGAAATTAAAAAATAAATAAAAATACATTAAAAATGACAAGTTTTGACAAGTTCCACACGTGAACTGATGGAACTAGTCTCGTATATTCTCTACTGGGACGCTTCACATTTAAAACTGCACACAGCATATTTTAAACGAAAAATAACGCTCACCAAAAGCAAGACGTACCTGCAACACCAGAAGAGCATAAGATGATATCCCGGCGGAATAATCAACTGCCGGAATGAGCTGCCGGAGCTCCAGAGTGGGTGCAAAATCCCCAAAATCATCGATGGAGGAGTCCGTCTCGGCCTCCACGAAGAGGACGCCCTCGCCGTTGCAATCGATCTCGATTCGACCATCCTCGTCCCTCTTCAGCCGCCCAGCCATGGGGTAGAATGGAACGAGGGCTCTGCTCAGAGCGTCCTTGAGCACTTGGGCGTCGAAGAAGTTGGCCGAACCGGTGGGCCGGTAGAAGTAGACGCTTGGGGTGTGGAAGTTCGGTACCACCAGGTCCACGTTAGAGTTCCACAGGCTCCGTCTCGGCGTCTCCTGCGCCGGCCCCACCAGAGTCGACTCCTTCACGTCGATCTTCATTTTCCCTCCGGCTCCCCTTCCCTGCTAACGTGCGCCGGTGATGGTTCGACTGCAATTAAGGGAAAAAATTTGAAAATTAATTGGTTTTCCTAATTCAGAGATGAAAATGGGTATAAAAACGTGGTAATCATCTCCAAAATTTTTACTCAAATTCGAATAAAAATTTCATTTGAGTTTGATACACTGCACCGATTACTTAAATTCTACTCAAAGCTTTTGACAAAACTTCCATCATATCTAAAAAAAATTCCCAGAAAAGAGAAACGAGGAGGAAAGTTACCTGAAATGCAGAAAAAGGAATGAGAAAAACCAGAGAGAGAGAGAGAGAGAGTGGGTGGTTGGGGTGGAGTTTTTGAGTTTTGAATTTGGTGGAACTGGGTGGATATTTATACAAAAAAAAAAAGCTTACAGGGCGAGTGCGCGACTTTTCTTTTCTAATATATATATATATATATTTTCTTATTTTAGGTGACGCTGGGCTAACTCACCTACCGCGCCTAACGAGGACGACCAGGCAACAAGCCACGACAGGTCTTCCTTGACTGCCAGTGGATAATGAAGAGCTATTACAGTGAGAAACAAAGGTCTAACTTGACCGGCGATGGAGATCGGAGAGTTGTTTAGACATAGAGAGACAAAAAATTTATATTGCTGGAACATTTTAATAAACTAAAATCAAGTCTTTTTTGGGTTTTAATGGGTCCATAATCCATTATTGTTTTATAAGTTCCCTGCCTCATAACTTATGTCATAAATTATATATTTATTATAATTAGTGCCTCATAAATTATATATTTATTATAATCAGTGCCTCATAAATTATATATTATTAATCATGACCCCTCTTACCTAAAAAAAGCACAAGATATCACTCCCTAGAATTAAGGGACAAAAATAAAAAATTTAAATCCCTTCAGAATTTTTTATAGAAATATTAAAAAAATATGGGGGTGCAATTCTTAATTTTTAGAATTTTTATAAAATTTAGTGGAAAAAATGAAATTTTTAAAATTTGAATTAATTATTATTAAATTATTAAAAATAAGTATTTACGAGTTAAGATTTAAAATAAAATATTATAACTTAAAAATATCTCAACTTTTTAACCAGCGACACCAAGTCTTACTTGACCGACGTTAGACAACAGAGACTTGTTACATAGATACAAAAAAATAAATTAGAATCAAGTATTTTCTAGGTTTTAATTAGTCCACTCCAATAGGTTTATTTGTTGTAATTTATTTTGAGAAATATTATTGTTTTATAAGTTCCGAGCATTAGATAGTGGTTTTTCTTACAGAGAAAGTTATGAATTCAAGTTTTATTTTTTATTTAAAAAAATATGAGTATTATTTTAATCCAGTCGCGAATTAGGTTTAATTGTTTTTCGAGACCTATATTTAAGAGACTCTTGACTTGTATACTTAATTATATTGACTAATTGTAAAATGTTGTAATGTTTAATTAATTGGTTGATATTTTTTTATAAAAAAAAATTAATTTATTAATTATAATTCATATATTGTAATCTCACATCGTTTTCTGTAAAAAAATAAAAATAATATGAAATTGACATAAATTATATATTTATTGTAGAGTTAGTAAGATCATGTCATTTTAATTTAAATTACAAAATTTATCAGAGTTTTTTCCAACACAACAAGAGTTCTTTCTGGGTATTATTTATAAGGTAAAATCAACTGGAACTAGTCTAGTTGGTCATAGTTCAAAGTCTTACTCTTTTTATTAGGGAGATATAAGGATTATTTTTACTTGGATTGGTCTGTATTGTTTGTTCAGGACCTATATTTGTAAGAATATTGTATTTTTATTTTGTTGTTATGTAATACTGTCATTTGACTCGTATTTACGAGACAGCCGGTTATATCTTTGTTTCATTACACTATGTAATGTTGTCGTTGTATTATTTAATTAATTATAATATTGTATTGTAATATTATATCATTGTAATTAGAAAAAAATGGATTACTTATAAGGTATCATGTTGTACAAATGGAGACTTGATCATGACTTCTCCTTCTCCGTCATGAAAAAAACACAAGATTTGGACAAAATTCATGGAAGACCATTTTTGTGAGCCTATGAATAGAGGCTTTTAGACCCCAATTTTAGAAATAAACATTACAACTGCACTCAAATGTCAATTTTTTCCTTTAATTATACTTCTACCTTCTAGCTTTTCATCCAATGTGTGTATATATAATTTCTCATATTTTGTATACAATTATGATATATAAATTGCATCACTTTATTTTCTTGTAGACGTAAATATAAAAAAGTTACTCTCACGAAATTTGCTATTGAAAGTTTTAGTGTACATGGTGTTTTCATCATTGAATAATTCAAAAAATATAGATAAAGTGATTAAAATAAATAAAAATTTAATTTCATAAGTCATCTAATAATTAAAATATATTATTTTATTTATTTATATATATACTTACAAAAGTATTACCCTAATTTTAAATATTTGCTCGTGAAAAAGACTCTAGAATAACGTGATAAAAAATTATTGCATAAGTCTAAAATTATTAATTTCTTTCAATCTTGTGTTATCGTGTGTATATTATTTTATGTTTTTAAAAAATAAAAAATACTAATTTTTATGCAAATAATAATTCATAATTAATTTAAAATATTAATCAAATTAATGTTTCGGAATAAAACAATAATTTCTCGTAACGTGATTCATGCATCTCTCAAAACTCATAGATAGTATACAAATTTTCTGCCTAAAGCTTAAATATATAGATATACATACATATATATATATATAAATTTTTTTTGTTTTATTATTATTTGTACAAGAAGTTGGTGAGACGGTGACCTGCAACACCACCAGGTTTAATCCGTCAATTTGAACCCCTCTCAACAACCCTTATCCTCAAGATGTTAGTTTGGTGGGTCCTTCTCATTACTCAACCAGTGGCGGGCTCTGCCTGCTGTTACGATGCTTGCTCGAGGGTGGGTCCCACTCTGTAGTAGGTGGATCATGGCTGGTGACAGAGAAAGTGCTGCGAAGCCGCAGACGCCACGTGGTCACAACTCACTTTGTAAAACAGTTTTAAAAAAAGTAAAATTTTATAACTCAATCTGACGTGGCATAATTTAATTAGTTGTGTGATTAGACCAAAATCTAGAAAATAAAAAAATTATAATTAATTAAATCACAATACATCAAACTTTAACTGAATCATAAAACATTATTGTTAATGAACTATTTCTAGGATTTGAACATTTTTTATATTTAATGGAAGCTGTGTTCAAAGATTTTTGATTTGTCTTGAAATTGTAAAAGAGTCGAATCAAAACGGATCGAATTTATAATCTATTTTTGTTTTTCATTTTTTATAAGAAAATGTTAGAAATTTATAATTTATTTTTTCAATTGTTTAATCAATATAATATGTTATTATATGATATTTTTAGTTTTATGTTGGAGATAAAATTAGGGAAATAAATCGGAATCTCTAGCGATAATTTTTTTGTAAGTAGCTAAAGTTAGTCTAGTTAGTCACTATGTCCTCTTCATTAGGAGGAAGTTATATATTCAAGTCTCACTCCTTAATGTCTTACTCTTCTCATTAAGGGATTGTGAACATTATTTCTACTTAGTCATAAATTGAGTTAGTTTACTTGACTCGTATTTGAAAGGTTCATGTTACTCTTAAATTATTAGATTGTGTTCTTATATTACTGTATAATACTGTAATTGTTGATATAAATAAAACACTAAAAGAAATTATATATAAATGTTTTACTCTCAAAAATTTTGATATTGTATCTTTTATCCCTAATTTTTTTAGAAAATAAGACTTGGTCTCTCTAATCTTTTTTTTTTTATATATATTCATATGAACCCTCCAAAATCTTAATAGGGTTAATTGGTCTTAAGTCATTTTAAAAGATGTATAATTATTGTAAAATCCATACATTTTTCATTTATGAGATAAATGACAATTTATTCTTATTTTTTAAATTGAGATCCATTTTTGATGTGTTGGCACTAAATAATTATTATATGTGACAATAATACCTTTAATAGAATTTAACTTTACTTACATTTTCTTCTTCTTCCCTAATTTTTTTTCCCAACTCTCTTTTCCTTCTCTCTCTCTCTCTTGAGTTTTCTCTTCTCCCTTTTCACCATCGACCACGGCGACACTCCATCTTCTCTCATTGTCTCTGCAATTCTTCTACAACCACTGCCGCCACAGGTATTACAACCTCCACTATGTTACCTGTTAATGCTAATTCTAATCGCCTCTTTTCAAAATGCAAGCTCAACGTTTTGATACATTTACTGCTTATAAAGGAATGTCCGATGTATTTTGGAGAACTTTTCAGCATGAAGGCTTTAGAGGTTTCTACAAAAGACTCTTTCCCAATCTTCTCAAAGTTGTGCGTGCAACAAGCATTACATATTTGGTTTATGAAACCATGAAGAAGAGTCTAGATCTCGGTTAATTAATTGTGTGGTACTGGTTAATGGCTGGTCAAGTGCTTTCTTTTTCTCAATTCTAATTATTACACACATAGTGCTTTCCCCTCAAATGGAGTTGATACATGTAGATACAAGTCAATATATTTGACTCTGCTCTCAATTATATTTTTGTAATAGTGTAAAATTTCACACTTTTGAGAAAGTGTAAGTTTTCACACTGTTAGAATAGTGTAAAATTTCACACTTTTGGGTTAGTGTAAAATTTCATACTTTCACAACTAGTGAGCTTTTACTTCTTCATGTCTTAAATACTGATTTTTTTTACCATCCAACATGTGGCTCAAAAGCTCAATTAAATTAATAACAATTTATAATTTTCTCAATTTTTTTGAAAGTGTAAAATTTCACACTTTCGCAGAGATAAGATTTTACAGTTTCTAATCGGTTTTTTTTTTTTTGTTGTTGAAAATTTCATATTCAATATAGATTTTGTTTAATTGATCTCAATTTTTAGAGTTTAAATGTATAGATTTTATTTAAAATTGATTTATATATTGTGAGTTTTTGAATTTTAAAATTTTGAAGTTCTTTCTTGGTTGTTGGGTTTTTTTTTCACGGGATTTAATTAGACTAAATTGGAAAAATATGTTGAAGGGGTAATCTAGTCATAAAATAATTGAAGGACTTATGGGATTAATATATTTAAGTGTGGACCTTATGATAATTATTATGGACTTGTGTCTAAATGACCCATCTTAATACCTCTTATTTGACTTACTAAAAAATTTAGATATTGTATTTTTTTTACCATTAATTTTGTCATATAAACCCTTAAATTTTTATACCTACAATTTACCCCCCAGCCAAAATTTCTGATCTGCCACTGGGCACATCAACAAAGTTTTGTTGTCATTGTCATTTTCTCGACACCCATTTGCCAAAATGGAATTTTTTGTTGGTAAGTTTGATTTTCTTGCTACTCTTTTTCAACAAGGCAATACTGGATTTTCTTTTGCATTGATTCAGCATTTACTGCAACCACTCTGGTCAATATAGATTATGTAGAGATAGAAACGAACAGGTTTCTCACAATTGAAATGGCATAGAGAGACAGTACAATAGTGAGGGGAAAAAATTGGTGGGAATTGGTTAGCCAAGTCCAATCTTATGGGTCCCCGGTGGAAGCAATCATTGATGTGCAAATGAATAGTACTTTAACTAGAAATTCATGTTTGTGTGTCGTGTTCGGGCTATATCAAGTTATGTATATTCTAAAAATAGTTTTAAGTTGAACATGATCCAATTAACTAATCGTATTGACTTCTACAACACGAACACAACTCATTTAATAATCGTGTTAATCGGGTCTGACTTGAATTAAACCTAAACACGATTAGCCTTAACCTGAACCTACGAAACCAGTGTTGTTTTTGAGTTGTATTCGCGAATCGTGTTGAAAATTGCCGACCCTAATTTTAATATGAAGAAACCAAATTATATGACAAAGATGAAGCTCAAGTCTAACAATACAGCAACTGGATTGCTCTCATCTTGTCGATCAAGGGAGAGAATTATCGAAAGCTAAAATTTTCAGAGAGTTTCCGGCTGATAGGGACGAGGCTAGGAAATTAGGTTAGGATGGGCAAAATTTTCGTTTAATCTTAGTCATAAATTTAAAACTTAAAAAAGTCTAAAAATTTAATAATAATTGATGATATATTTTATAAGTAACTCATTTTACTGATAGAAAATAACTTACTAAATTAGATAAAAAAAAATCTAACTAAAGAAAAAAATACTCAAAAAACTTTAGACTATAAAAAAGAATTGTACAAAATTGATAAAAATTCCACTGAGAAGTCAAATTAAACTTAAGACAAGGGTGAAGTGTGAAAGATTTTAAATCTAGGAGAGACAAATACTTAAATTAAAGGGTTATATTTAAATTTATTTTATAAAAATATAAAAAAATTGAGATGGGGCAATTGCCCCTCCTGGGCCCTTAGGTGGCCTCGTCCATGCCAGCTGACACTACACCGGTGTTCCTAAATTAAAAGATTAATTCAATGTATGAGATTTTCGTCTCTGTAAAATTTAAAGAGGATTAAATGTACACAATCTTACATCAGTATTATCCGATTTTTTTTTTTTTTGTTGTTGTATATTATTTTGGTCTGTCAAATCTGGACCATTTAGCAAGTTTTTCCCTCAACAAATATACATGAAAGTGAATTTGGTCTTTACTATATGCACACAATAGGGGACTTTGACTGGGCAATCATAAGGGGAGTTTAGAGTGGCATGATTTACTACTAATCAAAGTTCTATCCCTTAGTCTTATGACAAACAATTTAAAATTAAATAATCTCGGCTCAAGACAATTTGAGACAAAACTTTTTCTTTCTGAGGTGCTTGAAAATCATTTTTAAATAAAAAAATGCAATTTGAAATAGTTTATACTATTAGAGTCGTGAGTAATTAAAATATAAATAAAACTCTAAAAGAAATTATATATAAATCTTTTCAATGATTTGTTCTTAATATATATTTATATGGTAATATAAAATTATAATATTATTATAATATGAGAGATATAAATATTAAATAAAACTCTAATAATAAAATTGTTACATAATCGAAAATAATAATAGCAATCAAATTGATTTTTTTTTTTCTGTATCACTTCACTCCGTTTCAATCTTCTTCTTTTTCGTGTCGAAATCTCTCCATACAAACTAACTATTAATTATGTGTTAGAGTTTTTTTAAAAAGAAAAAACAAATGATGCTGTTCATGCACTGCCCATAAATTTTACTGTACTGTAATTTTATTATTCTTTAGCAATAACATTTTAGTAATAATTAATGATAACGTCCTTGACTGAATAAGTTATCTTTCATTTACTCCCACAATAGTAATTGATAAGAACAATGAACCCATTGTATTTTCTCTTCATTTACATACATATAGCTTTATCCAACTTGTAATTTTATATATATATATATATATATATATATATATATATTCAGTTGTTAGTGTCATTCATTTGCAACTAAGATTTGGCAGGTTTTGAATTTTCAAAGGCAAACAAAAATTGAGGTATGACTTTATGTTACCCAAAGAATGGAAAGATTAATTTTATAATCAGAGCCTACCCATCTTGTATAACTATTTTCGAATAGGTATTCAATTTGAATCACAACATGACTCATTTTAGAGATAATGTTTTGTGATATTTTTACTGGAGTGGGGCACGTAATTCGAATAAATAATTGAAATTTCTAGTAATCGAATGGCATCTTATCTCTTTTTCCTTTTTTATAAAATAAGTCACAATTTTAACTTTTAAATCTTCCATTATGGAAGTATGTGGTGGTGTTTTTATGAATTGTGATCGTGAAATTATATTAAACTTGGTACACCTTCATTGCGTGTTATTATATAAATCATTAGTATAAATTTTATAGTTAAGTGTATACCCTCTTAATAACAGCCCTTTATGAATTAGAAATTGTGTTTTTAAAAATTACAAGAGAGGTCGCTTGTAATTATAAATATCACAATTTTCAACAATTTTCAAAAATGACTGAAAAAGTCTTGTAATTATCAAATATCACAGACGTAGTCAAGTCAATGAGTAAAAACAATAAATTCTCTTCCAACAATTTTGACAAGTAAAGAACAGGAAAATGAGCAACTATCATCACCACATTCAATTTATATCATTATAGGTGAGCTACTCTCATCCCAATTGTGGGGCAATTCCCTTCTCATTCATATTGTGTTGGCAGTACTGCTAGCACATCAAACCGCAATTTGTTTGCTATATATAGTTCTCCACATGGAACATTTTGCTTGCTTAAGAGATAGCAATGCACCATATACACAAATAATATGTCTGTACAGGACTCTTAACACCAAAGGATGGTGAGTAAAAAGAATTTAAAACACTAATTTAATTGTGCCAATTGCTGAAATCATATAATATACAAAAAAGGGACCTATCTCCCTTGCAGCCTTCATAGTAGGAGTATTTGTTGACATATATTAATTTTCTCGACCAGCCATTTTTGGCTAACAAACACCCCCTGGCATGTACCAAAAGACCTACAATGAACCAAGCTCATTGTGTGTACCAAAAGACCTACAATGAACCAGGCTCATTGCTACAAACATCGTTGGAGCTTCCTACCGTTGCACCGGTTTGAAAACTTGAATCTCTTTTTTTGGCTCGACTAATATTTAAACTTAAATTAGTTCTGCACGCACGTTTCCTGGGTTTCCTCAATGGGGTAACAGCAAGAGATTCCAACTCGAGCTGCTGTGGTGTGTCCACAGCATGCTTCTGTGAAGTAACGTGTCCTGTATTTCCTGTCAAACCCCTCTTAAAAGTGCCAGCTTCCAAGGGACCACTAACATTGCCTTGGGAATTACCATGATTTCTTGCTTCACGTTGTTGATCATCAAAAATTTTACCTGTCACAACTTTCTCCCTTGTAACATGCAGGACCTCCTAATTACAATTAACGAAACAAAAGGTTATGGTTCAGATAAATTATGCAAGAGCAGATCCAAGAACAGCGATCAATAGTATGATCAGTTTCACCTAAGGACTATATGGAATTGCAAAAATAAAAAATAAAGTAGATAGAGGGCTATCCAAAATTAAGCAGAAGCATCTCTGCAACAATGTTTGATTGCAATTAAGTAACAAGAATATAGGTCAAACACAGAAAAGGAATAAAGGTAATGCAGCACCACTTAGAATTTGGAATTATAGAAAATATGCTGAGATGCAATTCACATGATGCTTTTCAAGGCACTGAGATAAGTCCAACCTGATTATAGTCATATTGTAGAAAAAAGAAATCATTAGTGAGGGTCATCCCACTAATCCGCTTTATATAAATTGAATCATAAATATTTAAGCAGGGCAGAAAAATTATGGAGCATCAACACACACCTCAAGAGGTCTAGAATAATACTCTTAAGTTTTAAAATAAAAAGCTACAAAAGAGGCACCTTATTTTGTATGTCGGCAATCTGTTCAGAGTCAGATCCCTCCTCTCCCTCAGAGTCAGTCATCTCCTCACACTCAAACTCTACGTGTTCTCCAATTTCTTCCTCCGAGTCACTTAACTCTTCCTGCTCCATCACAATTTCTGGAAGAGACTGATCACCTACATTATTGAACCCATATATATTGATGTTATTGCTTGATATAACCGATGCATGAGCATCTGAATCAAGTTTGTTACTGATTCCTTCTCGACTAGAAGCTGGGGTACAATATTCACCCCCCTGATGACATAAACTCTTATTGTTCTGAGTTTCCATCATAGTTTCAGAATCCAAAGCACTTAAGGTTGACCTTGTTGGACTGTGTCCAGTCACATCCCCACCTCGCATAGCTTTGTCCTTTCTGGAAGTGAAACTTAGGTGAATCTCCAGGTCCAAGTCACTAGCCTTTCCATTAGGACTAGACGGTTTAGTACAGGTAGTTGTTGGATTGCTACTGACCTGAGACTTGGTTTGAACAGCATCGAATGCATTTTCAAGCTGAGCACATTTGCCTCTTAATGATTCCATATTAACAGAGAACTGGGCAGCTGAGTTTGCAGTTACCCAGTCACTATGTACATCATCAGCTCTTTGCAGAAGTGGATGGAAGTCGATTCCACATGATGAGGAAGTTGTTTCCTTTGATTTTAAAGATTTATGAAAAACATTTGCTGTAAAGTTTGCCCGGTGAGGATTATGAAAGAGACTGAGATTCAATTGAGGCTGATTCCCTGAAAAGAAATTGAAAGAACTACCAATACCACTGCAATTCAATGGGTAATATGGCAAACACCCATCTTCAGTGGCCTGGAACAGTAAAGGATGCATCTGTAGATCTTTTTCTACTGCAACACATTTATCCCTGATGACATCAGATTCTTGTGGATGCAGTTTAGCCATACTCTGTTTCAGTGGATCACTTTTGTTCTCTTTAGCTTTTATTGTTTGGCTGGTTCCTGACTTTGCAACATGAAGAAGTCTTGGAACCATATTATCTGTTGCTGTGGAAACAACGCCAGTGTCAGCAGCAGAAACCTTAGTAGATGCTCCACCTTGATAGCTTTTGAAAGCTGATTGGGACATTACACGAACAGATGGTGGAAGATTCACTGGAGGCAAGTCCGGAGCTAATTTCACTAAGCGGGTACTGTTTGCTCTACGAGCTCGATATGGCCGTAGACAAATTTGGGATTTGGAGGATCTCAAATTCATATCAGAAACTGGATGATTCAGTCTCTATGGAAGATGCATAATTTGTAGACTGAGATGAAGTATGCAGATTCTGGGAGTACTTCAAAGCTGTTGAAAATTCATGACCAACTTGAGGTTGACATTCTCCAGACCCACCATTCTTCGTTTGTTCACGGACACGAGAACCCTCTTGCAACAGTATGTCACCGGGTGGGTTTTTGTCTCTAAGGTTTGAGATGGGAAGCTTATTAGATGAAACAAGAGAGGAACTTGGCCTCCAATCTGCTAAAAATGCCTCGTGTACATAAGCTTCATCTTCATTTTCCATGTAATCCTCTCCACTGTTATTTTCTGCACCAGCATTTTCAGTATGACCGTCCTACCATCAATAAAATTTATAATAAGGTTAAATCATTGTTCATGGAAAGGAGCCCACATCCTACTGGAAATAAGCCAGAATAAGAGCAAGATCCTAGCCTCTAGCCAAATTTTGATGTCTCAAGAACCTTGGAGCATTGTCTTGAGTTCAGTTCGGGCATGCATGAATATGGCTAATTATATGTATGAATAAAACATAAATATATTCATCTACTAAACTGACTAACTTTCAAATACTTCCATGAAATCTCATGATAATAGCAAGTGTTACACTTTGTAAATTGTCTTTCAGATTTTGGGATTTAAAAATCTGTAATATATGGACTCTAAAAGTTTCATCCATTCAGAAACACTATCACACTCGGAAGCATAATGAGAGACAACTCAAGCTCAAGTCAAGCTAGAGTCCTAGACTCTGCCAAGCTCAAGTCAGAACCAATAGGAAAACCGCAGGTTGATTAGAGAATGACGAATGGTTTGATTGCATGTCTGTGGACACATCAGAAATCATACAATTCACATGAACCATTCAGAGGATTAAAAAATAACCACACCTCTTTTACAGATGAAGTTTGCCAACTCGCCAAAGCTGCAGGTTTGCACTTTCTTCTATTTAATTCATACAACCGCCGCTTCTCCTTCTTATCCGCATTTAATTTATACGACTTTTGTGTTCCAGAAGCAATGCGCCACTGCCGAGGTAGCAAGAATGGATCTCTATATGGGACAATGAATTTCCATACAGACATCCAGTCAAGTTTAAAAACCTTTAATCCCTGAGTGATTAAAGTCATATAATTGAATGAGACAGCTATGCATCACATAATGGATTTGTAAAATAAATAAATCCAAAAAAGTATAATATTAAAGTGACCTCTTGAATACGTGCTATCTCATCTGCAGTCAAGGGAGAGTTTTTCATTCTGCGAACTGCCTGCAATAAGTAAACAACATTATAAATTTTTACAAATGAAGAGTAGTGAGCTCATAGTCCAAGTGCCTGTATGATGCAAAAATCCAAGTCCACCCTGCTGCTTAGGTGGTGTCAGGTGTGCCTATTTATCAATCAGAATAATCATGGGTGGCCATTTCTTGCAATGAATTTGACCAAAATATCAGATTGACATTTTTTAGTATCCCAATATCAGGAAGGCAGGAACTTCTCTGGACCATCTAATATGATTTCAGAGACTGCTGATAAGTAGGCACTCGATGGAGTGATCAGAATCATTGAACAGGAAAACTCAATCAAATTAATGACGTCTGAGTAAAGACTAAGATAGAAGTAAATATTGGCAACTTCTTATTCATTTAAAATTATTTGTAACTGTAGAGAGAGAGAGAGAGAGATGGCTACAAGCCTACAATTTAGTTGTACACTTCATCAAAAACAGAAGTGCAATTTCCTGATAACATCAATCAGAATAAGGGTAAATGAATCAACATAATTTTTATCTAGTAATATGCTAGGGCCATTTACATACCTTTATTGGATTTTCTGGCGCTTTAGAAGATGAACGATTTTTCTGCCTGACAAAAATCTGTAACACAATGACCACATTGTATAAATAACCAAACTAATGGTGCTGGATTACATATAGTGTCTCCATAACTTTCAATTTCACAAAACTGAGTTAAAACCAGAAAGAAAGAAAAAAGGACTAATGCAATTCATCATGGCCACAACCGACATAAATGCTATAAGAATTCTAGATTGTTGTTAGCGTTTCTTAGCCAAGGAGGTAATACATATGGAACGGTATTGAGTTCAAGTTTGCACTAGAGTGAGAGGGGAGGTTTATAGAGAGAGAAGGGACTGATCCAGGCAGTAGACACCCTGGGGAGCATGTTTTCCAGCCAGAGGGACACCAAAGCACAAAGTACAATAATCTCAAGGCTCTCAGTCACTCTACCAAATGATGATGACTGGCATGTGTGTTTCATGGTCCAGAAGTATGGCAGCCAACTGTAAAGGCCAGGACACATCAGAAATAGCTACCTGGACCCACCAGCTGGCAAGTTAGGGAAATGCAAGCACTTCATAATGCTAGAGTTCTCATGATGCAGAATGCGCTACGCAACATGTGTCGTGGAGGGCACATCGCAGATCAATATAGCCATATTAACCTACCAGCTGGTGAGCTTAAAAAAAAAACTACCAGCTGGCAAGTGGGAGAAATATAACCATATTGGCACAGAACACACTGACGACTGAACACAACACGTATCCTGAGTGACACGTGGCTTACTTCCCTCTAAGACTGATCAACAGGCAATTTTGACACCTGTATTGAGGTCGGGAGGGTGGGTTCACACCCAAGCTATCCCTCTTCTTGGGTCACTAAGCCCAAAGGACTCCAGTAAGTTGGTAGTGTATTTTTGGCTGACACTGTGGATGTGTCTCAAGCTTAAGGAGCCCCCTAGCCACCTTCAATTTTTTTTTTTGACAAGTACCCTAGCCTTCTTCATTGTATGGTGGCTAGGGATGTTTGGTCTATGCTTCTTGTATTTGGCGTGTTTTGGGTTATGCTCAGGTCGGTGAAGGAGCTTATGAAGTTTTTTTTTTTTTTAGGTGGGGGCCTGGGGGCTGTCCTTCCAAAAGGGTCTGGCAAGTATGGCAATCGGCTCCTCAGGGTCAGATGTAGTGCATTTGGTGGGAACGCAATAAAAGCAGTTTTGAGGAGTTGGAGACTCCTGTTCATTAGTTAGGAGATTGTGCCACATGGGCCAAAGGAGAAGTGACATGTTGCGATTAAAGGAGTGATGGAGCACTGGTTGTAGGGATGAGTGGCACTGGAAACCAGTGCGTCCAGTGACCATTGCCATATAATTAGAAACAGTTAACTATATCAATCAGATGTTAAATGTCAAAAATACAAAGAAAAAGTAGTTCCAACAAATTATGTTATTTTCTCACTATATGAAAGACTCGCTGAATTATGCCAATCTCAAAATTGCCAGTGACATTTGACATCACTAGGTTGCAGCATTAAGTACACCATTAATGTGTAAGGGATCTCCTCATGTATAAGATCCTAAAAAGAGACAAGGAAAGGAGGAAGGAGATAAATAGCAGAAGAAGAATAGTAGGAAAAGTTCTGTTTCTTGAGGAAATAGCATCCAACCCTACAGTAATTCTCAAACAAAAAGAAGTGAAGTTTCTAACTTCCATATTCTCTGCCAAAATTTATGCTCCGTAGATTCCTTTACTGCAAAAAATCATAACAATAGAAACCAAAAAAAAAAAAAAAAGACCAAGCCAAAAGCATGGCTATTAAAGCTTAGGAAATAATACTCATATCAGTATGGTCAATTGCCATATCAAAAAAAAAAAAAAACAAGGTTTGCAATGATAAATCCACAAAGGAAACTACCTGATGCTTAGATTTACAAGGAAGAAAGCGTTGCTGAATTGCCTTCCAGTCCGTATTATATTCCATCAACCCCAACGCTAGTAACCTGCAATGCAGTCACAAAAATGAGACAAGTGAACTTTTATAGGTACTCAAACCAAAAGGAAAAATATAAAATAAAATTCCACAAGTATAGGGAATTATAGTTGGCAGGTAGAGATTGAAATTAACAAAAACCAAAAGTAAAAACCAGGGAAGCAATTAAGGGGAGTAAAATTTGTCATAAACGATTAATCTATATGGGAGTTCGACTATAGAATTAAAAGGACCAATGGAACTATATCAGAAATAATGTAAAAGTTTTCATTCCTCTAAATTCCCAGGTATAGATTGTTGAGAGTTCTTATTTCAGTTGCAAAGAGTCTTGATTGGACCTTATATCGGGTGGATATAAAAAATGCCTTTTTGCATAGGAATTTACACGAGGAAATTTACATGGCCCAACCACCAGGGTATGTTGTTCTTGGAAAGAAACAATTGGTATGTATGATATAAAAGGCACTACAGTTGACCCTCTTATAATAAATATTTAATAAGTTAATAATCTCTAATAATTAATACATTTTTACACAACCAACTTGGTTCTATGGTGGATAATTAATAATTATATGACTTAATAATAAATACTTCTTTCAAAAAAAAATCTTTTATAATATTAATTATAAGAGAAATAAAATAGTCACATATATATATAGACTTGTAATATATATATATATATATATATATATATATATTTCATTTATGAGATCTCATGGTAATTAGATTTATTAATTCTACATAATTTGAGTAAAAGTATTGTAAGTAAGAACAATTACGACAACACAATAGTAGAAAATACAACTTATTTAGTTCACATTAAGAGTCTTATTAATAACTAAAGTTGAAACATTATATGTATTTTTTATGTAAGATTGAAATGCAGTTGAAAATTTCAAATAAGGACTTCTTTTTGCATTGAAAGTTATATAAATATAAGAAACACTTTTGATTAATGAAAGTATATGAAAGCTTAATAATGAAAAAATCTAATAATTAAAAAAAATTCTATCTCCCAAGCTTATTAACTATAAAAAGGGTTGACTGCATATGGCCTGAAGTCCCCAAGAGCATTATTGGTGTACTTCGGTATGGATTTCAGCGCTCGACTTTAGATAATTTTGTGTTCACTTGTCGTTTATTTTTAGGAATCGTTATGCTAATAGTTTGTGGATAATATTGTTAGTATTGGCGGTGACGTAACAAGTATAGCCAACTTAAAGCTACATTTTAGTAAGCAATTTCACATCAAGGATTTGAGTCTCCTTCAATATTTCCTTGGAATGGATGTTGCTCAATCCAAGGAAGCATCAATTTGTGTCAACGAAAGTATATCATGGACTTACTCTCTAAGATTAGTACTCTTAGTGCTCATCCTGTTAACACTACGATAGACTCCACTATAAAGTTAGATGCTAATAATAGAGAGATTTTTTAGGCTACATGCAATCTACAAGGTTGGTACAAAAGTTGATTTATCTCACCAAAATACTCTTGTATATTACTTCTGTTGTTGGTGTAGTTAGTCAATTTATGAATACTCCTCGTAAGCCTCATTAGGTGGTTGTCTGTTGTATTCTTCAGCACCTCAAAGAAGCATTGGATAACAGATTGTTATATAGGCAGATTTTCTAATACTGACTGCGCAGGCAATCATAGTGATCAGCGATCTACTTCAAAATATTGTAAATTTGTTGATGATAATCTTATTACTTGGCACAGTAAAAATAAAATAAAATGTGATGGCTCGCTCCAATGTTGAGGTTGAGTATTGTGAGTATTGGTGCTATGGATCATTCTGTGTGTGAGATGTTGTGGGTCCGATTACTACTTCGTGATATAGGTGTAAATGTATTGTCTCCTATGTTGATTTATTGCGATAATCAGGTAACTATCTTCATAACTAATAATCCCATGTTTCATAATCAGACCAAATACATTGAGGTAGATTGTCACTTCTTATAATGTAGAAGCAGATTGTTACATCTTATTTTTAGTCGCTCAGCTAGGTGACAATTTTATAAGTTGTTGGCTCAGTCCACCTTCAAGGGTTTTTGTTCCAAGTTTGGCATATTTGATACATGGTCATAATTCTTGGCTTTCAAATTTTACGCATCAACAAAGCAAGAGTTGTTTTTACTTCCAAAAAGTTAGAAACAAAATAGACGCCTACAACGGAAATCTTTCAAATTAGAGGTGACCGAAAAATATCATCTAGCTCAATGGCCTGGAGACTATAGGCCAAAGAAAGTAGGTAGTTTAGGCATCACCTCAGCGCTCTATGTGCATAATCTCATATTGCTCATGTTGTAAAGTTCTGTCAGTACTAAGGCCCCGTTTGGGTTTTGGTTTTCGTTTCAAGCAAAGATTAGCAGTTTTGGACTGCTGAAACTTGTTAAGCTGATTTTTGGAAGTGTTTGGATGTGGTTTTTACTCCAAAACAATCGTTTCCACGCTGCACATTTTTGCTCAAAACGGGATTCTATTTAAGCAACTAATAAAAGCTTTTTGGACCTCGGTTCATAGGCCGGAGCATTGCTTTAAAATAATGGGCAAAACATTTGAAAAATTTGCGAGCCGCCCACAATGCATGATTATAAACTCATTCCATGATTGACCATAAGCACTCCCAATGTGGAAAATCAAAGGGGCAAACGGAGAGATCTTGCCCTAGTATAAAATATATAATAGTTTTAGTAATATAAGATATATAAAATCTGAGAGAACTCCACCAACTTACAAAATATCTAATAGTTTTAATAATATAGATATAGATATAGATATAGATATAGATACATGTTCAGATTTCTTTTTATTATTTAAGTGTATTATAAAAGGTGTCCAAGGGAGGCAAACCCAAAAGTAGCATTTACAAGAAAGCCCCTTTGGCCCCAAAAAAAAAAATAATAAACGCAAAAAACTATTCTTTACCAAAGCAATGGATTGTTCCTCCCCATCCAAAACACACCTATTTGCTCTCTCCAAATGCTCCACATGACACATGTTGGCGCTAATCTCCACACCACCTTAGAGTACTTCCTAATTCTATACCCCGACCAAATCATCATCAGCTGCTTCGCTGAATTTGGCATTACCCAAGATATACCAAAAATGGAAAACACCAAGCCCCAACAATCCTTGGCCACTGAACAATGTAACAAAATATGGTCCACCTATTTTGTAGCCTCCTTACACAAGCAACAACGATTTACTATTTGAAAGCCCCACTTCTGCAAGTTCTCCACAGCCAAGATGGCTTGCCAAGAAGCCTCCCACACAAAAATGTTTGTTTTGTGGGAGCTACAGAATGCCAAATAATTGACCAAGGAAACTTCATCCTCGCTTTATCTACCAAGCGCTTGTAGAAAGAGCACACCATGAATGCTTTCTCACCTGGCTTCCAAAACATCTTGTCCTCTCTACCCACATTGGCTTGAAAATTTTGAATAAGCAAAAGAACCCACGCTCTTGTAGAAAGAGCACACGATGAATGCTTTCTCATCTGGCTTCCAAAACATCTTGTCCTCTCTACCCACATTGGCTTGAAAATTTTGAATAAGCAAAAGAACCCACGCTCTTGTAGAAAGAGCGCATCATGAATGCTTTCTCATCTGGCTTCCACAACATCTTGTCCTCTCTACCCACATTGGCTTGAAAATTTTGAATAAGCAAAAGAAACGACTCTGCCTCCTCCAACTCTCAATCTAAAAACTATTTTCTAAATTTAGGACTCCAAACTAGATTTTTATTTTTTTTTATCGGTAACTCCATACCAGATTATTTCCAACTCTTTCATAACAATCCTTCAATCAGGCATCTTTATTTCTAGCCAACCCAAAAAGAGTTGGAAATTTCACTCTCAAATTTCATCCCCACACCACACATCACTCCACGACCTAACCCGAGCCCCATCACCCACATCAAACCACACCAACTCCCAAAACACCCTCACTCCCCTCTAAATAGCCCCCCATAACCCAAACTCCCAAGACCTATCCACCTCACCCTACTGCCACCCTCCCTCCATACACCCATACCTAAAAACGATGACATCCCTCCTACAACGTCCTCACTTCCACCCCAAAACCTCCACAACCACGTACCAAAAAGAGCCTTGTTGAACTTCTACATATCCTTCACCCCTAACCCACTCAAAAAAAAATAGGCTTCTTGATCTTATCCCAACTCACTAAATGCATCTTTCTTATGTCACCCTCGCTTCCCCAAAGGAAGTCCCGTTGATTCTTTTCCAATTTCTTGCTAACCAAAACAGGAGTAGGAAACAAAGACATGAAGTAAGTGTGAAGATTGCCCAGCGTACTCTATATATTTAATATATATTTTAGCTCCTATCATCATCAGTAATAAAGTTAATAAACAGTAAAGCAGTCCATTTAGGAAGAACATTTACATGGTCAAATTGTCAACGTATGAAAAATTAAAATGAGCATGCAACTCACTCATCTTCTGCATCAGTGAAAAGCACCCGATTTGCAACAGCTGCAGGCGGTGGCTTATGTGGAAATAAGGCTGGATTGAACAGTGGAAAAAATCTCTGAGCTAACTTGGCAATTTCTTTTGGGACTAGAGCAACTGATTGCTTCTTGGTCCTTTCAACAAGAGCAGCAGCCAATGTCTTCTTAGGTAATTGATCGCTAGCCGGAGAAGCAGCCACCGTGTTAGCAGCTGGGAGAGTGGTTCCTCTTAAAACTTCACCATTATTTTCATCGAATGACTGAAAACTGTGAAGGGGGAATAAGGGTTCCCTTTCAAAACGAGTATCACAGGTAGCTTCAACATGTCGCCGTTGATACTCTTGTACCGCTGTCAACAATTCCACACCAATTATAAAGCATATAATGTTATGACCATGAATGAGTTAATAGCTACAAAAACACGATGAACATTTAATTACTTCTATGTGGCATACCAGTAGAAACATCATCCATATATCTTCCAATTAAATTAAGTGGAGCTACGTCCAGAACAGATAGTACGGGACCATTTATAAAAGGAACCCAGACAGAGCCCTCAATAGTTTGAAAGTGACCCTCCTGCCCATTGGAAACATATCTACATCTTTCTTTAGAAGGGGAAATGACATCAGAAGGCAGCACTTTATTGTTTCCAGAAGAACACTCTTTCTGTGCATCAAAGGTGCACTGTGCTGTCAAAGTTTTGAAGAGTTCATCTGGCACTGATGGATGAATATGAGGAAGGCTGAAGGAAAAACAGGGAGACGGTACCCTTCTCCATGATAGTGCCTGATCACGTTTATGAAGAGTCTCAGAAATCAATTCCCGAACTTGGGAGGCAATGTTCTGTCGAAAAGGCTCAAGAACACAAAGAGAGAACACCTGAACAAGAAGTTGCACGTGCTCATGTATTAAACAGTGCAACTGGCCCAGCTGCTGTGGAGTAAAACCGTTTAGAATACCATCACATGCTGACAATGACAGACAGTGTGAAGCAGTCTCTGGTGTCAAACTTTTTCTTTCAAGAGCTGGGAAAGGTGCAATTGGTGCATTTGGTAACAGGGGACGCAATGGCCTATTTGCCTGTTCAGAAAGCTTTTTTTTACATCGAACAGAGGCTCTTTGGCGTCTATTTTGCCTGGTTTCAGGTCGTCGACCAGATGACTTGTACTCCTCTTCTTGATTCCCACCTCTTGCATTTTCATCAAGGTCACTCTCAAGTGCCTCTTCAATTTCTATCTCAAAGTCTGCATCATTGTCTTCATCTTCATCATCAACATTTTCATTTTCTTTTATTGTCCGACTGTCCCCGTCTCCACCCTGTAAAACAGCTGCAAGAAATTTTCTGTACTCCTCTTCATCGTCAACATTTTGTAGATCATCATCATCATCTGTTTCTTGAAGAAAAGTCTCAAGTTCATCAAGTGTAAAACGGGCAAGTGAAAAGCGAGCCCTAGTGCGCATGCAAATAGCATCCCCATCATCAATATCCATACTGGGCTTCCTGGAGTGTGTTGCATTGCTAAACTCTCCAACCATATCATTAACAGCATCTGTTCCACTGCTTGAGCCATTCTCTTTTTCACAAAAAGTTTCATTTTCAGGTTCAGAAATCAAAACTGATTTTCTCTTCTTAAGTCTTGCAGGAGAAGTTCCTTTTGATTCTTTTTCACATGCTCCGCCAGAAAAAACAGTGGATTGCATCACAATCTCCTCGCCATGTTCGGAATCTCCAACAGCATAACCTTGGACCTGATCAGGTGGCTTTGACAACAAATTAGTAACCAAAGCTTCATGGGTGTTTCCCCCGCTGTCAACAACATCAGCATCCAAACCTTCAACGTCAGAGCTCAGGCTCGAAGAAGCTTCCAGAGAATGGGTTTCTTTTAGAAATGGATCGAAATCTACATCCTCTTCCTCTTCCTCGTCATGTTCCAATTGGCTCACACCACATTTGGACAAGTTGGCATTAACAAGGTGAGCATTTTGATTATTGAGGTGCCCAACTTCAGTTGATAGCTCATTTGCACATGAAGACATACTGAACAGAGGATATACAGTTACAGACAGTGCTTCACAATCTTACAAGCCCCAAAAGTGGCAACAGCATCAACCATCCATCAGAAGGCGATCGAATAAGAAACTGCAATCCTGAATAATACTAGAAAGCAGAGATTAATTTTTATGTGTTGGTTCAAAACTTGACAGTAGTCATTCAGTTCAGGTTCAATTACAATTTGACACTCAAAAAAAATGGTGGTGGGGTATGAGAAAGCTAATTGCTCCTACTACTAAAGCTGATAATCAAGAAAACTCACTTGTCACCCAATGATTAAGTGATCTCTGAGAATTTGCATCCATTGCAATGCTGATATTTAAGAAAAGTCCAAAAACATAAGGCATTATTCACTAATCCATAACCTTCTTCCACGAGAACAACTCTTCCCTTTCTGAGATAAGTAACTAAATTTAATTATTGTTCAATAATGTGTAGAATAGAGAGCAATCGGTAAAGCTCGTAAAGAAAGAAATCAGACTCACCCCATAAGAAAAGGCATACCATTTCATGAAAACCCAATAAGCGGGAATAATAGAACATTTTCAACATTAAGAAGCAAACTGATTTCCCGTCATCATCGCTGTTTGGTTCATTCCAATGTACATTTACTTACAAAACTAGAAATTTCGAGAGCATGGGACCCCCTCCCCAAGTCTTGAACTTAGCATCAAATACGCATGAGAATGTATGTTTTTGCAGAGAGAAATAGACAGATAGAGACATGATTTAGGGTTTGTGAATAAAGGCATTGACAAAGGACTATTAAACTATGATTGTTAGATGTGAGCGTATTAGTGATATTGTTAAAATTGCCCCAAGTTTCAATCTTTTTCCTCAGAGTTGATTCCTGGTTTCATACTGTTTACAGAATGAAATGGAGACAGAAAGAGTTACCTAGAGAAGCAGACGAAGATACCTAACAAGAGACGATCATCGGTGAAAATTGGGATTTTCTATTGTATTAAGAAGTTGTTTGGGAATGTTAGAAATTAGTTCAAGCCAGGCTTGTTGGGCATCCTACGATGGTGTGGCCCAAATGCAGTAGCTTTGCTTAAGTTTCAATTCTTTTTTTTAAGATATCAAACACACACACTTTGCCCTTGAAGAAACTTGAACTCTCCACCTCCCATATAAGGAGGTGGAGGAGGTACTAATATTTTAAAATCAGACGTTTCGAACCAAAATTGACCTGATCTCAGGTCACCGGTTCAACTGTCAGATCAATCAGAATTGAACTGTGACATCATAATTACGTAACAATTATAAATAATAATAAATAAATAAAATTAGAAAAAATGTATGTAAACAAAACTCAATAAAATGCTACTAATACCTAATCTTCTTTTCAATAACCCAAACTCCATCTTCCTTAACAGCCACACATAAATTAAGTACCACTTTTAATTGAGCAAAACAATAGACCACTGCATCAATTAAGTCAAAATTCAAACTCTGATGCAGCCATCAATCAATATATCGTCAAAATATAAAATGTATGAAATTGATACAATAACTGAACGAAATATCTTAATAAAATTAGGCATGACGAGTGGATTGACTGACCTTTTAGAACTCATGGGTAAATAAATCACAAGCTTCTGCGTCACTTTTTACAAACTGAAATACTAGCCGCAGATTTCAACAATCAAACTCGTGTATCTATTGAAAAAATTTCAAACATTAAATTGAAATTTAGACAAAATATTGCTATCTAACGAATAAACAAATATAATTGCCATTTAACTTAAAAAAAATTAGCCCTGAAATGAAAGTTATGCACAGATTAGAACCAATTGAAGAGGGTTAAAAGAGATTGAGAGGAAGAGAAAGAGGTGAAAGAACTAGAGGAAGAGAGAGAGGGGAGGAGGGGAAGGAAAAAGATCCAGAAAAAAAATAGAGAGAAGAGAAGCATGCACCAGTGACCGTTGTTTTATCGTCAACATCGCCGGCGAAATTGGAAGGAAGTTGTACCGTTGCCGATCGATAGAGAACAGCGAGGCTGGAGGAACGAGGGCTTCACCGTTTCAGGCTTCAGAGACGTGATTTACTATCGAGGGTTTTTTTTCCTCTCCTCACTGATCTGTTGTATTTATATGTTTAATGAAGCGGGCGGTCTCTCTGAAGCGAAAACTGTTCCGTCAACCCGCCAGTTCAACCTCCGTTTTAGGCGGTTTGTGTTAAATTTCACGATTTTTTCAACTGAACATTTTAGGAGGCTGCTCGGACCGGATTCTGAACCGGTTCCTATTTTCCGGTTGGGTCCTATCTCATTTTTAAAACATCCAAACTTTAGTTAGTTGGTAGCTTTGTTGAAGTTGTTTATCTGCGCTTGTGCTTGGAGATTGATTTAGGCTATAATTTTTTTAAAATGTTTTTAAAAATTTTGTAATTAATTTTTTAAAATTGTAAAATTATAAAATTGTATTTGAATGTAATAATCTAAATTATAAAAAATTAAAAAAAAAAATTAATAGCTTATCAAATACATATCCTGTATTTTAAAATTAAAAATCTTGTTTTAAAAATGTAAACAAACATACAGCTTCTTATTTTTTCTGATACTACTCTTCTTGTTATTAGGATCCCTTTGTTTATTTTTTCTTTGATTATATTAAGGTGAGTTAACTCAGTTTGAATGGAGATTAAATCATGTAAATACAATTTGTGAATTGAGTAAATTTAAGAGAAAAATCATTAGTTCCTTTGAGTTTTTTTCTCACTCTACTCACCTACCATTCAAGTTTTTGTGAAAGTATTATTACAAATTTATAAAATAAAATAATAAAATAATTATAATATGTAAAGATTGTAACATATGTGACATTTCGTGTCTCTTTTCATAAAGGATGTCATAATTTTAAGTCTTTTTAAACATGGCGTATAATACTTTATTAATTTTCAATCATGAACTTAAATTTGTTTTTATAAAATCCCGTATTTATAATTTATGAGACTCAGTAATATAATTGATTGATAATTGGATTGAAGATCTATCATAAAGAGACATTGATTAAATAATCATATGTTGTTGGATAAATTCTTAATATAATCATATTAGATATTCAATATTCAATACTCTATTGTGGATAAAAGAGAATATCTTGTTGCTTAACCAATCAATTAATTATTAAATCTTTTATGTATGGACTACTATGTGTACAGTATGTGAAGAGGGTCTTCGTCTTAAATTTTATTTTGTTTTGTTTTGTCTCTCCTAAAGCCTTGTTTGAACGACTAAATAAGAATGTGAGATTGGGTACAATATAATTGAATCGGATAAGATATAAAATTCTATAAGATATTGAATATTATAATTTAGTGTTTGGAATTGACCTGAATAAAATGTTTGGGTCTGAACATATTGTTATATCTCATTTCTGTGTTTAGATGCCTACTAGATATAAGGTTTAAATATAAAGTTAAGTCTTTGAAAATTATATTTTATGAAAGTCGTTTAATTTTTTTTTTCAAATATATACTTACGAGATATCTAAAATTAAAATTTTATTTACAAATTAATTACAAAATCTAATAGCTATAATCACAATATTTTAGAACGTGATTATGCAAACATCATTCAAAATATAATAATCTCTCACTTTTGAAGTGACTCAAAAAAATTATGATTCACATTGTCAAGAATCATTTAAATCAATGATTATATGCTTGCATATATATGTTAATTATATATATATATATATATTTATAATAGTAGCAATATATTATATATAAAATAGTCAATTTATTGATACAAAAGAATATATTAAAAAATCTGAAACATATAAAAAAATTTGAATAATTAAAAAAAGAAAAAATTTTGATTTTTTAACTAGACTCTTCGACGTCTTCGTTTCTCTATATTCCAACGTTGTAATTTTATTTTTATGACATGATGTTATATTTTTATTTCAATAGGATACGGATAAGTCTAATACCATCACCTCCTTAGGATAAGTTATATCCCACCAAGGTGAAATACAAATGATTCATGAAATATAAATATCAAATCTAACGGAATGACACCAAACATGACCTAAGTGCATGGCCTAAATATGCCATTATGAAACCCATGCAATGATTAATTATTCAAACCATATCCAATTATAAGTAGTTTAATTGAAGAGTAATGTGATGCATTCAAATTTGTTGTACTCAATTTTGCATTTTAAATGGCAGCTCAGTATATCATTGGTAAACATTAAATAATATGTCACTCTATATCATTTGAAATACAAATTTTGATATAAAAACTCAGAGTTATATAATATTATTTTTTGGAGCCTTTAGCCAACAGTCCATGCACTTAGGTCATAATATTATTTTTGCAAAAATTTTCCGCGGTCAAAAAAACTATGAACTAGAAAACCTAGGATTTAAAAGAAAATTTGAAATTAAGTTATATAAATAATAAAATTAAACTAATAAAAACATGCTTAATGTAATATTCATTATCGAATTAATATACTCCTCTAAATTTATTTATTTTGAAATTTAAACAAATGCAAAAAGGATAGCTTAACAACAACAAAAATAAAATTACGGACAATGAAATTTCACTGTGTGCAAACATTCAACTATTTTGACATAAATAGTGAAATTTCACTATCTTTTACTCAAATAGTACAATTTATATATATATATATATATTTTGTGTTGAAAATCACTTCTTAGTTGCTACAAAACATTGAAAAATCAATGTTTTCAATGCATAATGGTGAATCTGCATTTGAAATACAAAATATTATGATTTAAAAATTTGCTTATTTTCTTAGTATTCAAAGTTTGTTTGCATGGCCCGACAACCCACATTAGTGTGAATAGAGTGTTACACTTGCATTTTAGGTATATAATATCTTATACATTATCACATAATTAATTTCACAATTATTCTTGGCATATTTTAATTTATCCCAATTAAGATAAAAAAATTACTAAAATACCTTTGATCATTTTAGTTTGGTTAACTTTTTGGGGTTTGAGGGCAATAGAGGCGATCGAACCCCTTAGACTGGCTTGCTCTCTACCTCTCATCTATTCAGTTTCTACTCAAATATGTGTGTTCATAGATACATGTATACGTGTGTGTGTGTGTGTATATATATATATATATATATATATCCTCATTTTACAAAAAAGAAAAGAAAATGAGAACTGCCTCAAATATTATAATTAGTAATGGAAGTGCATTTAACCTTATCCACTACTAATTATTTAATAACAGAGGTCCGGCCCAAATATCATACGGGCCCACAGAAGTCCTGCACAGGCCTAATAAAGGCGAGTGGCTCGGCCCATGACATTCATATTTTGAATTATAACTGACATACCCATACAGAAGCAATCTTCTGTCGGTTCAATCTATCTGTGTGTGATCGACTCTGGCAAGCGAATCAGAAATCATAGGTAAAGTCTTTGATTATCTTCTAACTCAATGCAAATATCGGATTGATTTATCTCATCGATTGGACTAGTCGAATGCTAGTTTCAATTGATAGTCATTGATAGTTCGTTTAGGGTTTTGTGATGTGGATTTACATTCTGGGATATGAATTACTTATGATTTAATGATTGCGTCACAAATCTGAATCTCTGAATATCTGTATTACAACATAACAATTTCCATTTATTTGGCCATTGGTAATATGATTTTCCTTTTCCTTGATTAACTACACGCAAACTCACACACACATACACGTATGCATGCATGCATCATGCATGTATCATGTATGTATTATATATATCAATTACTACTTTTGTTATCTCAAATTGGTAATGTTCTTAATATATATTACCGATAAAAAAATGTTCTTAATATATATCAACTTCTATATTTGGTGATTTTTGAAAATTTATTACAATATATTGTTTAAGAAGTAAATTAGTTAATCAAGTATTTAGATAAAATTTCCTTGATTAACCATGCATACATACATATACATGTATGTATTTTAATTGTTTTAGTTATCTGATTTTGGAAATGATGTGTCGTGTGTGAACTTCCATAAATTTGGTGATTTTTATTTTATTTTGTTCATGGGTTTTAGAAGTGGTTTAGGTTGTCTGCTCCGTGCACACCTGAATTAATTTGATAGCTAGCAGTCTTGGGGATTAAATCAATCAAGTATTTAGGTAAAACTTTCAATGACCAAGCATGTATATATGTGTGTGTGTATTTGTAAGTCTGTGCGTATCTGTAGCTATACACAACCACATACATACATATATATATTTATATAAAAATATGCAATAAATTTATGATTGATAGTTTAAGATTTTTGGTTCCAGTTGCAAATGGGAATATATCTGAGTACCCCCAAAACTGAAAAGGTCTCAGAAGACGGCGAGAATGATAGACTTAGATATGGTTTGTCATCCATGCAAGGGTGGCGCTCCACCATGGAAGATGCTGTAAGTATTCTGTGGAACCTTGCTATTAAACTTAAACCCAGTTCTTGTTTGTATTTTCATTATCTTAATGAGTTAATCTAAAGCTGGACCTTCATATTGCACGTTGAAACTACAAGCTTTGGATCATGAATCACCACCACTGCTGTCGCCACCACCACCATTATTTAGTTCAAGCAACTGACTCCAGTGGAATTGATATATCCATGTCACCAATATAACAACTAACTAGTAGAAGAAGCATTTAGTTGGTATCATGATATCCTGCAAATTGGAAAGAACAAGGCAAATGAGGATGAGATTACATAACAAAGTTAATATTGAGTGATTTCATTGAATGTGTATGGAATACTTTCATTGCTTTATCTGTTGGATGCAAGAATGTAATTTTTTTTTGGACTTTTTATGAGATTTTTATTTATCAAAAAAGAAAATTGACATCGGGGAGTGATGATGATAAATCTTAAAAATTTCAAACCATTTCCAATAAAAAGTGACCAACCTTTTTATACAGAACATGATGTTGGTCCAACCAAAAAAAGAGGACATGGATCACATGATTAGTGTGACAGAGATAAAGATCTTGAGGGCAGAATACTAGGCGAAATATTATTAGAACAAAGTACCTTTGGGTTTTCCTAAAATTAGCCCTAATATTTAATGCATTGCAAAGCAACAAAACTGGTGGTTCAGATGTGTACAAAGAAGATAAATGATGGCATCTATTTGGATACACAAGTCCACGTGAGTTTAAGATGTTACAAGTGGGGTAGAAAGCTTGAAATTGACATTAGTTATGATTCATATAACTCATGCATTAGCTAAGGGCCTGTTTGGAGATCTCTTGAATTTGATTGACCTCATTCACAATTTACACAACATTTTGATGTAAAAATTCATGGGAGATTTCACCATTTCTCTTCACATATCGTCACTTTTAGGTTTCCTTGAAATGAGAAAATGCAAAATTTAACCATTTTTTAGATGACTACCATTCTGTCTAATAGCTCTATTTAATAGGACAATTTATTTACATTAAATTGCTATGTAAAAAGTTTTTGGAGCCATCTGGACCGAAAGGAACAACCGTGTTTTTTAAGATTTGGAGCTCGCTACTCCTTTATTTAAAGATGTTTTTTTGCGTTTATTATTTTTTTGGGCCAAAGAGGCTTTTCCAGTAAATGTCTCATCTTTTGTAGATTTTTTGGATTCTCTAAAACAGATGTAAGCTTTCGGGGTTTTTGCCCTTGATTCGTTCTTGAGCACCATTATATATACAAATTTTACTTATCAAAAAAAATAAAAAAATCCAAACAGACCCCTAAAGAAATGATAATTTCTCTAGGCTACAATGCTGGGGTGAACTCGTAATTGAAATTTAAATGTTTTCAACAAACTTGGAATTTCATGGTGAATTTAATAGATGTAATATCATAGTTCTTAGCTAATCTAGATTGAGAACACAAAATAATCATTTGGAGTTTATGTAAGCATAAACTTGGTTTGATAGATGAATATTTGTGGAATGTTGCTCTAGGTTAGCTTAAAAATAATTTGTTAGGCCTTGCACTGTCCATTGATTGTTGCTTGATATTTTGGACTAACAACATGATAGAATTATGTGTGATATAAGACAACTTTAGGAAATATTGAATAAAACTCCCTATAATTGGTTTTGTGGTGGATTTTGGTTGTAGAAAGCTTGTAAGTTTAGATATTAGAAGGTTGAAGAAAGGTTGTAAGTTTTAGGAATGAAAAGTGGATGGAATCGGTACGGTGAGTTTGTGCGTTAAATTAAACGCCAAAGGTAGGAGAATGGGTTAGCATTAACTATAACTTGCTATGATGGAGTTTTGGGGCTAAAAGAGGAACTGTTTATGGTCTGTGAACAGTAAACTGAGAATAGTAGGGACGGATCAAGCTTGCCCCCCCTCAAAATTTTTTTATTTGAAAATTTTCTATAGTTTTCAAAAGATTTTCATATACACACTTTTAGTCTATATTTTTGTCCCCCTAAGTCTAATTTTTTTTTCTTCATATTTCACCCTTATTTTAATTTCAATTTGAACCCCCATGAGTCAAATTTTATTGACTTTTTAGAATTTTTTTTATATAGCATAACGGTTTTTAAGTGTTTGTTTCTTTGAGTAGAACTTTTGTCTAACGTATAAATTCCTTTATATTAATATTAATTTTTTATATTCCATTGAATTTTAAATTGATGATCCTGGAGAATAGTAAAGTAGAAATGAAGAAGAAAAAGAAGAGGAAGAAGAAGAGTTTAGAAATCTCTTCTATGATGCTTTATGCTTCACCCCTGCAAGAGTTGAGCCAAATTACACAAGTACAATCTTGTTAAGCAACCAATTGATTAAAAAACTTGAGCTGTTAGAGAAATGGGTAACAATTTATATCAAGCTCTCAACACTTCTCCCTCATGTGCGACCCCATATTTGCACATGGAGAGACAAAGAAATTATAGACAAATGTGATAAAATAGAAGTGCAAATGCAAACGGGGGAATAAAGACAATTGGAGAGACTTGAGTCCAAGACCTCTTGTAACCAAGACTCTGAGATCATGTTAAGCAACCAACTGCTCCAAAAACTTAAGTTGTTAGAGAATTGACAAACAATGTTATCAACCTCTTAACAAATCTCAATTCATAACTCAAGTTTATTGAAATAGAGTTGTTAGACTTCCTAATTCCTACTCTTGCTAAGATTATGACTCAAAAACTTAAAAAACTTTGACTAATAAAAAATATCATTAGGGCTCCATATAAAATCCTAAATAACTTAATTTGACTCAAAATAGGACTCATGGATCACAACTCGAGCACATGTCCAACAAATTTCAAATTAATAAAATACCTTTAACTCTTAATACTTAATAAAATAAATATAAAGATGGTCGGCAGCATACTAACTTAAAATAAATATAAATACAGATTCAAAATCAAACCAAAACTAAATTACCTGATGTCCAAATATTGCTCTATACAAAATTCCGATTTGCCCTTTTTCTTGTTAGTATCTGCATCATTGTGGAAGTTATGAAACCATTGACCTGATTCATGAATATCCATAACATGTTACTCCACTGTCTAGACTAGTTTAAAGTAATTTTTTAAGCATTGTATTATCCATAAACGGTTGTCTTATGATGGAAAGGAACTTGAAATTTTGAATTAAGGGATGGTGTGACTGGGTTATTTTGAGGACCCCTTGACACTAACTGTGGGATGGTCTGGCAACTCTGGCAGCTGTGAGAGAGGTGCACTCAAGGAAGAGAATTTCGTTTTGTTTTAGTTGAAACAACCCAAAAATATTCAGTTCTTGTAAATTCTAGTGTTTTGGTTGAAACAATGTGATTTTGGTGCATTTCCACCAAATCAATACCATTTCAATGGTGGGATAGGCCAATACAATCAGGAATCACTGACAGAACCCCCCCCCCCCCCCCCCAAGCTAGGTCATTTGGTTGGATATGATGTAATTTACTATCATGCACCTAGTATTATAGTATATCACTGAATGTACCCACTAAAGAAATTATTTGGCAAAATAATTAGATGTACATAAAGTTTCTTTATTAAATTATATAATTTTTTTTTGAAAAGCCAAATGTTCTTGCTCAAATAATGCAACCATCAAATTAGAGTGTGTATAGGAATGAACAGTTTGACATTAAATTTACGACTTCCAATTTACATTAGCCTACACTTTCCTATTGTACACTACCATCATCTAGTTTGGATGGATGTAAATTACCCAAACACATTCAATTAATCAATTATTGGGCTTATTAACACATATACACAGATTTTAGTTTATGTTTCCAAATGTTTTCACATACTTTCAAAATTTTCTTTGTTTCCGTAGTGTTTCCAAAACATTTCTGATTTGTTTCAGTTTCCAAGCTGACTGGAATGATGTGCCAAAAGTAAATTTTGGTTCTGGGGTGCAGTGGAGGTGATGATGGATTTGGTGTGATGGTGGCAGCTACAGCCACGGTGGTAATAACAAAAGTGGTTGTTAAGTTCTCTTTTGAGATCTTAGTTATAGGATGGATGTATTTCCCTGTGAATGGGGTCTGGACCATCTGGTATTCATGTAGTGACTAGCAATATTGCTTTCTTTGTGTGATTTGTTGTTTGGATTAGAATTTGAGGGTTTCATTGGAACTGTAAGTGCAAGAAGAGTGCTGATTATTAGACCAAGTTTTATCACATTGCTCATGATCTACTGCCACTCCATGTCTCTTTCAGAATCTGGTTGGATATTGTTGGGTGCTTTTAGGCTTGGTTGCAGGTGTTTTTTAATGTGTGGTAGATTGGCATTCTGAATGTCTGAATCAGTAAAGTATGAGAGTCACTGATCATTGCTCCCTTTAATATATTCAGAAGAAAAGCATAAGGAGTATTTTTGAAGATTTTGAACTTCATTCTTTTAATTTATAGAAATAACATAGTAATGTTATATATCTTGGCTATCTTTGGCTGATCATAATATATTTATAAATAATTATATGTTGTTTACCTTTGTTGATTGGGTTCTCTCTCTCTCTCTCTCTCTCTATATATATATATATATATATATATATACACACATATATATATATACATATATATATAAGTTTGTTGTTTGAGGGAAGTAAATGTAGTGAACTCGTGGATTAATGTTTCTGATTTAAATTTTACCCTACTCAACTCAATAAAGCTTTATCTCAATTATTTGAGGTCGACTACATGAATCATGTCTTGCCATTCTTCTTTATTTAAGACCATTCTCTTAGTTAAACCCGCACATTATCATATCTTTTTTAACTAGCTCTACCAAAGTTAATTTTGATCTCCTTCGCTCCCTAGAATGACCCTCAATAGTAACTATGTCGCTCTTCCTTATTGGTGCATTTACTTGTCTTCGTTGTATATGACCATATCACCTTAATGTATTTTCTATCATTTTATCTTCATAGGTGCTATTCGTGTCATCTCACGAATGTGTTTATTTTTTATTCTACCTTCTCTTATCATCCATCTCAACATCCTCATTTCGACTACACTCATCTTATTAATATGTGTTTCTTAATTGCTCAACATTATGTTCCATATAATATCACTGGTCTAATAGTTGTTCTATTAAATTTATTTTTCAATTTTAAAGGTATCCATCGATCGCATAATACGTCGGACGCACTCCTCCATTTTACCCATACTACTTTAATTCTACGAGTTAAGTTGAGGAGTGCGTCTTGTGTCTGATTTAAATTTTATTATTTAGCCTATTATGTGCAATACTTATATGAGGTGTTCAATAGCATGCAGCTTGTCCAGATTTGGATGGTTCCACATCCTTCTTTGGTGTTTATGATGGCCATGGAGGTAAGATGATGAGTTTATAAGTTTTTGATATTGTTGTAATCTTTTGTAGTGCTCTTGTTATATTACATATGATGTGTGCCATTTGTATAAAGGTTTCCAGTTGATTTCTCTGTTTCTTTGCTATTTTTGGCACCCTTGTAAAACTAATTTAATCACTCTTTGGATTACATCATTACAAGGATTTCTGTTTTTGTTTGTCAATAACTAATCAATTTAAAATTCTTGCAGTCCTTTGTTGCCAATTACTGGGTCTGAAACCTTAAAATAGTCAAAGGTTATATGACCTTTGTCTTCTTATTGGAAATTTACCTTGGGTTCGTCTCTCATTTTGAATAAGTCACATCTTCCATGCTTTGAAGAGGAAGTGCGTGCAATCATGAAGAGTAGTTTGCATTATCATACAATGACGCTACCATCAACTTTGACAGAACAAAATCTTAGAATTCAGTTTCTTAGTAGCATTATTTTATGCTCTATCATGGAATTATCACCAATAGGATTGCCCAGTTCCTTCACTGTTACTGTAATTTGCTGTTTTAAACATGCTCCACTCAGATTCTATCAATTTCCATAGTTTGTTGCTAAAAATTTTGGGAGGAAGAATGCTTTGATGCTACTTCTCGACGGTCCTAATGTTCACATGCTTTATGTGAAAAATCACCCTGTAATTTCAGGCTATTAAAACTCAAACAATGCCAAAAGCACATGTTCAATGATCAATAATTTCCTTTGATGGTAGAACTAAAGCAAGGTAGCCTATGATCAATTTTCGCCTTTGTTAGGTTTGGGGGTTTATGGGTGAGGGTTGGCCTACCCGCCTGTGTAGCCTATTCATTGGACGTAAAAATAAAATAAAATCATGGTAGCTTCCTCAACAATCAACATGCATTGGGACTTTCTATTCTACCTTCTCATCGAGGGGGCAATATTTGTTTTTATGAAAGTTTTATCTGCCAGATCTTATACAAAATGTGGTTATTATCCAAGAACTCAGCCATCTCTGCCTAGAACATCTCACTTTTCTGCTGAGTTGGTTAACTTTTGAATTAATGTTACAAGAAGTTAAACCATACCTTCATGTATCAGATTCCTAGTTGGGTGCTGAGGTTAAGACTTTTCTAGTATTGTATTTAGCAATGTCATTAGCTTTTGTATTTTGAAAACAGAAAATTGGAAACATTTTGATATGTTTCAATTTTAATAGAAACAAGAATATGTTTGGTAATACAATCGCTCTACTTAAAATAAAAACAAAAAGCAGGGTAGGTGTTGGTTAAAGATGAGTGCGGTGTTCAAAATATTTATTTGTTTGCTAAAAAAGGGGGGAAAGGCCAAAAGTTTAATGTGAGAACACTATAGAATTTATAGGCACAGGTTGATGAAGAGGAGAAGCAGCGAGCGTAGTTGAAGAGATCAAAATTAATAGAAAAATGAATGGGAATTAAGGGGAAAAGGACCAATGAAGAGGGGGAAGTAGAGAGATAGAGAGTAGTGGCCGAATGACAGATATAAATAGTGCCATTCCCTTGTTTCTATGTAGTCCAGGTTTTCATCAAAGGTTACCAAACAACACAATATTTTGAAAAGAATTCACCCCCCAACTCCCCAACACACACACCACGCACCCAAAATAAAATGACCAATCTTATAGAATAAGGTAAAAAGTTGAAAAACTTGATGGGTTGGGGGGGGGGGGGGCTATAGTGTGTTTTTTTGGGGTTTTAATAGAGAGAGGGGGGAGGGGGTGAAGGAGGGTGGCGGTTGCCATAATTAATGGCAATCTCGCCAGAGAATGGACTAGGACATTTTAGAGAAAGATGAAGAAGATGAAAAGAGGAAGGCCAGAGAAATCCCTTATTGCCACTTGAGTTAATGGTTGATCGCTGAAATGGAAGTATTTCTTGGAGAAATATTTGTTGATCAGATGCCTAGGTGCTCAAGAATGCTGTGAAGGAGAGCAACAACTGAATAGGAAGATAGAGAGCAACATATGATGAAGAAGATGAAAATAGAGAGAGAGGGGTAGGGGGGAGAGGCAGTTGAACCAAATGCAAAAAAGAATGTGTGGGAGTCATCGTTAGGCTTTGGTTGTCTGAGGGTTTCTATAAGGGTTGAATAATATAAGCCATTTGCCATTTTTTTTTTTTGTGTTGATAGTTAGAGTCGAACATTTTATTTTCCTAAGAAGAAAAGGCTGCAAATAATGCTTTCATCTTGTTGAATAAAAGAGATTACAACAATATATGTAGATAAAAAGAACCCTAGACTACCCAAAAGACAAAAAAAACCCTATTAAAAGAAATAATAATACACACTCTCGCACCCCCCTTAAACTTATGATGCAAGCCCAGAGAGTATCGTGAGTTTGTCAAGTAAAAGAATTGAAAACAAGTCAAAGTGTGAGTCTTGGAGTATCAAGAGTTTGTCAAGTAAGAATTGAAAACAAGCCAAAGTGTGAGTCTTGGTGAAGAAATCGGCAAGTCGTAGAAAGGAAGAGACAAAAGGTAAAGTAATAGTTAGGAATGGCAATGGGGCAGGTTTGGGGCAGGGTGCTCCTTCCCCATCCCCGATCCCGTTTATATTCCTCACCCCTGACCCCGCCCCCTCTAGAGGTTCACCCTGACCCCAAACCCGCCTTGAACCCCAATAAAATTTTTTCTTAAGTAAGTTAAAAACTTTTTTTTGGTAGGTAAATTAAAATTGTATTGCCAAAATAACCAATACAATAAAAAATAATACGAGTGTGATATGAAAAAGCTTAAAACTAATTTTATACAGTGTGGTTTACTAGTAAATATGAAAAATAAAAAAAATTAATATTTAAACGGGGCGGGGTGTCGCCCCAAACCCGACAGGGTTTTAAAAGTCCCACCGATCCATTAGGGGTGGGGCGGGGCGGGGAAAATTGCCATCCCTAGTAATAGTACCCAGTTAAAGATGATGACAAACAAAATAACAATCAATCTCAATATGTTTTGTCGTTCATGAAAGATAGAATTTTGAGGGATCTGGATGACAATCTTATTGTCAGAGTACAAAAGAGTAGGCGATGAAAGAACAACCATCATATTACATAGAAGCGAACGGAGCCAAACAATCTTAGCAATTGTATGCGTCATAACATGATACTCAGCGCCTCAGCAGTAGAACGAGCAATAACTGACTGGTTTTCACTTTTCCTAGAAATAAGAGAATCACCTATAAACATACAAAATCCAGTGGTGGACTTACGATCAGTAACATCCCCAACCTAATCGGCATCAACATAAGCATCTAGAGTCAAAGATGAAGTAGAAGATAACAGTAAGTTATGAAAAATGGTGGCTTGTACCTTAAGATATGAAGTGATGCAACCCAATGAGTAGTGCAACGAGCAAAAACAAATTGACTAACAACATAAACAACATATGAAATATCTGAGCGAGTAACAGTAAGATAAATCAAACAATCTACAAGTTCACGGTACAATATAGGATCATCAAGAGGAACACCATCAAAATATGAGAATTTGGCTAGCAACTCGATAGGAGTATCAACTATCTTAGCATCTGTCAATCAAGCATGATGAATAAGCTCATTAGGTATACTTAGATTGAGGTATAAGATTACATTTAGAAGAAGAAGCAACCTCAATACTGAGAAAATAACCTAGAGGACCCAGATCCTTCATTTCAAATTGAAGTAAAAGATGGTGCTTTCACTTCGTTAATAGTGGCACTATCATATCATCCCCCTATAATAAGAGAATAACCAATCCATGGGTAGAACGACAAACAAATAGAGTAGGATCACGAGCACTAGAAACAAAACCAATTTGCGTAACAGACTGGAAATGTTCATACCAAGCTCGGGGGCTTGGTTCAGACCGTAACGAGCTCTACACAAGTGATAAACATGACCAAAGTGAGGAGAAAGACTTGGAGGTGGATGCACATAAACCTCTTTATTGAGATACCCATTCAAAAAACATGTTTAACATCCAATTGAAACAAAGGGCACTGATGAACTACAACAATATAAATCAATGTACGAATAGTGGCCATTTTAGCAACAGGAGCAAATGTTTCCTCATAGTGAAGACCATATTCTTGAGAAAACCCTTTCGCCACTAATTGAGCTTTACAACGCTTAGGGGCCGCTTCTACCCTCCTTGAACACTGACCGGAGATGGGGTGGCAGAGGAGTCTATTCTAGTTGGTAGTAGCCAGTTGTTTTTTATTTTTTCATTTTCTTTTCATCTTAAAGGATATTTCATCCTTCGTATTTGTACTCTTCCCTCTTCAATTTGTAATAATATTTGCTTTCTTGTTTCATAAAATAAAAAATTATATTTGCAGTCCACCTGAGATTGTGATGGTCCTGTCAAATTTTTCCCCATCTTTGATCTAGCTATGATTTTATTTTGTTTTAAAAACTTTTCTGGGGTTCTCAGAATAATATTATTCTTGCATTTCTTAAGTTGGTAGTATCTACCAGACTGCCACCCTGGTTTGTCTTCATTGAAGTCCATCTCATTGCAGGTAAAGCTGTTTCTAAGTTCTGTGCCAAGTATCTTCACCAACAGGTGCTCAAGCATGAAGCCTACTTTGTTGGTGATTTAGGCACTTCTGTTCAGAAAGCTTTTCTCAGGTCACTTCAGTCCCTTTATTTTCATTTCATTTAACATTTTCAGCGGGTACCACAATGTAGTCATAGCCCAAGCGCACATAAGGCAGCAGGGATGGTGTCATTCATCTGTAAGTTACATGTTCCCATCAGCTTGGGGCTGTGGTTTTATCACTGGCCAGTATGATCACTTAAATTTGCGTGTCATTGATTAACTATTGCACTGTCTGAATTGCCCTTATCCTGATATTTAGTGTTGTTTTAGGATATTGTCATCATTTAACTTTTTCATCTTTCTTTTGGGTAAAAAGTATGCTTGTGTCTCATTTTATTAAATAATCAAAAGCAAAAGAACCATCATAGGTGGGGGAACGAAATGTTTTCTCTTTGAACAAAACTATGTTGTGTATATATATATACACACACCCCATAGTTTTCCAAAGGAGGGTTAAATATTATTTCTTATGGAAAACAATTGTTTAACATCATATTTGTGATTGTAATTAATATTGTATTTCTTGGTGCAGAATGGACGAGATGATGTGCGGACAAAGAGGGTGGAGAGAATTAGCCATACTGGGGGGTGAAATAGATATATCTACTGAAAGTGGTGAAGTTAATGGCCACAATGATGATTCGTCTTCTGAGGAGGTATTTACTTACAGTAAATGACACACACACACACACACACACCCACACCCACACCCACACACTAATATATGTAAGATGTGTTTCAGTCCACACTAAAAAATATAATATGTGTTTTAGTCTTTTTGCTTTGCCAACTTTTACCAACACATGCATGTTTGAAACATCTTGATGCCACCATAGCTACATGGTGCTTTGGATGTTCCTGAGGTCAAAACCATGTATGATTATTAACCCCAGCACCTACACAAGTACCTCTGATAAATAGGTTAGTAGCCCTGTTTCTGAATGAAGTCAGCAAGTTTAGTCATCTTATACCTTCTTTCCGGGAATCTGCTTAAGGTTTTTATTTTTTTCTATGGGTTTTGTGAGGTTAAACGCTAGCAAAGAAGAGAGATTTCTAAATTTTGAGCGTCTTTTGCTCAGTTATTTTAATATGTTAACAATGGATTTGAAAAACTATGCAATAACATATTTGACTTGAAAATTGAACATAGTCAAACCTGGTTGGCTCTGCCTGGCTCCCGGCATACTAAAGTCACAATTTTACTGTTTGGAGCTGCTCACTGCACCAATAATATATGTCCCTGTGTACATGGGTTGCACCCCCTTTGTGGCCTTTCTTTTTAATTAATTTACTTGTTTGGGGGGAAAAAGTGAAAAACTATGTCTGGTTGTATCTTAGTTGGTTAGCTGTTTCAAAGTAAGTGTTGAATGCAGAGATTTGCAGGAGGCAAACATCGGAAGCAGGAGCCCTGAGAAGAGTGCAGGGTAACCAGGAAGTGTTGAAGAAGCGTGCAAGGTGTTATAAGAATGTTCCAATAAGCATAAAAAGCTTTCACTTTCATGTATGCAAAGTTGAAATCGGAAAGCATCTAGAGTTTTGGAAGTAATATTATACCAAATTATCAATGTAATTATTGGTTTTGTTACTTGTCCAAGAAAAAAATCATCATTTTATAACTCATATTGACAATGGTTTTCATTGCTAATAATTGAAAACAGCCTTCACATTATTTAAGACACTATGACCATGAGATACTGGGGTATTCTTGTATATTTTGAAGCAGATATTTGAAAAGAAAATGTGGAAATTAGTAGAAGTGGAGATGTGACTAATGCAGTTTCAAGATGCAGTTAATTAATTGCTGTGGAAGCAAAGTTTGTCTTGCTTCCTAGATGAGCTTGTCTAGAAACATGCCTTTTGACCTCTTTTGAAGTTCTTCGTTGATTTTGTCCTGCTAAATGTATAAATATATCCACTTAACTTTATAATTGCTGGCAAACCTGTCATATACAATGCTGAGAAGGCATGCATCTTGCTTTTACTATGAGCATTTTCCATCATGTAGAAAAATTTCTGTTAGGCTGTCTCTTTTTGTACCTTTGGAATGATTGTTTGAGATGGTAATGGTTTTTTCAAATACTTTTGTATTGGTGTAGACTTCTATGAGTCTTTTATTTTCTGTAGGGTTTACTTGCCAATATTTATCTGAAAATTTCTACTTCTCAGTTCAAAACAGAAAAAAACTTATGAACTTTGTGGTCAGTTTCATATTTTGTTTCCACTCTGCTCTATTGATTGCCATTGTATGCAAATGATAAGCTCCCACATCTCTTCCCACAGTCTTGACTAACTTCTGTAGTTGGTCTTTCCAGATAAAAGCCAAATTCATTTTTTATTTTTCATATTTCCCGTCCTTAATTTTTGGTTCTTTCCCATGTTTCCATTATGAGTCACAAGTTTTATGCCATTATGAGTCAGACAATTCTATTATGTTCTAGGCATTCCATTGATTTGTTTGATTTAAAATATGTTTACATGGGATGTTCAACACTCTGACTGTGATTTGAGTTCATCTTTGTTGTGAGGTGTGAAGATTTAAAATAAATTTGTAGTGATTGTTTGATGCACTTTTATTATTGAGTTCTCTACATAGTCTTTGTGTTAAAACTATTGTTAGGATTTTCTCTTTGATTCTCAGAATTTTGTTATTTATATATACGTGTGTGTAAATTAGTGTTTGATTTTTATTTTTTTGTGTCTTTTAGTGTAGCCGAAATGAGGATGTTAAGATGGATGTGTGGTAAGACAAGAAAAGATAGAATTAGGAATGAACATATTCAAGTAATGGTAGGAGTAGCACTTATAGGAGATAAAATGAGAGAACATCGGTTAAGGTGGTATAGTCATGTAAAACGAAGACCAAAAAATGCACTAATAAGGAAGAGCGACATGGTTAATATTGAGGGTCATGCTAGGGGACAAGGGCAACAAAAAATAAGTTTGAGAGAGGTAGTTAAAAAAGATATGATAATGTATGCTTTAATGGAGAGAATGATATTAAATAGAGAAGAATGGCGAGATAAGATTCATGTAGCCGACCCCAAATAATTGGGATAAGACTTCGTTGTGTTGAGTTTTCTTTTGTCTTCAAAGATGGGATTTCTGAGGTTAGACTTTGAATGGATATGTTAAATTGTTGCAAAAAGGAACCGGTTTAGAAAACTTATTGATTGATGTACGTTATATTTTCACTTTATGTACACACACACACACACACACACACACACATATATGTTGGAGTAATTGGTTGCTTTAATAGCTTATTGGCCCATTCTTTAATAGCTTAAACTTTTGGAGTAATTGGTTGCTTAACATGGTATCGGAGCTATGGTATGGGAGGTCTTGGGTCCAACCGTTCAAGTCTCTCCATTTGCATTCTCTTCTACTTTGCATTTGGTTATAGTTTCTTTGTTTCTCCACGTGCGAGGTCGGGATCGCACGTGAGGGGTAGTGTTGAGAGCTTGATATACATTGTTAACCCATTCTCTAATAGCTTAAGCTTTTGGAGCAATTGGTTGCTTATATAAAGGTGCAAGAATGTTTTTTCTTCAGTTTTTTGAGACTTTGTTGAATGATTTAACGGATCAAATTACACCATCATTGCCCTTACACTTCTAACAATCTGAATTGAATTACCACTAAATTTTATTTTATTTTTAGCCACTAACTTCTAAAAATTTTCTATTTTCAATCGTGTTAAGATTCTCTCTGGCTTCATATACCATGATCATTAATGATATTGACCTCACAAGAATTACCAGTCCTCTTGTACTCGTGTATATTTGAACATGCCAGAACAGAAGTGGTGCTCTAATGTTTTCTACTTCAACATTATTTATATAAATTAATATGTTTTGATTTTTTCACTTCATTTCTTACAATATTCTGCAAATAAAGTTCTCTATGAATGTAATCATGATCTAGGGATCTCACTCCAATTTCCATGGACCAAATGCTGGAAGCACAGCTTGTGTTGCAATCATTCAAAACAACCAACTTCTTGTTGCAAATGCTGGTGATTCTCGTTGTGTACTATCTCGGAAGGGTCAGGTATTTTTATTTTTATTTTTATTTTTCAGGTGTTTCTAACACTCTTTGGTAGGGAAAAAGAGAAGAGAAAGGAAGAGCAGAAGAGAAGGGAAAAAAAAGTGAAGATGAGGGTTATAGAATTGTTTTCTTTTGTTTGGTTGAGAAGGAAAGTGGAGAGAAAATTAAAGAAGAGAAAAGGAAGAGGAAAGAAAAGAAAGGAAAAAGAAGGGAAGATAAAGTGGAGAGATTGTTAAATTTTCTCCTCTTGTTTGGTATGAAGAGAAAGGAGGAAAAATAAAGAAGAGAAGAGAAAGGGGAAAGAAAATTACTTTTTTTTGTGTTAGGTTGAGAAAAGAAAGTGAGAAATTTTGAAGTTTTCTATTCTGTTCTGTTTTGTTCTCTTCTCTTCTCTCCAACCGAACACACTCTGTATACTTTTTAATCTAGATTGTGTAAAAGGAAGTTTATTTGTAACACAACACTTTTAGATATGGGAGTGTAATATATTGGATGGCCCAGTCTGTGAACTATGTTTTTCTTCACATCTTTTTTTAAAGTTTATTTTTATTTTTTTTAATTATTGATGGATAAGATTTATTGGCCTTTGTACTTACAATGTCAACGATCATTGAACATCTTATATTGTTTTTGGGAAAGTGGGGTGTTCTTTCTTATGGAATGAACCGTTAAGAGAACATTTTTTTTCCGGGAATCTTGTGTCTTGGGATATCCAAGATGTGTGAGTGTGTGCCTTTAGCAAATCACGCATGAGGAGGGTTGAAGTTATATCTTTTTATGCAGGCATATAATTTGTCCAGAGACCACAAGCCCGACCTTGAAGCTGAGAAAGCAAGGATAGTAGAAGCTGGTGGTTTTGTCCAATGTGGTCGGGTCAATGGAAGCTTGAACTTGGCAAGAGCAATTGGTACTTCACATTGGTTTTGTCTCTTTCTTGATTTGAGAATGGAGGAAAGGGAAAATTTATTATTTTCCCTTCCTAACATCTAGCGTTATTTTGCACAAAAGTGGTTACTTCAGACTTGAACACGTGTTCTCTTGACAGCCCGGACATTTTAATTTTTTTCTGTTCTTTTTCTGTGCTATCACTTATTCTAGTTCGTAAATTTTTATTGATTTCAGGAGACATGGAGTTAAAGTGGAACAAATCACTGCCTGCTGAAAAGCAGATTGTGACTGCCAATCCAGATATAAACACTGTATGTAACATTTGCATTTGTGTGTGTTTGTGCGCGCCTGCATGCATCTTGTGTTATGTATGGACATTGAAACATCTACACTTTGCATTATATATTTTGTGGCCAATTCAAGATTCATGGGACTACTGCTGGGCAGTCTCAAAGGTTAGAAAAATCTTAATGGTTAGAATAAACTTCACCCATTGATTCTAGTTATATTATATATAAGCTTAATAATCTCATTTTAATATCTCTGACTATTCAGAAAAAACTGACAATAATGGTATTTTCAAGAGCATCAAAGGGGAGCGACCTAGAAGAATTTGACAATTACAGCTTTGAAAATATGATATCTACTCATTTCTCACTTATGATATACTTTTTCTTGCTTCAAATATTAGTGATAAGTTACCTTTAATTGATTAATTCTTCTTCTATGGGTTTGTTTAAAATTTTCTTTTCCCTTGAACTAGGTTGAGCTTTGTGATGACGATGATTTTCTTGTTCTAGCTTGTGATGGGATATGGTAAGTCTCTTATTTGTGTTTTTCTTCTCACTTCTTAATATTATAAATTAGTTGCAATAAGAAAATTATTACAGATGTTTGATAAAAGCTTCAGCTCTAAATGCTTTTGGGGAAGTGTACTAGATTTGTAGTTTCCATTCACAAATGAGTAGGAACCTGTACATGGCATTAAACTAGCTGAAGAAACATTGCCATGTTATTTATAGAAGTAAAATCCTAGAGTTTTGGATTAGGTGCTGTTTAGCAGTGCCATCTAGAACTTGTGGTAGTACTTTGGTGCCCCAAAGGTTTTTTTTTTTTTTTGTGCATGTGTGTGTAGAGAAGATCATGCTTGATGAAAATGGAGCTTTCATTCTCTCTCTCTCTCTTAACAGTTTGAATTCATTAAGAAGATTGGTATTGTTATTCCCTCTACATCAAGGCCATTTTCATCAGCTGGATACTCTTTGAGCGGTGGAAAAGCCCTTGTTTTTTTATGTGCTTTCCTGTGGGATTTATCACACTCCATCTCTCCACTCGAAACCTTCATACAGAATACTTCCCCAAAACACTAATTTTGACATGAAAAATAAGAACAACCTGGAGCTCTTGTGGAGCTGGAACTCAAAGCATGTCTTTTGATGCTTTACAAACTTGTGTCTTTATATAATTAGAATTTAAGAACACATGGATAATATTAAAAACTCCATTACAAATTGGTGGTACTGTCATACGGGGTGTTGAGAGGTTTAGGTTGAGCCATTGAGTACAAACCCAATATGTGGCTTTACCATTTCAGAGTAACTATCTTCAGACTTAAACTTGCCTTCTCATCCTGATACCTTTTCTCCAACCAGGATTCATTGATAGAATGGCAATAAATATTGCAGTAGTTAATTCTCCAAGTATCATCACAATTGTAATCATGTAGATTCTCCTATGAGTGATTGACAGAGGAAAAAAAAGGAAGCTTTGAAATCTTTAAATAATTTATCCAAGGTCATCTCCTTAGAGTTGCTTCCCCTCCATCTGTCTGCCCGCTAACAACTTATCATATGCCCAGTGGCAGTCTAAAGTAAAAGTTGGATATCATTGACTTTGTTTACCTGAGTTTGGTTCAATCTATAGGATTCCTATGCATACAACATGGCAACTGGCTCCTGGTGTGTCCCCATTGGTCGTTTATTATAATTACTCGTGTAAAGGAAGCACATTTCAGACAATATGTAGGAATTATAAAGGATATGTCTGATCTAGTTGTTTGATATGTATTTATTTGTCTTTTTGAAAACTTTAGCTCAATTACTCTCTTCTATAATTTCATTGAAAATCTGGGACTGTAATTCCATATTACTAGAATTTGATTATACCCAAATGCATTATTATGATTGCTATTTTTTAACTGCGCCAGGGATTGCATGTCAAGCCAACAATTAATCGACTTTGTGCAGGAACAGTTGAATTCTGTAAGTTCTTGTGACCTCTTTTAGAACATTATTAATATATGTTGAATGGCGGTAAATGGAGATCAGTTGCCATTTATACAGGAGAGTAGGCTCTCGGTGGTGTGTGAGAGGGTGTTTGATAGGTGCCTGGCACCAGCAGCTGGTGGCGAAGGATGTGATAACATGACTATGATTTTGGTGCAGTTCAAGAAAACCTTCAATTCTGGTGGCAAGGACCAGCAATCTGAGTCTGGTCAAATCCCAGCACTAGCTGAATCTAATTAGGGTAAACCTTTACAATGACCAATTGGTTAGATGCTTTTATCCAATTTCTTAAAACCGGATATTATAATGAATAGAGAATTTTGGATCTCAACATAAGTTTGTAAATTTTGTAGGGTTTTGAAGAAATAGTGGTGGTTTTGGAAGTTACGTGCATTATCATTATGTTAGCGTTTTGTGCTCATCTCTTGATTTAAATATTTTGGGTCAGGCTTGGGCATGTTGATTTGTTTCTCTAGGAATTGAATGAACAACAGGATATTATTATGCTTGGTAGTAAGGAATTGTGTGGTGTTTTTAAACACAGATTAGGCCGTAGGTGGCTGTTTGAACTAGTTGAAAGTAGACATTTTCCAATTTTCTCCTAATCAAATTTGATATCAACCCCTATTGATGTGGCATCAGAGATTGGACGCGAGGTGTCCCGTGGCTTATAAATGGGTGTGGTACTTCTACCTAATAGGTTAGTTTTTTGGGTTGAAGATCCAATTCGTGACAGTTTGGTATTAGAATAGATTCAGTCCCTTATCCGGTACCATCCCTAGTAGATGAGAATGTCACGGAGTTTTATATTAGATAAGAAATTGGTGCCTTGAAACTTATAGGCAGGTGTGGTATGGCTTTAATGTTTAATTAATTATGTTAAACTCACTGTTGAATAACTATTCACCGTAATTAATCGACCGTTTAGATCCCCTTAATTTGACTATCATTTATTATGTTATTGTCATATTGTTTTTGGCAGATGTGTATTATACATTATATAGTTTATTTCAATGTGAATGAGTGATTTGCTTAATAATTGCTTGGTTGATTGCTGAGAAATTGGAGGAAAAGATTCCAAATTTGGTAATTAAAAATGTAGATATTCCTCTATATTTTTGTGCCTTCAGTGTGATCCGTATTCGAATTTCTAACTTTATCTATGAAAGTTCATTATCGTTACCAATTGAACAATGGAGGGGAGAAAAAAAATCAATATTTGGAATCTTGGTTTAGGGAGAAAAAGGAAATACAGTCCATGTGGAATACCCTTTTAACTCTTTTTTTTATAGAATTGGTATGTAGAGTGAGATATATGTATATTATAAAATAATGCTGGAATACTTGCAAATTTGTAATGTACAGTTTACAATATGTTTTTGGGGAAACATGAAGGAAATGGGATTAAGAGTCCGTTTGGCGGGCCTTTTTTATATGTGAAAACCACATTTTTGGACCAAAAATGAATTCTGTCAAATCTTAAGATTGTTTGGAGGAGCAGTGGGCGGCAAGAGGCCGCGAATTTCTAGGGGCCAAAATCCTGTTTTCACAACCAAAAATGAATTCTGTCAAATCTTAAGACTGTTTGGAGGAGCAGTGGGCGGCAAGAGGCCGCGAATTTCAAGGGGCCAAAATCCTGTTTTCACAATATTCCTCGACTTTGCCAATATTACGATAAAAAAAATCAGACCACTATGCCAACCATGGGGCCCACTTGCGATTGCCGTTGATCTTTGCGTGAATGAGGAGCCGGTCCATTGCACCTGTACCATTGAGCATATATGGTTGGTGATCCACAGATTCCTTCATTCATATATGTGTATATATATATATATATATATATATATTATGTCTGAAATTAATGAATAATTTTTCGTGAGGGTGAGACGGTTGATCATTGTGGTTTGTGGGGATTCATTAGTGTTGTTATAATATATTTTATGGTAGCCCTATTTTCAATCTAAAATAAATATTTGAGTTCTAAAAAAAATTATTATTTTAATAATTAAAAGTTAACTTTCATTAAGTTTAAATGTATATGAAAGAGTGAGAATAATATTTTTCCATGTTTTATAGTGTAATATATAAGAATATTAATTATGAAGATAGTAAAAATTTAAAATTTATATTAGTATTTATTTTATATATTTAATATTGTTGGATTGTCCCACATCGCCTAGAGACGGGCGATGTGGGACACTCCAACACGCCTCCTTGAATTACATCGCGTGTCTCAGCGAAGCCCAGATGAGCTGCGCCCTCGACTCCCCTAGCCCAAAGTTAGAAGCTCTGGCCTGACTCTGATACCATATTGAAATTTGAAGGCCCAACTCCCAATTAACTCATCCTTAAAACCCTAGGTGTTAAGAAGAAGGTAGAGAGGGTCCTTATATATTGTAGCAGGTGGGCTGTGCATGGGCGATGTGGGATCATAGCTGAGGACAATCCAACACACCCCCTTGACCTCAGCGGCCTACAAGACTGGTTGCGGTAGCGTCCAACAGAACTGGCTGTTGGGATAGGCTGAGGTAGAAGCCCAACCTGGCTCTGATACTATATTGAAATTTGGAAGCCCAACTCCCAATTAACTCATCCTTAAAATCCAGGTGTTAAGAAGAGGTAGAGAAGGCCCTTATATATCGTGCAGGTGGGCTGTGCATGGGCGATGTGGAATCATAGTTGAGAACAATCTAACAAATATTTATATAAAATATTTGTAAATATATAATTGTTTTTTTTTAATTATATTATTTATTGGTTGAATACTTTTTAAATAAATTTTATATAACATGTGTCCAAACTATACCTAATACTATAATAATTATTTAGCTAAGCAGTAAAAGATTAAAAAGAAAAAAAATTTAATAATATATTTTCTAAATTTGTATTCCAAATAATATAATGTTAATATTGTTGAGTAATGTGAATCCTGATAAGTACTGAACACTATTCCTTATTCTCCAACTGTGATCCTGAATTTTTTCTGATAATATGTTTGGTATTTTATATTATTTTTTTATTGCCTTAATTTTTTATATTTATAGTTAAGAACTACATCACATTGTAAGACTCTTTCTAATCATAGTAAAGTTACAGCAGTCATAAATACCTATGTTGGGATGAATCACGTAAAATTTTGTATTAATATATGTACATGTAATTTTAAATTCATTTTTTTTATTTTCATATTTTATCGATCTTGATTAGATAATTATATTTTTAATAAATATAATAATTATATAATTTAAAGTTACTATTAAACAATCCTATTTCAATGTCACGTTATTTTAGGCAAATTTTGAGAAGTTGATAACAATAGAAAATCCAAATTGGCACGACGCGGCGTTCGCATAAGACATTCTTATCCACTCTTAACGAACCAATCAGTTTCCAAAAACGTGAGCCATGAGGAAAAAGCACTGATTGATCAGAAAAGTATTATTGGACGCAAGTGACACACGTGTCAAGATGCCACATCAGCAACATCTTTTTTTTGAAAATAAATTATCTCCTCATATTTCTGATATTCTTAGTTTATATTAAACTGAATGAATTCGAGAAAAAAATATATAAATAAGCGAAAAAAAAATTAAAATGAATAAATAAATATAGATAGTACAAGCATAACACGTGTCACTATTTTAATTGTATAAAATACAGTTAAAATCAGGCTCATAAATAAAATCATAGTGCAAAAAAACTAAAAAATTAGTTTATGAAAATTTATTTAAATTATTACAATTTTTATTTTGATTTTATTATTTACATATTACTTAATATATATAAAATTAAGAGTAAAAATAAAATTAATAATTAAAATCACTTATATATAATTAATTATATTTTTCAATAATCAATTCATTCGAATCTAAATCTACACTCCGAACGGATTCTAGGTCAGATGTGTGAAAGTGTGACACCATTATGTTGTGATTTGTTATGATTATTGTAATAACATTTTATACATATAAAAATAATTAATTAATCTCACTTCTAATATTTGAAAAAAAAAAAAAAAAAAAACTCAAAATATTAGAATATTCCTTATAACACAGCACGTAACCATTTTAGGACCAAACAAAACAAATGGTTGGATAAGATCGGTGACTCTCTCTCCTCGTGGATGCTCTCTCTCCTCTCCTGTAAACACCGTAAAAAAGACATACACGTCAATCCTCAACGACCACCCTGATAAGGACCGTTCACCTTACCTCCCCTTATATATATATATATATATAGAAGTCCCTTTTGAAATTTGAACAGATGCTTTATCAATTATTGATATCCCATTACTGCTCTCAATTATTGAGTTTTGACCTTCAATAAAAGAGTCTCTATGCAGATTATTTGCCTTGCCCATTTGCTTTACCATTGAAAGCGCCTTTGATTGCTTCCGCGTTTTTATTCGAGTCCCCAATATCTATATATATTCATACTATAGAGAGAGATTGGTGTTGTATTGTAGTTTTGTGATTTAAATCGAGAATGGCGAGTACTGCTGTTGGGATGATTGGTGGGGGTGGTGGGGGTGGTTGTGGGGGATCTTCTTCTTGGATTCGATTGAAGGACTCAAAGAAGAAGACTATGGGGAATGATAGGGTTAGGATTTGCTGTGTTTCTTCTTCCGCCGTGATTGATCCATACAAAACTCTTAGGATTCAGCCTAGTGCTTCTGAATCTGAAGTCAAGAAAGCTTTTAGACAACTTGCTCTTCAGGTAATTTTTCTTCTATTTAGACACATATATGGGAATATAAATATATATATATATATATAGAGAGAGAGAGAGAGAGAGGGTTTTGATTCGTTTGAAGGGGGTGATTATATTTACTTTGTTAATTAATTGGGGTTTGATGAAATTTCAGTATCATCCGGACGTCTGTAGAGGAAGCAATTGTGGGGTGCAGTTTCACCGGATTAACGAAGCTTATGATGTAAGTTTTCAGCTTCTCTCTCTCTCTCTCTCTCTCTCTCTCTCTATATATATATATATATATATATATCTCTCTTAATGAAAGAAGGCCCATGAGGAGATATTGATTTTACAGGCTATAATTTTAAGGGTACAAATTTAAGAATTAAAATTTAAGGGAGTTTGTTATAAAAATATAAAATAATTTGAGGTTACAACTCCAGTTTTTTTTTTTTAAAAAAAGAGTTCTATAGAAAAGATATCTAAAACAAAATTCTAATTTTCAAAATCTTGGGGTCATTGCCCTCCCTTGACAAAGGGTAAGTCCACCATTGGCTATAATGTCTGATCAATGGCAAGTCCCCATTAGGATATCTTTGCCTTGTAAACCCTATGCCAACCCCTCTCTCTCTCTCTCTCTCTCTCTGAGAGTGTAATATAAGATAGTATTTTAGTTACTAACCATGTTTTTTTTTAAGTAATAGTGACTAATTTGATTAAGGATGGTGTGGTGCAGGTTGTGATGAGTAATTTGAGGGGAGAATCAAGTAGATTAGAGATGGAGGCATATGAGCCATATGATGCAGGGATAGATGAACCCATGAGAGGGATGGACGACCCTGATTGGGACATGTGGGAAGAATGGATGGGATGGGAAGGAGCAGGAATTCGGGACTACTCTTCTCATATTAATCCTTATATCTGAAATCTTGTAAATTGTAATCCTATGGAAAGTGATTATTCCTCATCCCACGTGTCATCAATCACGATGGTTGATGTTGTACATAATGAAGTGGGTTGTAACTTGAAAGTGATTTCTCCCTCTGCATATTCATGATGTTATGGATTTGACAATAAATAATTGATTATTTTGACATTAGTCATTTAGGTTATGCTTGCATTAGATTTTTCAAACTATTTATAATTATTATATAATTAATTAATATTTAAATAATTTAATAAAATATAATATTTGGTTGTTATATATAAGAAAGTGATTTCTTTTTTTAAATTTCAAATTACCTATGAAAATCAAGTTGTTTAAAAAATAATGATTACAGTTTAATTGATTTTTTTATATAATCAATTATAAAATAATCATCTTTATTCGGTTAACCAAACTAAAATTTTAAAATAAAAACTAATTTAATCACTTTAAATTATTAAATCAACCAAAATAATCTAAACCAAATGTAACATCAGAGCATCTTCCATTCTGAGAATGGGTCATCCAGAAATCAAAACCACCCATTTAATCTCAGGGTATTTTTTTGCACACTTGTTTGTGAGTTCAAAAGGTTCTTCCAGCAATAATTTCTTGAAAATTGACTTCAAAAAAGTTTATTCCTAATGGGGCTTCAGTAACTATCTTTTATATCAACTGAACTACAAAAGCAGGTTCTGTGTCAAAACTGTCTGTGTGTGTGTGTGTGTGTGAGAGAGAGAGAGAGAGAGAGAGAGAGAGAGAGGGAGGGGATAAATTCAGAGTACCAAACATCCGTGAACTTGTATACTCCAGCAATATCAGTTCTTTCCAAGTAATCTTGATGGGATTGATGTTTTGTTCCTTCATAAGACAAATTCGTTAGAATTTAGCTACAAATATGTTGAGGGAACAAGGACATGGAACCACTCTTTTTTGTTTTTTTAATGAATAGGAAGTTTAATAATAATAAATAAATAAAGGGAAGAGCCAAAGTATATGTAAAGTATATAAAGAAATTTCAACCTAAGGAAATCATCAAACTCCTCAACAGAAAAGACCTCCCAGATCACCCCTTAAAAAAACATTATACTAACACTAAAACCAGAAGTTCTTTATTTAAAAATTCTTCTGTTTCATTCCTTCAAAATACAGCCAAAAATAAATAAATAAGATGAATTGACGTAAAGAGAGAAGAGGTTGTACAGAGGATGAGATCAAAGTTGTTACCCTGAGAAAAAACCCTAGAATCCATTGAAGAAGTAGCCATTTCAGATATGTCAATATCTGGTTCGATAGTCTTGCCAGCCTTCTCTCTAGTTCCATCAAAATCCCCATGTTATGTAACTCCTGTTAAACTCTCAAAACCAAACATCTCTTCATGCAAAATCACTAGCCGTTGGCAAAAGGAGTCGTCAATTTTACTCTGGCCAGACCTGTGTTTGAAGGTGAATCGACGCAGATAAGAGATCTCTTTGCACCCACAACAGTGAACAATTCCAATCTATAGGCCAACCATTCTTGGTGAGCCTCGTTAAGCTTTTTGTTGCAAAAGGCAAGGAATGGAACCTCTTTGGAAATAATTGCCCTAAACTTCATTATAAAGGCTTCACACTCTACCTTCAACAACATCACCAAAATTGGCTATGTCAACACTTGAAGAGTAGTGGGCAGCTTTTCACTGATCAAATCAAAGCTTTTCTCCTCCTCGCCTCTATATAGGACCCTTCTTCACACATTCAGTGATAGGAGTAACAATGTGATTCTGTAATTCCTGACAAATCTTCAATTAAAGGTTGCTAGCCATGGAAGTTCTGTATATGTCACTTACGATTTCAACATTGAGCACTCTGAAATGGCTTCGAAGCTTTCCCCACTCATACAAATCCACTGTTTTCCAGTTGACTTGTGGCTTGATATGGAACTGATGGTACCAACTCCCGAAGTCAATGAAATCACCTTTGAGCCTCCTAACAAATCAAGAACATTGTCAAGATGTGGTGCAAAAGATCTATATTTTTCTATGATTTTATTCATGACTCAAAGGTCAACAAATCTACACTAGCTATTGTCATTATTTGGCATTAACAGGTTTGGTACTATGAATGATTTCTTGCTCTCTCTGAGTGACTCCTGTACCTCCACCAGCAAAACATGATGCTATGTCTGATTCTTTTGATATTGTGGTTGGCTCAACAAGTCGGTTCCTAACGCAAAGTCAATTTACTGCTAGACGTTATGCAGTAGCAGCAACCTTGCTGGCAGGCCATCTGACAACTTAAAAAACTTCTGTAACAATGGTAGTACCTTCTCAGGAATGGTAGTAATCTCAGCAACTTCATTTTGAGCTACAAGCATGAAAACCTCATCTCTCTCTTGGTTCTCCTTTTTGAAGTCATCTTTAGCCACAATCAAGAAAGACTCCCCCTCCACTTTTGTAGTTTTGTTCATTCTTGCTCTTTCCCATCCACACTCTAGAATCCCCAACATCCAGTCGGAACAAGTTCACCATTTTTGTTTGGAACTCCTGGACAGATCATTGTGTGAATTGTCCACATCTATAATGCTCATCGAGTGTGGACTGAATACAGAGTTTGTAGGTTGTCTTTATCTGTTGAAGGATCTCCATTCACCATTCTTCCTGGAATAGTAGTATCCTCTGTGAGCAATTGGCTAGCAACTGGCAGTTGGTGGACAGACTATAAAGTGTGGATCAGTTGTACATTGTAAGCCAGCTGGTTGAATGTGTCTGGCTGTGAGATTGTAAATTGTGGTTCTATTGAACTCAGGAACATACCAAGTCTGGAAAATCCTCCAAGTACCAATATCTATTGAACTCAGGAATTTCATCATCTTCTACAAATCTCCCATATAGAATTGTATCCATAAATGGACTGACTGCTAATCTCATTATTGACACAAGGTGTTTCAAACTGGGCACATCAACTTTCTTGAGAAAGTTTCTCAAACCTTTATCTTTATGGTAATACCATCTTCTAACAATGCAGTGTCTGTTACATACATCTTCATAATCCTCCTTAATGCTGGATTACGTTCTTAAACAGGCAATTACATTCTTAAACAGGCAAAGTTGCTGGATTACGTTCTTGAACAGGCTGGCTGCACGATCTATTGCCAATGCATGAACTATTGACAACAGGATTCCAATCGAGTTTCGTTGTGAACTCATAAATCGTTTGGTGCTTGATGGAGATTACATTGAAGTTCTCAATCTTCAATTCTCAAAAGAGCCTTTCCTATATGAGGCATACTATCGAAAGGCTTCCGAGCAACTGATACAACTGGCACAGCAGGAGGCAAAGTTGAACAAAAGACAAGACCAAGTCATTACCCCAAGATAAAATCCCAGAATCCACTAGGGGTTCCTCAAATCCATGAAGTAGAAGAAAGAGATAAACTCTTTGTAATTCTATTAATACTTCCAAAAGAGATTATCTTGACAAAGCCATTATAACATTAATTTGCAAAGTATAACTATGAAAGTCAAAATATTAAGGAAAAAGATGTACAAAATCAATTAAGGAAAACAAATGAAGACAATTAAGTGAAACAACCCATGACTTCCTAGTTATCCAATAAGTAATCAACTATTTTGGTAGCTGCTAGAAAGTCTGGATGTAGAGTCAGGATTACAGTGGGTTCGGCTGTAGCCATTTAGGAAGCCAGCCAGAATCATGCAAATAATGACTAGCTGTGCGTTGCTGGAGACATTTGACCCATGTTACAGTGGCTCTAGCTAAGGTTGCGATCACTCTAGATAAGATGCAATATATTGATATCATAATTGTGGCGTAGATCATAGCAATCTGCTTGATCATTTCAAAGGCAGCCAGCCCCCTTATACACACATCCTGGTCCTTATTCTTCTTATGCGCTAATATCAGGTAGTGTTCAACTAGAGGCTTCTCATATTGTCTATTAAAGATAAAATAAACAAGCTCTCAAATGTCTTTCTTGTAAAATCTCTACATTCACGAAAGCTTGTCGGTCTCTTGGGCATCCCCGGTGGTTACTCAAAGCCAAAGTTAAATTTAAATTTGCGTCAAAACACGCAACAAAACCTTTTTCCATAGACTCAAACCCATACAAAATATGTTTTTAGTCAAAATAAAACACAAATCTGAACTTAACTTTATAATTGTAACTTAATTTGAGTAAGACTAGTGGACAGCATGAAACTCAAAACCAACTTTTACTCAAATTTTATGTTAAATTTGGGTAAAATTTTAAGGCATCACGGGAGATACCTGACAAACAGTTATCAGAATATTTTTGCTTCTCACTTCGGGCAATTTGGGATCCTCATTTTGGTCAACCGGCTGTGGAAGCTTTTACTTGAGGGGTAAATGTCGCTTATTCTGGTGTTTATCAGTGGTGGTATACAATCGGCTTACGCACTAATGAAGATCTTTATACTGGAGCTCTTTTTCTATTATTACAAATAATAGGCCTCGTTCAGCGAAGTGGTTGCAGTAAGACACAGTTAAACAGAGATTTCGTCTCTCGTATCCCAAATCATTGGAAATGGAAAGACTCCAAAAATTTCAATGTCTTTTCCTTTTCCACTGTTTCTGGGCAACCAAACATAGCATAAAGGAAATACAAAATCGAGAAAAGTAGTTAGATTAGGAGAAAGAGAGAGTGAGAGACGAACCTCGGTTCATGAGGTACCAGGAGACACCGAAGACGACTCCGGTAATGGCGATCCCCGCTAAGACGTGCCTTTTGTCCCCACTGTAAAGATAGTAATCCATTTTTGCCCTAAACCCTCCTCCTCCATTGCTTCCATTGATCTTAGTCTCGCGTCCCATTTTCTTCCTCCTCTTTTCCGCAGCTAAAACCCTCCATCTGAAAGTGTACATTAAAACTATAATGTTTTGCCAAAATAAGACTGGCGTATGTAATTTGAGGTATTCACCCACATTTAATTGATTTTGAAATTATTTTAATAAATTTAAATAACATTTCTTCATCATAATTTCTTGTATTAAGTTACAATTTGATTTAAACTGATAAATTTAAATTTTTTTATTGAACTAATCAAATTTATTTTAAAATTAATAAAAATATTAAAATAATTTTTTTAATCCAAAAAATTTATAATATATTTTTTTATCTAAAAGATTCAAAAACAAAATAATTTTAATACAAAAAAATATAATTATTAACTTTTATCTTAACACCGTTAAAAAATATTATTAATTAGCTCAAAATAACCTTTAAAATATATTTTTAAAATTACTAAATAATATACAACAAATTCTTCGATTCAAATAAAAAAAAAAACATAACATTTTTTATTTATCTAAAATGTCTAAAATTAAATTTTTACTTTATAAAATATTATGATTTTTTAAGATTGAAAATTTTATTTTATATATATATATATATTCAAAATATATCTTGAAAGATATTTTAATATAATTAATAATATTTTTAAGATAGAATTTAACAATTGCACTTTTGAAATAGAGAAAATATATTATGAATTTTTTAGCTTGAAATTTTTATTTTAGGGATATTTAGTATTTTTTTCTATAAAATTTAACAAATATCTCTATTTAATAATTGTTAAATATTTTTTAAAAATTTATCTAAACACATCAATTGCTTTAACTTAAATGACATTTTTATACAACTACTTTATTCATTCAATTGTTTAATTCAAATAATGTTTTTACGTCACTCAACCAAATATGTATTAAATACAGAAGTTAATATTGTTTAAATTATACCACAAGAGGAGTTATGTAATTTTTGAGAAGAAAATAAAATAATTTTTATCTTTTAGTATTTTCTGATAATGATATTATTAATTTTATTTCAATTTTAACGATAATTGATTCAATATAGTAGATTGAGCTGGTCTTTCATGGGATTTTTTTATATATAATTAGACAATTTTTTGATTGTTTGATAATAATATTAACTTTTTGGACAGACTTATGGGTCACGAGTGATTGCATGTAAACCACTTGTGACCCACAAGTCTCAGACATTAGATGAAAAAAAGAAATTAACTTATAATCTTTAGATTCTCCTTCTCTCTTTTCCATATATTCTTAAAAAATATTAAAATAAATTATATTAAATTTTTTTTAAATTTTTGACAATTATATTACTTTTTTTCTGAAAATTACACTGAATTCTCATACTTTACATAATAATATATAAATATCTCATTTTAGTCAAAAAAAAATTTCTTCAAAATAACAAAATTATCATTTTATGTTTTTTTTGTCAAAATTTTGGATTCTAACCATTTTTGTATTTTCTAAATAAATATTGATAAACATTTTAAATTTATTTATATTTAAAATAAAAAATTTTAAAAAATTAGTCAAATTTAAAAATACAAAATTAAATAAATAAAATAACAATTTTATCATTTTGAAAAAAAATTAACTAAAATAAAATATATGTAAAATAAGAAACGTAAGTGTAATTGTCAAGAAATCTAAAAAAAATTAGAATAATTTATCCAAAAGATTATCATTTTTTCCCCAAGTGATTATATACCAAAAAAAAAGAAAAAATTATTTATCTTAAATTTCTGTATTAATTTTTTACGTCTAAAGATATGGCAATAAAGAAGTTGTAGATTATTATATAATATATTAATATGCTTAATATTTACATAAAAAAAAAATGTTTAACCGTCAAACCGTTTATAACGGTCAGTATCTTACTTGCATGCTACAAACCTCGATCTTCACGGCCCTCTCCCTCCTGCGCGCGCATTTCCTCCAAAAAAAAAAAGGCTCCATCTCTCTCTTTCCCTCCAACGCAAACCTTAACTCTTTCATTAAACATTTTGTTCTTTTTTTTTTCCCCTTTTTTTTAGAGACAACTATTGGAAAATCAAATCGATTTGAAGAATTTCGCTGTAAGTTTGATTTATTTTAGTATTCATTTCAATTTCGTCGATTGCAATTTAAATTGATTTATATTTTTATTCTCTACGTATTATTAAGGACGTTCTGGATTTCCCACAGAAAATTGAATGAATTTGTATCGTTTTATTTTGAATTCAGCCATTGCTGGAAATGACAACCATAATCGCAAACGATATAGTTTCATTTAAAGAAAGCCTAACCTTGATTCCCTTTAATTCAATTGGGATCGTAATCCCACTTTCTTTGATGGCCCCAATTCGGTCATGGATTATTTCCTTCAAATGATATGCTAAAAGCAATGAACTATTCAGTTTGCATGGGTTGTCCAAACATTCAGGATACAAAATTTCCAAGTTGCTTTTGGATACGATTTCTCTAACCTCGTTTTTCTCTTTCTTAAATTGTATTATATTTTGCATGTTTGTTTCAGCTTCATTTGCTTCAATTATGTTTGGTTCTCCCCACAGCCCCTGCCGGCGAATTGTTTGTTCAAAGAATCTTGTTAGGTTTGGAAATATAAAACCTTAGATTGGTTGGTTCTGATGAACATTGATGCGAGAGATTTGGGTCATCAATGGCAAATAGAAGGAATAGGTAAATCCACAAATTTGGTCCTTGTGGTGCCAAGAAAAAATCAAACAAGTTAATTAGGATTGTTGAAACATTTAAGAGAGCTAAGATTATAGTATGATGAAGATAGGCCAGATGATATAGTTATTGGAGGTGAATTTTAGGAGGAGATAGAATCTTAGTAGCCACATCAAGAATGAAAATAAATTGATGAAAAGTGGTTTTGGCATTTTTTTCATGCATTTTTCTGTAAGATGCCGTTAAATTGATCTCGTTTCACAAATTACATTATCTGCTCTTCTTTTGTGGGCTTTTTAAGCATTCATTTCAAAATCCCAGGACCACTTAAACTGCCTGGGCTGTTTGGATAATTCCTAGAGGTTTAAAAAAAAAGTGTGTGTATATATATATATATATATATATATATATATCTATTGGTTTTCCATGTCTCAGTTTTTTGGTTAGGACTCATGTTCCCGACTTTTGTGGATTTGAGTCTTCTGTTTATTGATTTTGCTAGGAATGTCATCATTGCCATTTATACCATCATCACCATCTGATCAACTCCAGCCGAACTTCACCATATTGCTGCTGCTACTACTGCTCTACCTTGGAAGCATAATATCACTAGCTTTATCGATGGCACATCACCACAAAGCACTATTATACCAACACCACCATCGCCACTATCTTTATGACTCCAGTGCCACTACAACCACCATGACAATACCATTGCCACCACACCACATCACATTGTTAACAAGCCCACTCCACCACATTGTCATCATTTTTGTACACTACACATCTCTGCTTCCATTTTCTTTACCTTTGCTTCCATCTCGTTCTCACTTCCACAACACCATCACCATCCTGTCTCTGCTGTGCCACTATAGTTGCCACCATCACTAATACGACTACCATTAACACCCATAGTATCACTACCTCTGCTACCACAAAATAGGGCTGCATTGCATTTACCATTATGCTCAGCTAATTTTTCTGTCTGCTCCACCACCACCAGTGGTCTCACCACCACCATTGACACTACCTTTATATATGTATATCAGTAAGTAAAGATATGATAGCATGTGATTTAACTAAGGAGATGGCCATAGATAAAGTAGAATGGTGAAAGATGATTTATGTAGTAATCCTAAATGGTTGGGATAATTCTTTGTTGAATTGAGTTTTTATGTATATACAAATCAAGATTGTAGGTGAGCAGCAGAGTTCAGACTCAGAGGCAGAGGCTTGTTATAACACTATCCGAAGATGAGCATTTTATTACATAGCCAAATAATCATTTTTTTGTTCAATATTGAGGCATCCGTGCCATTTTAACGCATTGGGATTACAAATTGTGGACTACACTTTACTTTCCAACAAGTTTTCATTTCTTGGATGACAAGAGGAACTCCAAGGCTTATCCAACATTTTGCAAACATCTTAAGTGTTTATATAACGTCCTGGAGTTTCTAGGCAGCACTTAACATCTTTTGGTTTGTGGTGCAGGGTTTTCATTGATAAAAATTTCTCTCTTTTATATGCCCGTTTGAATTCTCTAGTGGATGCTGAAAAAGTAGAATATCAAATCAGTTATCTATGTAATCGTTTTTCACAATGTTTGATTGTGGCTACAAGTCCCAGTTTATTGGCGGCCATCGAGAGAAATTTGTAAGGTACAAAATATATGGTGTATCTTCTCATTGTTTAATAGCAACGATTTTTTCTTCTTATTTGAGAGTTAGCTTGCTACTTGTACAAGTAGGATTTGTTGTTGAATTATGCAAACTCATTAGTAATCTTTGCCATTGAGTTTCCATTGCTTAGCTTTTTACATTTAACAAATAGAATTGGATGTCTTCCGTTTATTATGAGTTCCTAAGTTGTTCAATGGATTTTTTATTTTTATTTTTACAGTAGCTACAACCTTGAGGATATATTAGTTGAACCATCTTCTAGAAGCATGCATGGGTTTTCTTATCTTCCCTGGAAGGGTGACTTTAGCTATGCTTCCCATGCAGCATATTTTTGACACACACCTTTCTTTTTTCTTCTTCTTCTTCTTTTTCCCTTGAAACTTGAAAGACTTCTCTTTTTGAGGTTGGATAACATTCTGACAGTTGAATGTATTATCTTTAATTTGTTCATTCAAATAGTCTCACAAACTTGCATCTAAGATATAACATTTTACTCGTTTCATGATTATTGTCATTTGTCACTATTAGCTTCTTGATGAAGTCAAGATGTGGAAAATATTAATAAATCCGTGTTTAAGAGAATAACATTGTTGGGATGGTGAGTCATTCACTTGGTTTGTTATCAATTTACTTGAGAATGCAACTTTTTTCATGTTGGCAATCCGTTCAACCTCATATACATTGATCTCAAAATTAATTTGTCCATATGCCAGTACTTCATTTAAGATGAAATAAAAAAAATGGCTGAATTTTGTTACTTTAAATCCCTTTGTATGACTGAGAGATAATAGATTTTCTTTATATAATATCTTTCATAGTTTGTGACAAACTTTGTACATTTGTATTGGTTTAAAACTTGGGAGAAATTGATGTGCCGTTACTTTTTATTACAGTGCTCACAAGTGTGTATCTGGTTTGCAGATATTATACACATACTTAATTGTTATAGAAATGATGTTTTCTAGATGCACATAAGTTATTAATGAAGTAACATGCTTACTGTAAACATATGAAAATTGCTGACTATTTCTATAGTTTTATGCTTAGTAGCATTGACACATACATGTGATACGGACACAATACAACATAGATATGTTGACATGGAATATCCTAAAAAAGGAGGATGGACACCCGCAAGGACTAAAATATAAATACATATATATATATATATTTATATGCGTATACTATATTAGACAAATATATAAATTTGATTAATTTTATGATTTTTTATATTAAAGTACATAATGTTGAAAATGGAGCTTTACGGATATCATAAATATTATTATTTTATATATAATACTACTCGTCTTAACATTATATTTCTGTCCTGTATTAAAAAAAGTCTATTGCATGCTTCACTCATGATAGGTCATGTACACAATGTAAAAGTTCCTATAAAAATACAAAGAAAGATTGTGAGGGGCTCAATGTATGTCTAAATATCAAGAATTAGACCCTGGGGGGGGGGGGGGGGGGGAGGGGAGGTCTTAATAGCAAATAAAAATGATCTCTTCAATTATCTGAGAATTAATGTTCTAGTGGATGCAATCAAATTCAGTGACATGCAACAATTAACTATAACAATAATAAATAAAGCAATAGTAAAAAGATAGAGACAGTGCACCAAAGTTATTGACGAGGAAACCGCCACAGATCAACTGAATCTGCTTTGAAAAACTCCTGGGGCACTGACGTAGATGTGAATCCACTAGATGAAGTTTGATGATTACAGAATTTGTACAACTCCGACTTAGTCCCCTCAAGCCTTGTTGACAAACTGAATCTTCTCAAACTCGAATCCTCAAGTACCCCCAAGCGAATCTGCCACTTCAAAATCCACGGATGGCAAACCACAACACAATTGCGAACTCCACACAACTTCGAACTTTGCCGATTGCACAAACTTGAACTCCACAAGCTTGCACTCCAAGAACAATGTAGAAGATGAAATTCAGGTTCTTAAGCAAAAGGATTTGATCTATGTGTACATCATGAATATGGAGAAATATTTTGGAAAAGTTTAGAAACTCTCTTTGATAGCAGTCAAAATTCCTCACACGAAATAGGGATCAAATCCTTATATAGGATAGGTTTTGGAAATCAAAACGCACTGTTTGAATCCAATTAGAAAACTGATCTGCACGACATTCGTTCCCACGAATTGAATGTTCGTTCACACAAACCTCAATTCGTTCGAATGAACTATCAAACGAATGTGATTTGCAAGTTACTGGAAAATTTGTGGGATCGTTCGGTCGAATGAATTGCCCACGAATGGGTTTCTAGAAAATTTGTTCGACTTAAAGATAGAACGAATAATTCGTTAAAAGATACTAAAAGTTCATTGTTTTATTCATGTGAACGAACCCATTATTCATTCGAACGAACCCATGGTTCGTTTGAACGAATATGGTGTAAAACTTGTCAAATGATTAATAGGTCAATGAAGTACAATAGCCCACTTGTCAAATGATTTGAAGTATAAGGCAAAATCAAATGAGCTACCATTATTCACTGAACAATCTTCACTTTACGCAATTAGATATTAAAATAGTAGAACAAACTAGATGTATGAGAGTGTGTGTGAGATAGATCAAATCCAAAGACACCAATCACTTACCAATCCTTGCGATATGAGTATGAGAGAGTCATGCGGAAATTTGACAACCTTTAGCTGGAAGCAGACACATCTTCAATGGTCACAAGGCTTGAATACTCTAAACTCAATAACTTGGTGGACTTAACAACTCAATAACAGTTTTGTCAACCACGGATTAGCCAACACATTTGACGAATAGTCCTAACAGATTGAATAATTAGAATGTGATCATCTTGTTTCTTGAAGTGTCGGAGATGACTCCTATCAAGACATGTTTGTGTTACTTAAATCATGAGTTGGAGAATGCATAAAATGTATCCAACAAATGTCTGAAATAGTGAAATTTATTTTTGAATTGTGGATATATCTACAACGTGTCAAACATGTCTAAATATGTCCATTAAGTGTTAGTTGTCCAACATTTTCCTGACACAGAGATCACCTTTGTAGAAGTGTCCATCTTCTTTGGCTTTATGTTGATAACAAATGCCAAAATGGATATGATTGTCATTTTGGTTATATATATCATATAGATATTTGATGAGTAAGCCATGCACCTGCATCATGATGGGGACTTGAACCCTGCATTTTTTTTTCCTGGAAGTGGCAGGAGGACCTCTCATATTTTCATTTTACTGTTATTAACCTGGAAATGTGTATGCTTGTCATTTTGAATGATATAATTTTTACTTTTCTCTGTTGCTAATGATGAAAACATTAGAGGATGATTGATTTAAAACATTGTATATTATTCTAATTATTCTTTACCTGAAGGTTTTGGTGGATTTCACATCTAATTTTTGTATGTGTTGGCACTTTTATACACTGTAGGTTGGATGACTCGGATTCCGGATTATCATTTTCATCTGATACTGGTAGAATGAAAAGATGCGGAATTAGTATAGAGGGACTGACCACCACTGCTGGTCATTCAAACAATAACCGAGCAAAGTCATTAAGGGTAGGGATGAAAAGAGGATCTGAAGAACTTAAAACATTTGGTCGATCACTAAGATCTGGAGTCACCCGGGCAGCATTCCCAGAAGATCTTAAAGTGTCTGACCAAAAGATATATGATCCTCAAGACAAGTCTCTCCTATTTTGGAATAAGCTTTTGCTGATATCTTGTATTCTTGCGGTTTCTGTGGATCCTTTGTTTTTTTATCTTCCAGTTTTTGATTATGAATCAACTTGCCTTGGTATAGACACAAGTTTAGCATATACAACTACAACTGTGCGGACAATAATTGATGTTTTCTACCTTATACGCATGGCTCTCCAATTCCGCACAGCTTATATTGCACCATCATCTCGAGTTTTTGGACGGGGTGAACTTGTGATTGATCCTGCAGAAATAGCAAAGAGATATTTACATCGTTATTTTATAGTTGATCTTCTTTCTGTGCTACCTTTACCGCAGGTTTGAAGTTTTATTCTTTGTTCCGAGAGCTTACTCATATATGCACATAATTTAATTTCTGTGGAGATATAATTTGGAAGAATGTGTTTGTAGAGAGAGAGAGAGTTAGGATTAAATTATACATCTTGCAATCGTACTATGTACCATACTTCCTTCAATAACTTCTTGTGGGATCCATTTCTTGCTAAGGCCACTCCTGGGGATTAGATACTTCTATGCTAGTCATGCATTCTAACCCCAGTTTGGAGTTTTATATATGGATGGACTTTTCTTTATCAAATTGATACTTGACAAGTAATTGGGCGTGAGAGGGCTATTGCATCTAGTGGAGGGAGTAAAAAATTGTGAGTCCCAAAAGAAAGTTACTGAGGAGCACTAATGCTATATTACCAAGTTGTACACTTGGTAAAATTTAATCCTGGCTCTCTCTCTCTACACACACTCACCCACTCACATAGATATCTTATTGCATTAGAATTCTTTTATAGTTTACTGTAGAACAGTGGTGCAGTTGAATGACTTCTTCTTTGCAGCATTTTGCTCCATGGAGGCTAATGATATTGTAATACTGTTATTGAATTGGATTTTGTGGAGTCTAATGTGTTGCTAAATATGCTGCTTTTTGAAGAATAATTAGTCTCACCAGATGGGAAACTTAATGATCTTTATGGATGTATATTGCACTGTACAAGAGATTATTAATTTGCTAAACATCAAAATTTAGATCTAATGCATTTGAGGCTTTTGGTACTTCTTTCATCTTAGTGATTCCAAAGTAAGTGCTTTTTAAGCATGCTGTTATACCATAAGAATTAAGAACACGAATCCATTTAGCACCAATGGTTATGTGTTATAAAGAAACCATTCCTAATAAACTTCATTATCTCCATTCTAGTTAACATTAAAATGATTGACTGCTTTTATTATATATGAGTCGCAAACTTTTTGCCTGTTTCCTTGTTTTCAATCCTAAACTCCTGCAAAGTTTGCTAAGTTGGTCCACTTTGAGAAATTCATGATGAATGATCCTTGGAACAGACTTAATCTCAAATTTTGTATTTCACTTGAGTCCAATCAGTAGTAGCATTGGAGTTGGACTTCCGAATAGTGAAAACTGTAATGCTTGCATAGATCCTATTGTTAGTGACCAGCCTTTTCTTTAGCTTCTTGCAAGTGCCTATCAGGTTGATGGTTGTCACATCTTGGCAAGGTACATCACGCTAACATTTCTAACACTTAATTGCTTTGAAATATTTTCTGATCTTTGAAAACTCTTCCAAGCCAATTCCCAATTGCATGTTTAAGCTGTCATTGGTGAGAAAAAACCAAAAGGAAAAGGAAAAGTTAAAGGAGAAACAATTTTCCTCATATCAAATATAGTTCGAAAATAAATAAAAACTCCATTATCTTTTCCCTTCCCTCACTAAATTCACAAACCAAAACCGAATCATATTTGAGGAGGAGAAAAAAAATTTAAAAAATCCTTTTCCATTTCCCTCACTAAATCCATGAACCAAACAGAGCCTTAAGGTTCAAAGGTTGGCATGGACAAAAATTTTCATTTCACTATAGGAAATAATATCTATACAGTTCATAAATGATTAGTCATTTATTCATGACTTACTAGATAAACTTCTGAAAATATGGCATATTTATAAGTTTTGTCTATTATTTATTGTAGGACGGCCAACAAAAAATCTTGCCTGCACTATGTTCTGTAGGTTTTGGTCTTTATGAAATTAAATGTTTTTTTTGGGGGGAATGTCAAATTAAATGTATTGCAGTCATTCCAAGTAATTTATTTGTTACTACATAAGCATATTAATTGATGTCAACAGAATCAACTGAATTTTTGTATGTGTTGCCAGTGTTTGTTAGGGACCAGAAACAGGTGTCTTATGTTTTTCTCTTTTAACTTCTCATTATGTGCAGATTGTAGTATGGAAATTTCTTCAGAGATCAAAAGGTACAGATGTATTGGGGACAAAACAAGCACTACTGTTCATTGTGTTTCTTCAGTATGTTCCTAGGTTCTTGCGGTTTTTACCATTAAGTTCAGATCTGAAAAAGACCGCGGGTGCCTTTGCCGAAACTGCCTGGGCTGGTGCTGCATACTATTTGCTATGGTTCATGCTTGCTAGTCATGTAAGTACTTATCAAAACTAAATTCTTGCTAGTTACACGTAAGTAGCTGTGTGATCATGTACAAGATTGGTAATAGTTGTAATTCAGTTTATATGCACGGCTTCTTTGTTTCTCTTTTTGTTTGTTTGGATTTCACAGTATTTGATTATTTTACTAATTTACTCTATATTTTCTCCTCAGATTAGCCAGCCTCACTTTAAAGTATAGATGATGTAACAAGGATTCCAACATTTACATTAAATGAAATGAATCCTGATAATTGCTGTCCAGCAACATACTTGTTATTGAGTGCGGCACTGAAAAAATTGCTGAATCAGCTAAAACCCTTTGATATTTTCAATGAATTATGCCTATATTGACCAAACAATCTTGATTTTTTCCTCCTAAAGAAGTGTAGTAAAGATACTATATGATTGGTTTACAGCATGTTATTTATAACAGTGTCATGATACAACCTTTTTCTGGTTATTTCAAACTTCTGCCCAAGGAAATGAAGTGTGCAAGCCTGACAGTTGAAAAATATCCAAGTACATAATGACCATGCAGCTAAGGAACTTCCCCTTTCAGACATCCGCCTTGTGTTGTTCTGTGTCATTAACTATTATCTGCTCTTTTTCATATGATTGATGACCATGCTGCAAGTTAATCATCACCAACCCAAGAGTTCAGGACTAACCTTACACTATTAGAAGCTTTTAAACTGGCACTAAAAGATTGATACTGACAGATACTTCCACTGCAGTCCCCCAGGAATCCAACTTAGCAGTCCCCCCAGAGTCCCACTGAGGACTTTCCTTTGCAGACCTATGTGCCACCCAAAGATTTTAAGACCAAAGCCAACAAAGCCAATGTACAACCAAGTCACTAGCACACACCTTGAACACCATAGGCACCTTTGCCATCACCAAGCAGAGGCCGCTGTGCATCAGAGCATAATGGGTTGATTACCTCTTGGTCCTGCATTCTATATAATTGAATTACAAACTTATCATGTTACGTGATAGCATCGGTCTGCACTAATGCCAGTACAGCATTGCCTTGTCATACCAAACTGCTTTATTATAACAATTTTATCATCCTTTAAAATATGGTTGATGAGGCTTCCATTTTTATTCCACCTCTCCATCGCTCTGCAATACTGTTACTATTCCTCTGGAGGGTAGGCATTACATCTCCCTCTTGATCATCATTATCACTACTGTAACCCCCTCATTATTAGCTTGCACCTGAGGAACTTATATTCTGTGTTCTCATTAGCTGGAGCTGAAGTGGAACCTACCTCCTCTTGAACATCCACATCTTGTTTCGTTCGGTTCTCTAAACTCTTTTTTTCCTCCAACATACGAGCTTGATAAGATGGATCAATATTTGCCACATTTTTGCAATTACTGTAAGCATTATCATGATATGCATCTGAATTTTTCTACATCTTCAACCCTTTTTTCCCATCAGTCTTTCTAGGAGGTTCTACATGGGCTGCTGCACCCCCTCCCATCATTTTTTGTAGCCAAACCTCCTTGATATTTATAGGTTTTCTAGGATTAAATCTACAATTCCATCATGCTGTAATTTAAAACAATCAAAATGTTGCAGGTTGTTTTTCAAAATGGACTTCCTGCCAAAATTTCTAATTCCTTTCCCACTAATAACAAATTCCAAAACCCCAGATGCACTTGTTCTTGTGAGAAGCATAGTTACTTTATCTAATCAAACTCCTCTTGTGATTGTTCCAACAATAGAGAAAATGCTATTCTTATGAAGAATGAACCAGCAAGGGAAGTGAAACCTGAACCAGAATAATTGAGGTTTCAAAGCCAATAAGGAAGTCCAGTGACTATTCAAACACTTCCATTGTATGTCTTTTGATACAGCAAAATTCCCTTGTCAAGACAATGGGAATATCCTCAGTCTGCAAAAGAAAAATAGCACTTGTGGTAGATATATAATGGCACTTGACACTTTGATTGTTTAAATGAAGAAATCTAGCTGGTCTGTAGTTAAATTCTCAGCAGGGATAATTCAGAAGGTTTTGCAAAAGCAGCATAGTCTGCACAATATTGGATCTCAGGTCTTCCTTTCTAAAATTATTTAAGTTAGTTTTGATCAATCTGTAGCTTATTATTCAAGATGAGCTCATTGTCTTCCTTTGATAATGAGACATATGCTGAGTGAGAAGAATCCGAAACTTTTATAAAGAACCCATGGTTTGGCCACATCTCTGAACCAGTTAAGGCTTTATGAGATTTGATGAAAGTCTTAGCTTTCCTTTTTGAGTAGAACTTTTCCTGCACCCAAGCATTTGTCGATTTTATGGCTGGATCTGGCAGTTCCAGATATTTGACAAGCATCACAAGTACCATCAATATTGGAAACCTTAGCTGAACTGGTTTTCTCTGCCGCAGCTTCCCAGGTTAGATTGGTTTTTAGAGGAAGCAATTGATGGGGCCAGAATTGAATATGGTTGCATTTGGTTCATATAAATGCTAGCAAAATTGCAACGGATATATTTCAATTCATATATGAAACATAATGGACTGTCTCATTCTCCACAGAACATCCAGATGCCCCATTAATCTTTGTGGCTGTTCTTCCAAGTATTAGAATATATGACAAGTAACTAATACAAATGCCGGAAACATGAAATGATATACATCCAGATGCCCCATTAAATACTCTTGCATGTTATTTTGTAAAAGCTATCAGCAAAAGCACAGCACAAATTTTCTTAATCAGTATATGAACTTGTTTGATAACTGTTATTTATAATGTTACAGATAGTTGGGGCTTTCTGGTACCTATTAGCCGTGGAACGTAATGATGCATGTTGGGAGGAAGCTTGTATAAGTAGTGGGAAATGTAAAACAAATTTCTTGTATTGCGAAAACCAGAACATGGAAGGTTATAAAGATTGGGAGAGCATCAGCAAGACTGTTATTCATTCAAATTGCTCTGTTAATGAAGCACCATTTAATTACGGAATTTATGCCCTAGCTCTATCATCTGAAATTGTTATATCCAAGGATTTTTTTTCTAAATACTGTTACTGTTTGTGGTGGGGCCTGCAGAATTTGAGGTAAGCTGCCTCTTTTGTTATCCACTTGATATGATGTATAAGGTCTTATGTGTTCCCCCCCCCCCCCCCCCCCTTTTTTTTTCTTTTGGGCAGTTAGAATACTTGTTGAATGTCCGAGCTTAGACTACTTAAAATGAAGTTTGCGTATTTATTTTGTTCTCATTGGTGATCTCATTTCAAATTGATAATAATGTTGCTGGAATTTATGAGCAGAGCCACGGACACCCCTTCCAGGAATAATTGGCTGTTCTAAGCTTGCTCAAGTGTGAAGTATGGCCAAAACCTGAGTTATAATGTAGCTCTGCTTATTAAATCTAAGCATATGTGTATTATTGAATATATATATATATATATATAGTATGTTATGTCATTGTTTTAGGTCACTCTTACTAATAAGCGGATTATTATAAATAGTGTACTCTTGGATTCGTTTGTTAGTTTTCAAATCTCCAAAATAAAAGAAGATAATTGTGGATTCGTGGTTAGCTTGTGGATGTTTGGTGCTTTAACATTGTTATAACTCAAAGGTCACAGAATTTTTCTCAAAAAGACTGCAGTTATCCTACTCAGCAGCCTTGGTGGCCCTCCCGGACAAACATCCAGATGTTACATACAAGACTTCCATCCCCTTAGCAACTTGTCAAACAAGCATCTTTTTCGTAGAGTGTATTTGACTAATTATAGATCAACAGAAATTTACTTGAGCCTTTAGAAAGAATGCCAAGGTTCCAGTGTTTCTTTATTACGTATCCACTGAAAATTTATTTTTTTGCCTACACACAGACAAGGGTGGGGACAGGAGAGATGTGAATAGAGAAGATAAAAATAATCAAGAAATTAGAAAAGTTAATATCTGATTATTGGTATCTCATCTTTCAAACACCAAGAAGATATTTTAGATAGATGCCTCATGGATTTGGACAAAACTGAAGATTCTGCAACCAAGCTTATTTTAATGAAGTCAAACCACACTGTTGAGCAAAAAATAGCATTTTTAGGAGGAAAAAATGTTTCTAGCTAAGAAATCCTCAAAACTCCCATAAACATCACTGATGCTATTCAGCTAATTGAAACTCTAATATGAAAATTAAGAACTACAATATTCATATTTTGTATATTAGGCACCCCCTTGGTGCCTTTTAATATAGTGTACTGATCAAAAAAAATATTTTGTACATTAGTTTTTATTTTGGGTGATATTTTGTGACCATGTTACTTATCATACATGCATCCCTCCTCTCGCAATGGCAACAATAGAGAGGGATGGCAGTAGTTCCCGTTCCCCAAGCAAATTAGCTATGTGATGGGAAATGAGATCTTTGGAATGATCACTGGTGTCGGAATGACCCCTAAATTTGGTTCCCAAAACCTTTCCAGCATTGCAATTAGCAGGGAGGCTCCTTTAGCTGACTGCGTCATGATTTCAAGGGGATGGGTGCTATGAGATCCCCACTTTGGTAGTGCACATCAGGACTAGCCGACTAGGAGATAGAAATGGTAGATGCTTTCTTTGCCATCTGCTATGCTGCCTCGGTCGATAGGCAGATGGAGGACTCCCTGAGATGGGCGGGTTTTAAAGAAAGGAAAGTTCAAAGTCCAATCATATTACAAGATTTTGAGAGGAGAGGGGTCTCTTGGTTTTCCTTAGAAGGCCATATGGCATACAAAAGCCCCAATGAAGGTGGCTTTCTTTATTCAGATTCCTGTTTAGAAAGGATCTTGATACTTAGCAACTTTTTTGGGAGAGGTAAAGTCCTTCCAAACTGGTGCTGCATGTGTAAAGTTGAACTTGAAATGGTGAACAACTTTTGATCCAATGCCTGGTTGCTATGGAATTATGGGTTCTTCCTTTCTCCCTTTTGAAGATTCAGGGGTTTATGCCTAGCTCAGCTGGAGTGGTTTTGACTACTTCGAAGTTCGAATGGAGGTAAAAAGAATAGGGGAGTTAGAGAAGTGTGGTTAGAAGCACTTTTATGCCTGTGGTGGTGCATTTGGAAGGAGAAGATCAGGCACTCATTCAGAGAGGAGTTGTTCAATTTGAGATTAAAGCATATGATTAAGTTACCGGTATTTTTGGATACCAGGGATAGTGTCAGTTTTGACTGATTTTTCCTGTAGATTTTTTGGAAGATACAATCTTATAGTTTTTGCATGGGTTGTTTTTGTGTATACACAATGTGCACATGCGTTATGCACTACTGCGCATTTTATTGAATTACTTTTATCTATCTATAAAACAATCTATATTGCCAAATGCATTATTAGGGATAAAGTTTTATAGAGTTTCTATTTAAAAGAAATCCATACTGGCATATTTGCTTGTTATATGTTTGCTCATTATCATATTACTCAATGCATGAGTATTACTCATGCTTGTAGAATAAATTTCCAGTGCATGCATTAGGCAAGGCTCTCACTAGAATGATGACATATTGTTTTTCTAAAACAGTTTTTTCAAGTAGTTCACGGGCAATCCATCTTTAATATGTGGTTGATAAGTGAAACTTGCAATTTCCATGCTCTCTTTTGCTATCATCTACCCTTTCATGTACGAAGTTCAGCAATCTGCGGTGTACTTCAGTTACCAAAGCCTTTTTAATTTAACTGGTTTGATATTTCTCATTTTGCAGTACACTTGGTCAGGGGCTCCAAACCAGTACTTATCCTGGAGAGGTTATCTTTTCCATAGCAATAGCCATTTTTGGGCTCATCCTCTTTGCTCTTCTGATTGGCAACATGCAGGTGCGTTCAAAAATTTACTTCGTGGAGGCTTCATGGATGTTGATCCATTTTGATGAAATGTAACTGTTTGATTGAGAAATACGGAAGCCTCGGTGGTGAATTAATTTGCATAACTATTTTGTTTGAAACCATGCTGGTCTTATCGGAGAATTCTGCATAGTAGAAGCTGATTTCACACATAATATTGTCATAAGTTATTTTTATGAGTTTGATCCTTAATCTCTGGCTTCTTTACAAATTTCATACTTTGATTTTGTACTGCATGGTGGTGAATTTATTTTATGTAACTATTTTGAGGAACCTGTGCTCATATTATCAGGGAAATCCCATATGCCACAAACTAATTTGCACATAATACTGTCATAAGTTATTTTTTTTGTGTCTAGTCGTGATACAAATTTAGAAGTGTACTTTCATTCTAGTTAAGATTTTATTATGATTGAGGTTGATCTAAGTATTAGCTAGTGTACTCATACAACCTCAGTGGACTTCGAGATTTGCTTTGGAGGTCTATAAAATAATGTTAAGGTGAGACTAAACTACAATGGTTGCTTCGTGACTCAGCATTGAATTTGGAAGTGAGATTGACAACAATGGTGTTTTGTTGCTTGGTGAGACAGCATTAGATTTTAAATGACAGTATGGGGTGATGGAGAGAGGTGGTTCTTTCTAGGTATTTGAGTTTGGTCAGGAAGGATGTTTATCGTTTAGAAATCAAATAATTTATGTTCTTAGATATATTATAATTCCATTTTTTTTCTTGATTTAAATTATTACATACAATCCTACATTAAATGATTATTGCCTCTCCTTTTCTTTTGCTTCTAGATATCTGATACTTGGGCTGTATTAGATTTGACAATTGTACTCATGAAGCCAATGCACTCAATAACTTTTTGAATAGAAGTTAATGTTATATTCAGTACTAACGTCTGTTGCAGCCCTGTGTTAAAAGTGTTGGCATGGCATTTACAAGGGATGGAAGGTAGGAGTTTGAGCCACGCGTTGTGTGCGTGTGTTACCCAGATTAAGTAGATTACAGGTTCAAGTGCATGGTCCCATGGTAGAACCCTATCGTAATATATATAGCTTAAATGGATAGTTACAACACTATAAATATAAATTAAGAAATTAATAAACGTTGATATTACTAAATTGTTTGTTGAAACTTAGAACCTCAAAATCTTTTTAAATATAGATTTGGGTTAAGGGATAAAGTGCCATTGCATGGGCCAAGCTCAATTTGTCAAATGTGGTAGATAACACAGGATTAAGTCTGAGGGCAGCAACTCGTGTGAATAGAACCCAAGTTTAAGTTTGTACCATCCGCTCCTCCTGACACCCAGGACTGATGCAAGCAACACTAGGTGAAGGGATTTTGTGAACTTAAGTTCAGGTTGAAGGATTGACGTCCAATATGCATCTGTCTATTTATAAATATTATGCCGTGGACATATATACATATGAACAAATTTACTTGTACATTTACATTCATGTAAATATATCTAGGCTTGTTTGATTGACCTCTTGAATTCAATGGTTTCATTCACATTGAAATAGCGTTTTAAGATTGGAGTCCATTATCTTGAATGGAGCCATTTACAAAAAATAAGAAACCTCATACTGCATGATTTAAAATATTCTTTTGAATGGATCCACTCAAGATGATGAATTTCTACCTTAAAATATTATGTAAAGTGAATGACATCATTTAATTTAATGGCCAAACAAACAAGCCTTTTTGCTTTCAATTTTATGTATGTACATATTGTATGTGAAGTTATGAATTAGTTGACATATTTAGTCATGTTAATGTGTTTTTGAATATGTTTGGGAATACTGTTTTTGCTAATCAAGAACACTGAGAAAAGGGACACTAAAGCAATGACTGAGTAAATTTGGTCGAGTCAATTGGCTTTGTCAAGATTGTAATGCTAAGCAATCTAAGAGGCTACCTGAACCAGTCACTGTTTAACTGTGTAACAAGCCAATCTAGCTGATTGTGATGGAATCTATTTCTTGCTTTAATTTTAGGAATATGTTCAACTCTCCCAAATCCACTGAATCATGGATGTTAATTATCAGTGCAAATCAGTTAATGGATAGTACTTGCTTAGCATTTTAACTAGGAAAGACAGCTTTTAGGCTTGAAGCAAAATCATATAATACCACTTGAGTTTTGTATGTCGTGTGATTGCAACAGACCTATCTTCAGTCTCTTACGGTTCGTCTTGAGGAAATGAGGGTAAAAAGGCGTGATTCCGAGCAGTGGATGCATCATAGATTGCTTCCACAGGAGCTTAGGGAAAAAGTTCGCCGTTATGATCAATACAAGTGGCTGGAAACAAGAGGAGTAGATGAAGAGAGCTTGGTCCAGAGTCTACCAAAAGACCTCAGGAGGGATATCAAGCGGCATCTCTGTCTGAATTTGGTGAGAAGGGTAAGTATTCTTTATTATCCTTTGTTAATGCTTAACCATGCCATCTTATTTATGTATGTATGATCAACATTCTCTTGAATCATCACTAGGCTTATAGCTATGATCTTCTGACTTCTATTATATCACTCACTAACCGGGTTGGTGGCGTTTCCAGGTTCCTTTATTTGCGAATATGGATGAACGGTTGCTTGATGCCATTTGTGAACGACTGAAACCAAGCTTATACACGGAGAATAATTATATACTCCGGGAAGGAGACCCGGTTGATGAGATGCTCTTCATTATCCGTGGCCGCCTAGAGAGTGTAACTACAGATGGTGGGAGGAGTGGATTTTTCAACCGCGGTTTCTTGAAAGAAGGTGATTTTTGTGGGGATGAGCTCCTAACATGGGCGCTGGATCCTAAAGCTGGTTCAAACTTACCACCGTCCACACGGACTGTGAGGGCGCTGACAGAGGTGGAGGCATTTGCCTTAATAGCAGATGAGCTGAAATTCATCACCAGTCAGTTCAGGCGCATTCACAGCAGACAGGTTCAGCACACTTTCCGGTTTTACTCGCAGCAATGGAGGACTTGGGCTGCCTGCTTTATCCAAGCTGCCTGGCGCAGGTATTCTAGGAGGAAAATTGCTGAACTTCGTCGCAATGAAGAAGAAAGCGAATTAGCTGGGGATGCTGCATCCAGCCTTGGTGCGACCATATTGGCATCACGGTTTGCGGTGAAGCTTCGTAGCTCGAGTACTAGGGGCTTGGTAAAACTGCAGAAGCCCCCGGAACCCGATTTTGCTGCTGATATTGCAGATTAATCCGTGTTTGACTGAAATGGTGATTCTGCTTACTTTTACTTGCCATTCTTGATTGTAAAGAAATGTGTTTTAGTTTATTAGTATCTATTTTGTTAATGAGTAAGACCTCAAGATTGTACGGCAGTGATTCTTTTGACAATTCAACTTGGTTAGGGTTAGTTTGGCAGTCAGGAAACTGAAATAGTTCTCTCCAACAATGACATTCAGTTGAGTTGATTCTTATTTCTGCAATGAAACCCTAAGTTTGGCGCTTGGCCACTGACATCAAGTGAAATTTTATTTTTTCATTTCATGGGTTTTGAAATATTTGCTGGTGGACTTGATTATTGGTTTCTTTGGTCTCTCTCTCTCTCTCTCTCTCTCTCTCTCTCTCTCTCTCTCTCTCTCTCTCTCTCTCTCTCCACAAACTGTATGATTAATTTTGTTATGAGTATTTTTTAAGGAAAGAATCAAATCTATACATATACTTGTAAAAAGAGAGGGGATCACTCCAGCTGTGAGGGATAATAATTCTCTCAACTTTAATACGCTAAGGGAACTTAAAAGGTTTGGTGCTATTATCCCAAAATTTAAAGCCAAGGTATATAGTGTTAATATATAACTTAAAAGGTAAGGTAAGCTAAGGTATATTTAACACAGCTAGTAGGGAGATTTGCAAAATTGTAAAACCTCAAGATCACAATGGTAGTACCTAGGCTTGCACAAAAAAACCGAGAATCCTGGACCTAAACCAACCCGACATTGAATTGGTTGGGTTCTAAAAAAAAAAAATCCGGATTAGTCCAGCTAACTTTCACCAAACCATTGAGAATGTCAACAACTACCTTAGCACTAGATCAAATCCAGCTTTGGTGCAACCATATTGGCATCACGGTTTGCAGCAAATGCTCCGCTTGGTAGGCTATGTTCTGGCGGGTTGGTGAAAATGCAGAAGCCCCAGGACCCATTTTGCAGCTGATATTGCAGATTCATCAAGTGTCCGAAATACGGATTCTGCTTACTGACTTGATTCTTATTTCTGCAATCAAACTCATCTTAAAAGTATTGAATGGAAGAACAATGGATTAGAAGCCCTCGGATGCTCTCTTGAATCCAAATAAAAACAGTCTTTCTTCAGAACAACTTTTTGAGAGACACTGTATTTCTCAATGTTGGCTTCAGCTACACACCAAACACAGGAAAAAGAAGAAAATAGGTTTCCGCTAGACCCTCAAACGGAACGTCCTGTATTCACTGGAAATTAAGATTAAATCTATTTTCACTCAAAGTACTTTAGCTGGGGCAAAGAAAAACGTTACAGTAACTTGAACCTCCAACTTAATATTGTATTCTCCAGCCTTGCATCCCTGATCTTTAAAACTTCAACTCTCACTTTTTAAGGAGCTCCAGATACTGTTTCCATTGCTGCTGTTCAACTACGCCATGCAGAAGATGCCTCCAAATCAACATCTTCCTCCCACCATGTAGCATTCTGCAATATCCAATCACATTGTAAATACAACAGGTTTCAATTCAGTGATTTGTAAGAAATGATGTTTTTGCACTTATTTTATACTTTTGGTTTAATGTCATTTTACTTTAAATGCAAGACAAATATATTTCGACATCAATTTTTCAAAATGGAAATTGCTAAGAGGTATGGCCACAGAAACAAGGTGCCCATCTGATGATGGCTAGACGGTGAGAGAGAGATAAGAGAGGTATTTCTATGGAAAAGAAACTAGACCTTGTAGCCTCTTCGAAGAAATTCAAGTGAGCTTCCTTGTTCCTCCTCCAGTCCTAGGACCCTCAACAGTTCTTCCTTGGTCTGCAGCATTCCATATAATGATTAAAAAAAACACCGCCACACTTAACAAGTGAACCAATCATGATGCAAATGGAATTGCAAGAGTAAGACGCATATTTACCTCACCCAGTGTGAAGCGAGTTGCACTCTCTGCTACACAAGCATAAGAACCATCTGCTTGCCTCAACATCACCTGCCAAGGTCCTGCAAAAACGCAAAGTAAGGCGAGGCTTTGGACTTCATGTTGGCCCGACCTACAGTCTGGCCATCAACCACATATTGGTATGGTAAAAACTGTGGATTTCTTGGAGAGAGGAGAACCAAACAAAGGAGGCAGCAATCAGTAACACATTGGTAACAAAAACATAATGTCTAACTGCTAAAGGTTGTTTGGATATCCCCTTGGAAATGAAATAACTCGATTGTATTTTAAATAGCATTTGAAATGAAATCAATTCCTTTCTTATAGGACTCGGAATGATGTTTTATGCATCAAAATGTTGGAGAACTAAAAAACATGTTCATAAAATGAGCATGACCTCATGTGAATGTTGAGATGAATGTGGAAAGGATAAATAGAGATGAATGCATCTGTGAGACGTTGAATTAGTACCAATGGAAAGGGAATATACAATGAAGACTAATAATTGTACCATTGAGTAAGAGTGACATGGTCCAAGTTGAGGGTAATGCTAATGGAAAGGGAAGACAAAAAATTAGAGATCGACATGATAATGTTAGTGAAATTATGGGCATAGACAAAGTGGAACAGTGAAATAAGATTCAGATAACTAACCCCCAGTAGTTGGGAGAAGGCTTCGTTGAGTTGAGTATCCCATACTAAATATGAGGATCACTTTTACAACTTATGAAATATCATTTACAATGTATATTCACTTTTTTCAACAAATAAATGCTTTTATCATTAGTCCGTTTTGTTTATTTAGTGACTAAAACTCCACTACATGATAAAAGTGTGCTTTCAAATGCTATAAAAGGAAAAAATGGAACTTATTTATCTCCATAACATTTGCATGCATCATAACTTCTAAGAAAATGATTACTGGAACAGCCAAACGAGACAAACTTCACAGGTTACATTTACAAAGAGTAAATTTACAATCATATAGCCTCCACCTCTACCCCCACTTCAATAGCTGCGCAGACTCTGGAAATGACGCTTATTTCCTCATTCTAATGGGGAAGCAGCCATACGAAAAAATTAGAACTTCATGCTAAAACCTGAATAGAGGTTTATGCTGTCCCTCTCTTAAGTAAGATAGAGATAAAATTTCAAAAGTTAAATTATTAAACAAGTACTCAGGAAACATCACTTATCAAAAAAAGGAACCATCAACGGATGATGCTGGTCCATCTGATTTATCACTAAAAAAGGAACCCTTGCTGAGTCCACAGATTGTGACTAGTCTGAATCAGCATTTGTTAAGAGAATAAGACATTACAGGAATCTTGTAATGTTAAAATTCCACATGAGCTTCCAAATATTCTCTATTTTCTTCTTCTTTTTTCTTTTCCCCATTCCGTTTCATTGGATGTACACTCAAAAAATAGACAATTAGGTCCACATAGAGTTCATGCATAAAAAGTTAAATTAGGCACTCAGAAAATAAAACCCTTATAGTAGAACCACCCTGACTTTTAACCTGATAAAATCAATTTCTCACCAGGGTATTGACGGAACAATGCTCCACTGTAATTTACAATATATGGTGCCACAGCAACTGTCTTCCATGTTAAAAAAAATAAGATGTCATTCAAAACTGGAATTGAAGAGAGAGAGAGAGAGAGAAATCAGTGAGCAAAGATGAGGTACCTTAGAGTACTCTCTTGTTCGAATATAGAACACGGGGACAAATTGAGAAAGAAATCGATAGTGTAAATCTTTGGTTGGAAATCCCAGAAGGCCCAAGTCAGCACTAGAGAGTTCAATAATTTTTTTAGGCAATAAAAATAAATTTGATGAGAGCACGATTAATATCTATCAGAAGTTAGGTAACCCATTCAGTTTACCGCAATGTGTCAAGCTCCAGGTTAAAAAGAAGGCAGGGGGTCGTTGGAGCAAATTTTTCCTGCACATCCAAGACAGATTTAGTAGGAAAAGAATCAACCACAACTCAAAGATATGCACTGAAACAAAAATCAAAACCAGGGTGCTGGAAAAGGTGACAAAAAGATTAATCAAATATAACATTAGCTTCTAGCTACAGAAAAATCCTAAAGTTTTTCCTGTATCTTACAAATTCCAAACTTTTTCCTGTATGTTGAGCATGAGATCGAATTTAATAAGATTTCAAGAATTTCAGGTAAGATTACACACAAAGGTGAAAGATATCCAAATGCCCAATCATAGTGTTATTCCAAATATTTACAGGAGAAAGGAGCATGATGTGAAAATATATTCACCTATTAGTATACATAATTCATGAAACCCGGTAGTATGCAAGTACAAATACATAAGTAGCCTTGTAATGTTTCAATACAGCATGAACAGTCTTCCAAACATTAAAATATTATATTAAAAGAAAACGAACAAGGATACAGCATATAATTCCCATGGAGTCATGGACAGGTCTGCTCTGAAACAATCATTGAATGCTTAAAGACCGGATATGCACTTACCTAAACCTAATAGCCTGGTTATATGAAAAGTTTCTAAATCCACATTAAAAGCATACAATACATTGAACAACAGCTGAATTTTAAAGAACCATTGAGAACAGGGTTAAATTGAATTACCCTGGATCTTCTAAATTTAATGTGTCATAGATACTGTGAAAATAATCATCCAGATATGCTCACTCATTAAGATATATCTAAAATATATTTAGCAGTTTATAGGAATTTCCTTAAATAATTGATTGCACAATTTAGTGTACGAAATGAGGGCAATCTAAGGTTGCTATGCCAAATTAATAGAGGATTTAAATATCTTACACCATGGTTAGTACCGTCAGCAATATACTTGAGTTAGTAATGGATCATACAAGAAAAGGCTAAGGTTAAATCTGCATGTCAAAGTGTAAAAATCAGGTGAGAGAACATTCTAAAAGCAAAAGACACCATACCATATACTTCTCTATGTCCGATAGATCGCGTGTGCTGCAATTAATAAATATATACAGTGATGGTGGCTCAGTGGACTGCCAACGACCTGCATTCATAAGAAATGGCATAAAATATAGAAGTTAAAGCTATTACATGTGAAAATTGTTAAAAAGATATCAAATGCTACAGATGCTCATTAGATTTTTCTTGATACAAATATGTGTAAGCATTGCACACCCGTTAAAGGAAATTGATGGTTTTATTCACGATGAAGAAAAGAAGTGCTTGATTTTGCACACAATGAGCATTTTACATTTTTTTGCCAAACCACAAAAACTTTGAGGTTTCTGAAACCAGAAATCTTCTGTCCAGGTTTTCTGAAATAATGTTGACCTAACCCTGTGTTGTACTAGCTAACAGCCCCTCTTCATCAGCCTTTGAAAGAGTATAATTTTCCTATCCCAAATAAATGGGGCAAAAGTTTCGGAACTGCCCTTAGCTTACAAGGTTGAAATAACACTAATATGATAATAATGGTAAAAAATCACAAGAAGAAAAGCTATACTTTAACAGTTTGAACTGACCGCGTACCTATAGACACAACCCACTCCCTTGAGTTTAAGCTAGGAAGCACAGATATTCTATTTTGGTTCACGTGTTGGACACTTCCCAGGACAAGTGTCGGACATTTGAAAAAAAGTGTCCAAATTTTTTTATTTTTTCTGAATTTTGGACACAATCCAAACACGTTTTGGATACTTTTTTGTTTTATTTTCTTCTTCTTTTTGTTTGAATTTTTTCCTCTTTTTCTCCTCCTCTCCTTAATTCTTTTTTTGGTTATATATATACATATATATGTTTTATGTAATAGATATTAAATTTGTTTTGGAGCTTAAATCATGATGTAGATGATTAAATAAAGAAACTCTTGAATTTTTATTTAATGACTTATTATTTTGATCTTAATAATATTTTTGTGATTTGCGTGTTTTTATGCTAATTTTAATTAAATAACGTTAAATTTTATTATATGGTCATATAAAAAAAATTAATATATATATATATATATATATATATTCAATGTATCCGTGTCTTACTTTTTTAAAAATGACGTATTTGCGTATCCGTGTCGTATCCATATCCATGCTTCTTAGAGTTTTAAGGAAAGTAAAGCATCACTCAACATACAAACATGGGTTTGAAAGAATGCTAATAATGTCAACTTATTATATAAACATGCAACAATAAGATAAAAGCTAAATCAAACAACATAAAAAGTAATCAATATTTTTTTTACAATTAGTAAACCACTAAATTCACGAATAAAAGCTTTTCCTTTTGTCCTAATATTACCATATAGAAAAGCACATTATATTAGTCATTACAACTATTATAATTGCCGATAATTGGCCTCCCGCTTCACCTTTGAACCTTAAAAACACTCTCATAGTAATTGAATGTGAAAAATGACAATGATTCTTGAAATGACTGTTAGTAGTTTTACCTTTTTTAGAAGGTGTTTTGATATGAAAAAAGAATGATTGTATAACTAGAGAAGTTGAGGGAGGTGACTGTCAGATTCGGACATACAAAAATCTCAGAATATGAAATTTCTTCTTTTTTTCTGCATTTACCTAATTGTATTTTCAAGAAGCTTTTTATGCATTTACCTAATTGAATTTTCAAGAAGTTGCTCCTAAGTCACTTGCAACAATTTGATTATAATAATCAAGCCTCTCATGATCGAAAGTCATCAGGATCTGCTCTAATAATTGAAGTAGCAAAATAAATCATTACTCCCAATGGGATAGCCAAATCGTTATACTTCTTTGTCTGTTTTATAAGTAGAAGAATAAAAATATCGAACAGGCATAGATACTGTTAAACTGTGTTGATTGTGAGTCTCTTCTATTAGTACCTTCAACAACCATAGAAGTATGGTCATGAACACCATATACTTTACTAGGACCCAATACCCCCCCCCCCCCAACACCTTCCTTCCCATGAGTTGTGTACCAATGGCTAGGGGTGCATATGGGTCAACTTACAAAAGAACCGGAACCAACCCGACCTTGAACGTATTATATATATTTTAGAACCGACCCATGTGCAAGTATAACTCCAAATAAAAAATATTTATAAAAAAATAAAAAAAATTATATATATAGTGTGATTTACAAGTACTATATATATATATATATTATGCATTTACGGCATTAATATATATAATTAATTAAGATGTATATAATATTTCATGATCCAGTTGTTGTGTGTAGACCCACGAGCAAGATCCTTATCTCGTTGTCGGCAAACAAACAATTACCCTTATTTTATAGTTTATATTTCATAATGAAATACATAATATAACGTGCACATATATATAAATTGTTGTACATATATTTTTTATTGTTTATATATATATATATATATATATAAACTGTTGTACATATAATATATATAACATGTTATATATAAAATAATTTTTTTATCAGTAAAACTTGTTATATATAAAATATATATAATATGTACATATACATACATACATACATACATATACATATAACCATAAATACATACATATATATAACTTGTTATAATCTGTATATATACATAATATATATAACCTGTTATATATAAAATATATATAATATGTATATAACATATATACATGCATATAATTGGAACCGAGTTTTTAGAGAGAGAAATAAATAGTAGATTTGGTATGCCAGGTAGAACAGGATCCGACCCGAATATTTTCGAGTTGGGTCAGTTCAGTTCTAATTTTTTGTAACTCGAACCGAACCGATTCGACCCAAAACTATATAGTTAAAAAATTAGAACCGAACCGACCCAACCCAAAAATATTTGGGTTGGATCCGGTTCTACCCGGCACACCAAATCTACTATTTATTTCTTTCTCTAAAAACTCGGTTCCAATTATATGCATGTATATATGTTATATACAAATTATATATATATTTTATATATAACAGATTATATATATTAAGTATATATACAGATTATAACAAGTTATATATATGTATGTATCTATGGTTATATGTATATGTATATGTATATATGTATATGTACATATTATATATATTTTATATATAACAAGCTCTACTGATAAAAAAAATATTTTATATATAACATATTATATATATTCTATGTACAACAGTTTATATATATATATATAAATATATAAACAATGAAATATATATGTACAATAGTTTATATATATGTACAGCAGTTTATATATATATATATATGCACGTATATATTATGTATTTCATTATGAAATATAAAAATAACGGTAATTGTTTGTTTGCCGACAACGAGATAAGGATCTTACTCGTGGGTTCACACACAATAACTGGATCATGAAATATTATATACATCTTGATTAATTATATATATAATATATTAATGCCGTAAATGTATAATATAATATATATAAATATAGTACTTGTAAATCACACTATATATATAATTTTCTGAATTTTTTTATAAATATTTTTGATTTGGAGTTTGGTTATTGGATTGGGTTGGTTTATCCGAACTTTAAACCGGAACTAACCCGAATATTTTGGTTTTAGAACCGACTCAACCCAACCCATTCGGTTAGGGTTGGGTTCGGGTCCGTTCGGATCTACGGTTCTCGGTTTTTTGTGCACTCCTACCTATGGCTACAGGGGCATTCACTAACCATAAAACCAGGGTACCAACTCAACAGTTCATTTCTCATGCCAGCATGATGAACAGATGTAAGTAGCAGACTCACTTCCCCAATTCATGATAATTGAGGTTTCTTCCACATTCCAACCAATTAAAGCACACACTAAAGCTCACATACCTGTTTAGAAGCAAGGAACATAAATCAAAACATTTCCTCTCAGCAGTCTCACGAACATTGACCAACAAATGCCACTTCACTTTGCAAATAATAATTGATACTTCTACCCCCTAGCAAGCAAAGAAACAAACGTGCAAATGCACCTACCCACCAACTACTCATATTCATAAATCAGGATATTTATATGTTAAGGAAGGAAAGAAACATGCCGCTAGTGCGTGCATGCATGCACACGTGTGTGTGTGTGTGTTTTGGGGGGGGGGGGGGGGGACAGACTGGCTGAGATTTTTTTCTTCAATTCTTATACCCTGCATTTGCATCATAATTGATCAATCCAAGAGCAGCTCAAGTGTCCTAGAAGTTTCAAGAATAGAATAACCAAGTGGGTTTCTTATAAATTTCAGAACACTGCAGCATTTGAATTTCTAGAACCAACCTTCATTATCATCCTCAAAATCAAAATCCAAGGTGTCCCTTATAGATCTGAAGAACGCGCTGACAGCACCACCGGGAATATCGTCCAATGAACCTATGGTTATACCATCAATCTGAAAGAAATAATCAGAGGTGAATTTCAGATAACCCTTCAGAATTTAATATAAAGGTTCCCCAATTTCTGAAAACTTTGCACGGAAATATGCATGGATACAAAATCAAGGAAAAAATTTAAGTCAATATTAGTATAATTATTGCACATAGATTGTAATATTTTTAGAACAAACATTATGTTGGCAACACTAGTGTGTGCAAGTGATCTCGATAACAAATACATATGTTTGCGGTCACTGGCTCCACCCAATCCACCCACCCCATCCCTAGCCACACCACTTGAGCTGAATGAAGAGACAGCACCTGTCTCGAAAGGATTGCCTCATGAGGAGTTAAACACCCAACACCACCACAGAGAACATCCCCTGATACTGAACCTACTCAATACTACAGCAGACCAAAAAATAGAGATAAGGCTATAATGAGATATTCTGTTACCGAGTCAAGAGCTGCTCTAAAAAGCTGCGAGGCCCTACGCTTTTCTGGCTTATCAGGAAACACCTATAATTAATACACTTTGTTAGAGTTCATTTCTTTTCTTTAAGCAAAAAGTGCAATATATTCGCAATATATATATATGAAAAAAGGTGATTCTTTTCTTACAATGCAAGCTCTTGTTTCCTTCTTTTCCTTAAGCTTTCTAACAACAACCAGGGCAAGTTGAATATTGGCATCACTAAACTCATCTGAAGACCCCTTCACATATTTAGGAATTTGAAAAAATCATTTATCTGGTTTAATAGGTTCTAGAAACAAGTTAATATAATGCCAATCACGAGATCAAACCCACCAAAAAAGGAAACAGGATACAACGAATAACTGTGCCATGCAACAAAGAGTCATAACAAGAAGAAGATTACAAATAATTGTCATCATGATAGATAATAAGAGGGGCAGTTTGTGAAGCATCATACCATCAGACAGCTAAATAAGTTGAAAGTGAAGAGAGAGTACCTTATAAGAAGAAATGTCGGTAGGCAAGGGCCTGATGACACAAGCCAGGGGAAAAGAAAAAAAAAAATCTGTCAGGAGAGAAATGGCAACTCTCTTGAAAGCCTGAACATTGAAATTAAAAAATCATGAAAGAATATTGGGGAAAAAATTGATATCCTCGAAACAAAACTTGGTCGGAGAAATTTCAAAACTCAAAAAGAAATATGATGCTCCATACAATTTATCTAGATTGAATATTTGTGGATGTTACATTAACTTTATTCAGATCCCATAACCTGATCCCGTTCCATATAATTACTAATTTGTAAATTGTTACATATATCCCAAATGAGCTTATATATTACATCATATGACTACAGTAAGATCCCATATTTATGTGTGCATGTACCCTCCATGTGGAAACATGGTGGCTTGAACTATTACTGAAACTCTGCTGTAATTTAATTATCACCATAGACTTCTGAACTTTTCTCCTGATAATTTTTAAAATAATTCCTAAATGCCAAATTACCCAGACAGCCAAATCTTTTCAAGTACATATTTTCCACCGTAAGCAGTGGCGGAGGGAGGAGGGCCATTCCCCCCCACCCCAAAAAAAATTTATTTATTCATAGTATATTTAACTTTTGCCCCCCCTGCTATAATTTTTGGATCCACCACTGACCATAAGGAGTGATTCAAATTATTGAAAAACTTGAAAAGCAAGTCAACATATCAAAATTTAGCAATAGTAAAATGAATGATGTAGAAGATTTAAGAATGGACCTTGATGCTACACGCACACACTTGGGTTGGGATTGAAAAGAAAAATGTGTTTCTCATGTTATAAGCAGAAAGGAACTAGAATCAGTGGTGATGGTGGTTATCATGACAGGTGTTGTATAAAACGTACGAGAGACAAGGAACTATAAGTTCACTGCCAACTAAAACATAATGTATAGCTGACAATCTGAAATATATTGTAAATAAAAAACTAAACAGATTCAAAATAAGGGACAGCCATAGTCTTGCTCTTGCAGATATCAACATCACTTGCCATGTAAACATTTTAGGGCATCATTCTTTTCATGTTATTGACATTTTAAAAATAAAAAATAAAACTAAATTTTTAAATTTTGGAGCAGCTTATGATCTTGTGAATATCACTTGTAAATTCATCACCATTATTTATATATGCATCTCCACTGTAACAATTTTTGCAAAGCACTTCATTAAAGCGTCTATAAGTAAATCGGCTCCCGTAATTACTAAAAAATCTGGATACAGATAACCATCCATGAAACTCTAATTACTGAAAGGGCATTGCCTGAAAGTTCGAAAATCAATTGCAAGCAACAATAACAAGTGGGTCTACGAAGAATTATTCAAAAAATATTTGTCAGGAATTTAAACTGGGAATTAGCAACAAGAAAGAGAATTACGGGAACTCAATTTCGACACGGGTCTTTCCATCATCAAGAGCATAAGCGAGACAATTCGCGGCATCCGTGAGGAGAACCTCGTAGGATTTGGGCTTGTAAACTGAGACACCGAGCTTGGGAGCGACCTCTTGTGGAGCTTCTTTCTTGCTGCAATGAATTTGGCTGAATGGGTATCTTGGGAAAGCTTGAAAAATGGAGGAATTGAGGCGTGGACGAGAAGGGAGGAGAGAGAAAGAAGGGATGAGAGAGAGGGAGGGGTGCGGTGTGTCGGACTGCGGCAGAGAAGAGAGTGTGGGAGGTAGTAAGAATCCTACTGACATGGCCATGTCAGTGGCTGGTTTGATGAGAGAGAAGGGAAGAAGAGGGAAAGGCTAAAGAAGTTGATAAGGAATTTGAAGGCTATACTCTGTCTCAGAAAATTACTGGAAAGCTCTTGAGAAGCTTTGGTAAAAAGTTGATTATTCAAATCTATTTTTTACTTAAAAATAATTATTAAACAAAAAGTATTTGATAATCATTTCTAAATTTAAGTAAAATAAAATAAATTTTATTTTTAATTTATTTACTTATTTAAGTAAAAAAAAAAATCAAAATATTCATAAAAAGTAATGTTAAATGGTATAACTTCATTCATCCCAACTCATTTTCTCCTGTTTGGGTTTAAAAAAAAACACAAAGTAGAATGATTTTATGCTTTGAAAAAAAATATTGGCCTTTATAATGAATTAGATAAACCTAGAGGAAGGTTGGTTTATATTCCATGAATGAGTAGTGCTAAGTGTTCTTAATTGTATTCTGAACGTGATGTGTCGTGATACAGTAATTTTAAAAATCTCATTATACAAGACGCATCATATTAAAAATAAAATAACAAAATATAAATTAAAGATACATAATATTTTTCTTCTATGAATAAGAGTAAATAGGACTATTTTTAAGTGAAAAAATACTCTTATGGTATATAAAACCTCTCCAACATAATTAGCTAAAACTAATAAGAGATATAAATTAGAGACATATAACATTTTTATTCTACGAATAAGAGTAAATAAGACTATTTTTTAAGTGACAGAAAATACTCGTATGGTATATAAAACCTCTCCAACGTAACTAATTAGAACTAGATCAGTCACTATGTCCTCCTTGTTAAGGAGAGATTATAAGTTTATATTTTTTTTTTCAAATTTTTAAATCTTTGCCAAGTTTTAAAAGTTAGAATAAATTAGTAAATATTAGAAAATTGTAAAAATAAATAAATAAAATTGACAGTTTCGTTATTTTGAAAAAAAAAAAATATATATATATATATAGTATTTTGTAAAGTAATGCGGTCAATGTAATTTCAGAAACCTCAGGAAGGTCAATACAATTGTCATAAATCTCAGGAGAGGTCAGTGTAATTTATCCTAATATATATTATGTATATAAAATATTTTATTATAATAAATGTTAATATATTATGTATATAAAATATAGTGTTATAATATGTCAAATTTAAAATATTTACATTTTACTTAATTTAATTTAAGAAAATCTTATATAATTTAATATTTAACATATTATAAAAAATGTAAAACTATATTTTTTAATTTATAATATATAAAATTAAGATATGTGTTATATTTAATTAGTTAGGATCGTTAATAAATTGGATCAGATCAAATACTTCATATTATATTCAGATAAATAAATTAGATTCTGATCAAAATGTTATTCATTCATAGCCTACACATACTTAGGTCATTTTAGTATGCTAAAATAAAACAGTCATTCTATAGAATAAAATAAGAATTACTCATTAAGATCAAATAAATATTTAAAATAATTTTTAATAATACCAAATAAAAATTTAAAAATTAAAAATTAAAATAAACATTTATGAAATAAATACCCTCCTGCCACACCAAACACGACTTCAATGCAATGAACCATAGAAACAAAGAAAAGAACTGACATAAATTATTAGAAACAAAAATGGGTTGCCTTTTCTTCACATGGGCTGTGGTACTCCATTTGTGGATTCCCAAAAAGAAGTTCTTTGTATTTCTGGCCCAATTTTTAATGAAAAAAAGTTGGGGCTTTGACTGGCATGTGGAACAATATGTCAATATGTGGGAAAGGTCTAAACTTTTTTTTTTTTTTTTTTTGGGGTTAGAAAAAGGTCTAAACTTTAAAGCTATTCACACTTTGCACTTAAAAAAAAAAGTATTTATTTAATAATTAAAAATTATCTTTTTACAAAATTAGTTTTTGAATAAATTATATTAATTTTCTTAAAATTTATCACAATTATACTGATTTTTTTAAAATTTTTAAAATTAGATTAACCTCTTTTATTTTATCTGGTAATATATAGATATCATTATTCAGTCAATTTTTTTTTTTAAAATAACAAAATTATCTCTTACATATATTTTTTTCAATATTTTAAATTTTGACCAATAAAAACCTTCAATTTTTTTGTAAATAGAAAAATTTTAAAAAAATTGGTTAAAATTAAATAAGTGTAAAAATAAATAAATAAAATAGACAATTTTGTTATTTTGAAAAAAATTAACAAAGTAAGATATCTGTATAAATTTAGATAAAATAAAAAATATTAAAATAATTTCAAAAATCTTTAAAAAAACTCAATATAATTATCATAAATTTCAAAAAAATTAATATAATTCACTCATATTTCTTTTAGAATTTAAGTATACAGGTAAAAAGTGGATATAGCTCACTCCTAAACATATATATATATATATGTATGTATGTGTGTCTTTCTATATATGTGTCTTATATGATTATATATAATATATTAGTATTAATTTATTTATTTTGGCTTCTTTGGTTTGGTGACTTTGGTCTTTGGCCGAAAGTGTTCTTTTACAGCAACTCAACCGTACAAGTGGGAGCGAGGGGACCACTGAGCGGTTAACCATAGGAAGGCACGTTAATGATTGCTTAAAGGTTTTATTAATATATAATCTAAGTTATTAGCACAAGGACAAAGGCTTGGATTTTGTTAATTTTTTATGGGTCCTCTACTTGTTTAGTTGCATAATTACGGTCCACAAGCCTAAGTTGCCAACACGTGCTCTCACTCTCTCTCTCTCACTCTCTGCATGTGTGTGTGTGAGAGAGAGGGGGGACAATAAGTATGAACATGACTCCAAGTATTTAGTGCCCCACACCTCATATGAGTGGGATTCATCATCATATTTTAATAAGTAATATTATGCTAACTTAATAATTCTAACAAAAATATTTATAGAGTTGATGTGACAGTATTATATTGATTTTATATCACATCATGATTCTAACAAAAATATTTATACAATTGATATGGTAGCATTGTATTAACTTTATATCACATCATAATAAGTAATATTATGCTAACTTAATAATTCTGGCAAAAATATTTATACAGTTGATGTGACAGTATTATATTGATTTTATATCACATCATGATTCTAGCAAAAATATTTATACAGTTGATATGGCAGCATTGTATTGATTTTATATCACATCATGATGTGATATAAAATTAATACAATGCTGTAAAACTAAATTAACCAATACAATGCTTTCACATCAGCTGTGTAAATAATTTTAGTAAAAGTTTTAAGTTAGTATAGCATTACTCTATTTTAATAACGGGTCACATTTTACGTAAATGTTAGGTATTATTTAAGCATTTAAATATTAATCAATAATTAATGACATTAACAAGAACAAACAATTAAATATGTTATTTTATAATTTGAAAATTAAATTTATTTGTTACTGTTAAATTATCAATTCATTTAAAAGTTTAAGTTATTAAAAAATAAACTAATAATGTATATTAAGTTTTTAACACTCTTTCTTATGTGTGACTCTGGACTTGATTCGTAAGTAAAGAAACAAATAAATCACACAGATATGAAATATAATACGGTGCAACTTTACACAAACAAATTAAACGGGCAATTAGCAATCAAACGTGTTTTTTTTATAACCCAAAATCAAATTCGTCAATTATTGTTAATACACTAATTTATCTAAAAATTTAAATTATTAAAAAACATGACAATAATATATATATCAAACTCTCAACACTCATTCTCATATGCAACTCTGGACAAGCAGAAAGAGAAACAAAACACACAAATATAAAACACAATATGATACAAAAATAAAAGCAAATAAAATGACTTGAAGATAGGATCGACATCGTATAAATAAGACTTTCATATTATATTAAATTATCAATACATCTAAAAATTGAAGTAATTAAAGAATAGACCAATAATATATATTAAACTCTCAAAAATTACAATTTTCGGTGGAGTGGTTGAAACGTAAATCAAAATTTATTTTTATAATTATTTTATACAAAATTTTACTTGCGAAAAAGATAGTACATTCAATCATTGAAAAATGATGGTAGAAAATTAATGCAATTTTTAAATTAACACAAGTCATTTGATCTTAATGAAAAGGAACTTCTCTTATATTTGCTCACATGGTTAGAAATTTACAGTTGATGTGTCAAGATTGACACTTTAAACACTTTCTTATGTACGAGTCAGATATGAGTTCATTCAGACTACAAAACTGTCAAAAATCACGTGGGTCAACAAAGATCACCGAAGAAGATGATGGAGATTTAATCCAATCAGACGGCCCACAGCTTTCGTTGGCTTCCTGCATCGCGGTTGTAAGTTTTTTGATGCACCACAAGTCTTCGGCCCACGAAAATTTCCTCCAATGTGGGATTGCCTCTCTGACTGGATCCCTCTGGCCCACCTCAGCCACCACGGCCCCACATCCAACATCATCTCTCGCCATATTATGCGCGAAGGCACATAGAGACTTCATAAGGCGCGAAGCACCCTTACCTTCCATGTGAAGCCCATACAAAAAATAAACCCCAAAGTGCCTAAAAACATTAGGAATCGAAGGCAACCTTAACCAAGGCATCAAAGAGTCCAACATCCTACTCCCTACGCAGCATGCGTACGTTAGTGGAGACACTCCCTTCACTTGCAATTTGAACACTTCTTTTGTGTTCCATGCACTTAAAATGGCAAAACTAGGTGGCAAAATGCCAGTTTTGGGGTCCCATTTGGGGAGGGACTTCTTGGGCATGGCCATAAAGGTGCCCAAATTGAGCTTGTTGTTTAAAATGAGTTCAATGTCCTTGGGAAAAAACTCTGAGCTGATAAAAACTCGACGATAAATTGACTCAGCGAGTTGTGAAGGAACTCGAACTATTGCAATGCCTGAATCCAATGGCTTATAATGGGCATGGACAGGATGCACCAAGACGGTTGGGTTGCGGAACTTGACGTATTCGCATTTTCGTGTAAACAAATTTATTGAAGGCTCGTTGTTGTAATCTGTGGCCATATAAGCATATTCCGCACCGTTTTGTTTGCACCATTCTTCTAAATGTTGAACCAATTTTGTGCCAATACCAAGCCTCCTGCATTAGAACATTTAAAATTAGATTTACAAATTAATAATTATGTGTGAATTACTTTAAATAATTAACGGTTACATTTATTTAATATTTTATTGGCATTCTTAATTGGCGTTAGGAGAGTAAAGTGAATTTATTTGGAAAAAGTAGGGAACATTATTTTGTTAGAATATAGTGATTTAAATGGTGATTTGATGTGGGATTAAAGGGTGATTTTGATAATCAATAATGTACGGAATATGTTCGGATAAGGATACTACGATTTGTTATCTAATGCTAAGAAAGCGCCACTGTTATGTGCATGCACTTTGAATTAATTTGTTCGGGTAAAGAATATGAAATACTATATTTTTTCAACCAAAAAGAAAGCCAAAAATGACGGGACAGGTTGCATTAAACATTAGTTATATGATATATATATATATATTTACATGCTTATTAATGTTGTATATATATGCACTAGCAACGTACATTGAACGGAGTTTATGCTTTTTTTATCAATTTAACAAGTAAAGCAGCCTCTTTTCTTCCCTTTCCAGGATACGAGGAACACTATGTATTCTTTATGGTCGAATCTAATCAACCAAGAATGCACATGCATCTCTGTGAGCGAGAGAGAGAGAGAGAGAGTTCTAATGCATGTTTATATAATAGAATGAAAAAAATTCTTAAATATGACTAGCTAGTTAACTATTGTGAGTGTGTGATCTTTTAATAGTGTCATACACTACCAAAAAGATAAGATTTTTAGTATGTTTTTTCTAGTGTTTCGCAAAAAGATAAGAGTTGTAATTAATAAATATTTATGAGATATAGATATATATATATATATATATCATGTGCGTTTTAATTCATCTTTTGTCATAGCATGTATTGTAAAATGTTATTAAAAAAAATACATTCACGTAATGGTACAATTCCATTGAAGAATGCCTTGTCAGAAAGAGGAGCAAATTTTTTCTTAAATTTATTTATTACTAGCAAATGATATTCAAAAATCTCTCTATGTTTCTCTCTCTCTAACCAGCATGTTAAAAATGAAATCCCACGCTTATCAACTTACATCAAATAAATCACTATATTAAGTGAATGTCATGTTTATCTAGACTGGATAAACTATTGCAGTAACTGTGTGTGTGTGTGTGTGTGTGTGTGTATATATATATACATAGAGAGAGAGAGAGAGAGAGAGAGAGGTAGGAAGGGAGGGAGGGAGAGACACCTGTGTGTAAGTGAAACTCTTAGTCCCAGAACATAAGCCAGCTTTACATAGACTGGAAAAACACTGGAGGTCTTCTTCCCTCTTGTCACAGTCTTCACACAGCCTCTAATAACCCCAACAATTTCTCTCCCTTCCCCAAACTCTGCAACCTGTTCACAACATAATGTAAAAAAATTCTTTATCTCTCTTCGCACTTCATTAAAACGACTCACATAGTTTTTCAAACAAGTTGATCAGTAATTGTTACTAATCAACATGGACCAACGAAGAAGCTCTATGCAGCCATGCAAAAAAGAAACAACCATTTTCCCCACACCACATACACACACACACACACAAATAGGCGCAAATATATATATATATATATATATATATATCAATGCTGGGAAGAGATTGTAGTTACCAGCATGACGTGTGAGGGGAAGTTGCGTACACGGCAAATAGGGTCACCCATTAGGTCAGTGACAAGGGAAGGCATCCCTTGCTGGCCGACCTCGCACCGCCGCTCCAACTCCTCCACCGCCACCTTGTCTCTCTCTTGGTCATACTCTCTCACCACCACTAAATTCTCCATTTTTAGCTGTGGATTTGGGAAGCTATCCGCAGCTATTTTAAGCGACATGGAGCTATACAGGGAAAGCGAACTATAATATCGATATCCCCAAATGTTTTTCTTAATTTGTTTGTGTTTCTGAGCCTCAATCTCCATCTCCATATATATATAACTAATTGGTTTGTTGACGTGGCATCTCCACCAGTTTTAGTGGACCCACATTCAAACCATGTCATCGTTGGTCTATATGTGACCTCCTCAATGCCCATCCATTTTCTATATACATAAGATGTGACATATATATATAAACACTTATGTACATACATATATATATATAAATATATATTTTTCTGAATGGTGGTGATTGGGCAGATGGTGTTTCAATTATTGCTCAATAAGATACGTGGTCTTTTGGAGATGGGAATATGATGATCAAATGGTTATGATGATGAGGGCGAGTGGCGACAAATAAAGTATCTTGTGGGCTTAGCTTCTCTGCGCTCGAAAATCTTTGCAAATTACAATCTTAACTATTGTCCGTGAAAGATTATTTCACGAAATCGTTGCATTCATATTAACGTAGGTTGTTATAATTTTATTTTAAAATATTACATCGACTTTTTACGATTTACTTGACAATTACGCAACCTCTTATCTATTTTTTGAAAATATACTTACCTTACTTCTCTTCTACTAATAATACATAGATTCTTCCGTACAAAATTGTCATTTATAATATTAAGATTTCAATCAGTCATATTTAATGGGTAAAATACTCTTACTTCACGTAAGAGTGTTTCTATAATTATTAGCATAATTATCAAAATCAAACTAACATGTTGAATCAGCAGATTCAGTCTAGTTTAATTCTGATAATTATGATTATTAAATATTACAGAAGATGTTAATGTAAGTCTTTGTAATATCAAAAGAGATTTCTGTAGTTGTTAAATATAATAAAAAATGTTCAGTGTAATTATTCATAATTTTTTTTTTTAAAAAGAATGCTATATATATATATATATATCAATTTCTTCTTAAGAATTTTTTTATTTATAGATCGTGTATAAGTAAGTTTTATGTGTTTTTATCGAAAGAAGTTCTAAAATTTTTTTAAAAAAATTATAAAAAAATACTTATAGGATGTGAATGGGCAGGTTTTTCGGCTAACTCAGCCTGTCCCTGATAGGAACAATTTTGAAAGTATATAAATGAGTTAGGAGCAAGTTTGGCAAAAAAATATTAAAATCTGAAAAGATTTGAGAGCGAGTTCGAGAAATGAAGGTTTAAACCCACATTGTCCCGATTATAATATGAAAATATTTAAATATCTCTTGTATGGTTTTGAAATACTTAACATACACGTGAATTTATATATAGTTGTGAAAAAATAAATATTTAGTAATAATAATAATTTTGGTGCAATCGGGGTGATAAATTTAATATTTTTTTTAAACTAGATGAATTTAGGATATATAAGGACTTCGTTTCATACTCGCTCCATTAACACCCCCAAACACGTAATATACACAAAAATAAAAAATTTTAATTCATGACTTCTCATAATCAAGACTCTAATATTATATTAAAATCAATCACTTCAAAAACTTAAATATTCATAGAATAAGCAAATAAAAAAAATTAAACTCTCAACAATTAATTACCTTCAAATATGTTATTATCATGACATTTTAGATAAAATATAAAAAATAGTAGAATAATATGCAAATTTTAATTATAAGATTAGCCAATTTTTTTTTTATTAGTGTATAAAGTTAATAAATAAAGTAAGAGTGGACTAATTAATTAGTTAATTGGTAACTCATAATTATTCTTCATTTATGTGGGAGATGTTTAGTTTATTTCTTATTCTTAATTTTGAGTTTGACTTTATCTTTATATTTGTTGTAATTTGTTGGTTTTTGAATTTTAAAAACTTATAAACTTGTAAAAAAATGATTATAATTTATACAATACGAAAAAATTTAGTGTTAGTTACAAATAATCAAAACTCGTCCGGTAATTAATGGATATAGTTAACTTATACGTGTGATATAAATGCGTGACCTAAATGCCGTAATCACACATACAACAAATATTAAACTATCACGACTCATATCCTAACACTCATTTGTACAATACGTATTTTGTTAGCAATAAATAAATAGATGAAGTTGGGATGTGTGTGATAAGTTCCAAGAAACCAATAATAGAGAAACATTTCTAAGTAATTAAATAATTAATTAATAAGTTGTGATCAATAATTGGGGGGATTGGGGGTGCTGAGAATCATGCCTAACACCACTGTTTTTTTTTTTTTGGTGGTCATCATGTGGATGGGCTCTCATAGTCACATGAGCTTGAATCATCACACATTTGGCTTTCCTTTTCTTTCTTTTTTTTTGGAAAGATAGAAAGGTGATGAAGTAAGGAGGAGACACGTGGTGGATGGATAGGAAGGTAGAACCGTAGAACATTCTCCTGTGGATGACGTGGCTTATTCCTTGTTCTCGGAATTTGGAATTACTTTTGACTATGATGACGCAAGACCCTAAGAGTTGTGTGTACCCGATCTTTTCCTATTTTTGGAAGTCTTTTTTGGACCACATGATTGGCACCTACAGCATATAAACGATTTGGGCTATTCCGCACCATTTTACCATATCAAATGTGAAATGTCCATAATGTTTTTCACCCTTTTATAATTGCTTGTTTCTATTATATTTTTATAATTTTTTTTTATGAAATACATTTGAATTAGGGTTATGTTATGTATAAAGTCGAGATTATATGAGATAAAATATTTTAATTATTGAATAACTTAAAAATTAAAGATGAATAAAAATTTAATTTCCATAATATTTAATAATTAAAATACTATATCTTATATAAGTTCAAATTTATAATAATAATATCCTTTAAATTACACACAAATAGAATTAATTAATGGAAGTAACAAAATATCTAAGCCTATGAGTTGAGAAAAATATTATATATAATGGTATTTCTTATTTTTAGATACAAAATAATAAGATTTATATGTATTTATTACATTAGGTATTATTATCTTGTGTATAAAAGTGAAAATAGTGTATGAGAGATCGTTATTTATAACATAACTCGTAGATGTATGGCGATATTAAATATCTTAAATTCTTTGCCATGGATTGATTTTGACCTCATTTTAACATAAAAATAATTATACCAATTACAAGTAAATTTAGAAATGACAATAAAATGAGTTTAGGATGGGTTGTTCATTCCTGCCCGTTTAAAAACTTCTTTTGTTCCCATTCCGTCTCATCTATTATGTCTCTCATTTTCGTCTCAATCTCGTTTTCCCAAATCCCGTCCCCACCCATACCGCAATATTCCAGTCTCAAAATTACTTTTTTTTATTTTAAAAATTAAAATTAATTAAAATTATTAAAAATATAAATATTTATATATATACACACAGATATATATATATATATATATACACACACACAAAGAATATCTAAATAACATATATATGAATAGTATATATATACAATATTTATATTTATATATAAAAAAAAGAAATATGAGTATTTTAAGAAATATTTATGTAATTTAAATATATAACACAATAGTTATATATATAAATATAATGGTACCCCAATTAGGAAAAGCATCATGACCAACTTAGTGGAGCCACCACTATTTCCACCAAACTGGCTTACTATTATTGACCCTCTTTTTCTCAATATAATAAACCATTTTTTTTGGTGGGCTAACATTTAAAACCACATTAACGGTTCTTGATTGTTTATGTAGAAATTGCAATGCAAGATAATAAAAAGAAAGCCCAAAAAAATCAGATAAGGTGAGCATATTCTTGTTCAACACTTCTTCAATAGTGTTACACATTCTACTTAGATATAGAAGACATATATGATTCGATTGTAAATCTTCTTTTCAAATCCCTTTTTGTGATTTCTTTTAATTTTCTTCTATTCTTTCGATGTTCAAACTTGCAACTTGCTTGGTATAATCTTCATGTTCATTCCCATCCCTAATGTTTATTGAAATCTAAATTGGATTCCATTAATAATAACTGAAATCTACAAGGGTTGAAAAGAGATAATTAGAATATTATGAGCATATAATATTCTTGGCTGAATTTTTTTCATTATTAGAAACCATGTATGAAGATTTGGAAGGAAAAAAAAATTGAATAGAGCATGGGGAGCAAAATGTAAATAGTACTTACAAGGGTAAGTTATACTGATTTTTTTGAGTTTTTTTTTTTTTTTATAATTACACTAACTTTTTTTAAAGTTTATAAAATTGTATTAACCTCCTCTATTTTACCTTACAAATTACAAATACCTCATTTCAATCAATTTTTTTTTCTTTAAAATAATAAAACTACTCATTTCATGTTTTTTTAATAGTTTTTAAAATTTTGACCAATTTTTTTTATTTTCAAATAAATATTGGTTAAAACCTTAAATTTATTTTTTTATAAAATAAATAAAAAATTTTAAAAAGTTAGAATTTTTTTTGTCAAAATTGAAAAAATACAAAAAAATAAAAAAAAATAAAAGGGACAATTTTGGTATTTTAAAAAAAATGACTGGATGAGAGTATTTGAGGTTTGTTAAATAAAATAGAAAATATTAATATAATTTTTGAAATCTCAAGAACAATACAATTTACACTTCTTATTAACATTTATTTTCATGCCTTCATTGGGGTTGTGTAGCCTAGGTCACTAAACAAAAAACTGATAGTTATATCCATATATTTATTACATACAAACAATTATAAAATTCATGTAGCAAAACAAAATAATTCTAAAATTGAATTTCTTTAACCAAAATTATTGTAGCATAATGGTAAAAAAATAAAAATACACTAGACTTACAGAAAGGAAGAGAGACTTAAAAAAAGATAAAAATGTATGAATCGTCTGATAATCTGATGGTCATGGAGTCGAAGTAAGGAATGAATCATGAACTCATACACCTTTGAAATTTATTGTCTTAAATATCAAAACAGTGGGACTTAGACGGATTTTAATATCTATTAGAAACTATGCATGAAATTTGAAAAAGAATTGAATATTATTGAAGAACAAAATGAAAATACTTATTAGAAGCGTGTTTTGGTCGGTCACAAAGTTCTAGAGCTTCGTAACCGATGCTAGTATTATTCTACTTATTAACATCTATGTTTATGCTTTCATTGGGATTGCCTAACCTAGTCATGAAATCAAAAAATAATAATTATTATCTATATATCTATTTCATGCAAACAATTATAAATTCATGTAGCAAAACAAAATAATTTTAAAATTGAAATGCTTTAACCAAAATTATTGTAGGATGGTAGTACAAAATAAAAATAGTAGAAGGAAAGAGAGATTAATAAAAGATAAACATGTACATTAGTCCAATAGTCATGGGTTAAGTAGGGACGAGTAGTAACTCTTTTTTATTTATACATTTAAAGCTTAATTAATTGTTAGAGTTGATGATATTAAATATTTAGTGCCATTTCTCTTCTTATCCCCTCTCATGCTTATAGGGACTTGAATCCTATTTTTTTCTTCGAAAATTAGTAAGTAATATCACTAGATCACTGTTTGCTTTGAGTTTGACTTCCATGGATGTTAAAACATTCAGACTTAATCAATACATGTGATGCGGTCATTATAAAAAAAAAAGATAAATTATCTTGACATCTCTTATTTTTATTGACAAACTATAAATACTTTATTATAGTTAATTTCTTTCAAAATGACAAAACTGTTAATTTCATGTTTTTTTTTTAAAATTTTGACCAATTTTTCTAACTTTTTTTAAATAATTTTTTTATTTTATATAAAAATAAATTTAAGATAAATAACTTATTTTTATATAAATTAAAAATAAAAATGAATTTAAGATTTTAATTAATATTTATTAAAAAATGTTTAAAGAGAAAAAATGAACAGTTTTGTTATTAAAAAAAAAATTGACTGATAAAATATTTGTATTTTATTAATAAAAATAAGAAAGAAAGTATAATTTAAAAAATCCTAAGATGTGAATATAATGGTTAGAAACTTAAACAAAAAAAGTGCAGACTGTAGCCTGCTTTACAATTGGGTTACAATAATTGGAGGCCCATAATTCCAGCGACTTGGGCTAACGGGACCATATCCAGAACAGAAAAGCCCTCTTGCGGAAAGGCACAAGTTAGAGTGGTTTCGAGAATTGATTTGTGGAGAAGAAGTTTAGAGAGAGAAATGACGATACTAATGGCATGTATAGGGGTGGTGGCACCTTTTCCATTCTACTACTGGCTGCGGACGTACCCTCGGACATGGGTGAATCTATGTGGCACATGGCGAGACCCTTCCAAAGTGATGGCTCGACTTTCTCATCGCTTGAAGCTTAATTCAGTTTGTCTCTCTCTTCTCTGTCTCATCTCTCTCTTGGCCTCGCCTTTACTTTTGGCCCTCGTTCATCTTCGGCCACTTCCTCAACTTCAGGTGCTTATCCATTTCCTCTTAAAATTCAGTTTTAGGTTTTGAATGTAAGGAAAATTTCCAAAATACTACGGAAGAACTTGACTTGTCTATATATAACTTCGCAAAAAGATTGCTATGATTCTTATGAAACAGCTTAGCGGATCAAAATTATGCTCGACAACAATTTTGATGCTAGCTTTATGAAGCGAAAGAATTGCATGAAGTTTTCTTGACAGTGTGAGATCAAAGTTAACTATTTTGTTCTGCTCGGATCAATTTCGGCTGAAACATTTTGTTTTAAACAAGAATCAGAATGGCAAGAACTCCCAACCCCCATTTTCAAAGCAAGGCGAATTTTTACCCTTCTCTCTGATAGTAAGAACGTGGTATAAATGTAAAATAAATATTGTGGCCGAAGAGTGTAGGGATAGCAAGCCGATGTACTGACATCCTTTAAGACCAATCGAAGGAGGTTCGATATCATCATATGATCATAGCTTGAATTTTCCATATGCAATTGAATAAACAGACGCATCCTGAGAATTTTAGGAACAAGAAGAAGAAGAGGTCTTCTAAGCAACAACTAGGGGCCTGTCCAAAATCTGAATGGCACTTGTAACAGCTTCAACATTGATATCTATTAACTTTCCAGTCGCAGATGAAATGATCGTGCATTTCTTCTCTTCTGCATTAGGAACAAATAGGTTCCCCTTCTCTTCAGAACAAAACAATGCTATGCTGCATAAAAGTCGCCAAGAAACAGAAATTAGAGTTTGTACCTCTTACATTTATCAGATAGTATGGTGCATGCTATTGAAGTTTCTTTTACTAGAAGATCAATATATGGTTTTGGCAAGGACATTAATTTAAGGAAGCAATGTCTTACTAAATTGAATTTTTTTGGGAGTAAGCTTAGCTTAGATAATGAGTTTTTTTGATAGGAGACGCAGAAGAAATTTACCTGGGCTTTTCACGTGCAATCGCAAGTTGAACAGCTGCTGTGTTTGTAGCTATTACCCCGATTGAGTCATTGATAAGAGCAGTCAGCTGAGCAGATGGATTATAGAATCAGAGTAAGTTTCACTATTTGAATTTGACAATTTTTTTGGCTACCTTATCATAGTGCCTGTTCTTGTTGAAAAGAACATGTAGTATCATAAGGAAGATGATGCTCATAATGATGTAAATACTATGATATAGAAAAGTTAAATGGATAATGCTACACACTAATGGATAGAAACCATATAAGTTAGCATTGATTGGTATCTCTAGACTATATTACAATTACGTAACATATATTCAAGCTCATGACGTTAGATCATAAATGTGGATCCTCTGTAAAATAAGGTGTGCTTGATAGAAATCTGAATGGAGAGAGATGCACCTGTCCAGGGGTAGTAATGAAGACGATACTTGCATCGTCTCCTACAACTTCCTCCACGTTTTCCCTTTCTTTCTCATGTGGAATGACAAAGATTGGTCTGACTCCCCTGTTTGCATGATAGAATAACAGTTCAATTACATCCCAACATTCTGAAATTAGTTTCAAGAAATCTTTAAATCTGGTACAGCTATTGACCTAAAAAGGCAGTCAGGGCAACCGAAAAATCACATTGATTAATTTTAGAACATAAGACATTGTATATTGAAAACATTTTAAATAAAAAAAATTTGTCTTTACAAAAAGTGTTTAGTCCAGTTCAACTTCCCTGAGTTGTCCTGCTGCTAGTTGGGATTTAGTGTATTTTAACTTAGGTAGGCATTCAACTTGCAGGGAGCCATGTCAAGGATCAATTTGATCACCTAACCTCCATGCTTTGTGTAGTGAAGCATTGGTTGTAATTTACTAAATGCCATCAGTCATAATCCTTCAATCAGCATTATTCCATTAGACTGGAAGCATCTGTATGCAACTTTTGACATATGAAACAAGAAAATAAAATGCCTCTCAAAGATTTAAGAGTTTTTAGATATTTTCTTTGCTTTCTTTTTCTTTTTTTATTTTACAGTTGATGGTTGAATTGGATATAATTACATGACCTCACCATTTCAATACATGTAAACTACGAGCTTAGGTCCACAGTTCAATGGAGCCTGGTAGGTTATGAAGGCATAAACAAGGAAGATATAGTTGAAATAATTCATAAGAGAACATTTAGTATAATTTAATGGCAACATTAGGTTGCTTTGTGAATAAGAAGAGATTTGATATATTTTCATACCTTATTGCCTTGGTTATTTCAGCCCATACTTGGATGGGTAGCAAGCTATCAGTGTCCCCCCTGGACTGCATAGAAGCTTTTGAATCTGATTGTATTCCATGAATCACAATATATTTCCCTTTCTCTGCTCCCACATTCTTATATTTTGCCTCTACAACCTCCTTCAGCTTCCTTGAGAGAGACACTTTTAGAGGGGGCACAGGCTGCCTCGGTACGTTGCGAGCCGGTCTTCCCAACCAATCATTCATCTGATGGTACCTAAGACAGACCAGCCCATGAAAAACAATGTAAGACATCAAAATACATCCACTCTCTTATCTATTTTTATATTGATGCTTATATGGCGGTTTCCAACCGAAGTAGCTAGTGCTGTTTCTCCTACTCACATGTTATATCCACCATCGGAGAGATTCATACTATCTGGTGTAAATGTTTCTGATAAGAGTAATCCAGCTCCTGCTGCATTAACATTTGGGTATATGTAGCTAACTCTATCTCGAGCTGTCGACATAAACAGGAATGCTGCATGGCCAAGCCCTGCAAGTTTGGTCGATAAGATCATGTCATAGTACCTGTTCTGCAAGTGAGCACAAGGTAACATGCATCACAATACCATCCCAAATAACTAAGTCCTCTTCAGTTATGAATATGCAATTCTAAATCTATAATTGTTTATTCTCGTGCTCATGATTTGGGGGAATTGTTCTTGCTAGCATAGCATTGGTTGTGAGATATATGTATCTATGAAAAGCAAATCATTCAAGTGATTTTTACATATTAGAACAGAACCAAAAATTCATGATCTTTCACATACTGCAGGACCTTTTAATGTTACAGAGCAAAGTTCAATGAAAACACCACCAACCTTAAGAACTCCAATCATCTCAGTATAGTCCGCAGGCTCCGGGAAGTCGTCATCAGGATCATAAACATCAGCCCATCTGACATTCTTATTCAACTCGTAAGTCTGTTTCCCTCTCGGTGACGTCACCACATCCACTTGAACTCCGGGGTATCTGTCCTTGATCAACTGAATTACTGGGAAAAAGAGTAAGTTTTCATAAACACCACCAGAAATCACACAACAGCATCGTCTAACATCTCCTCTGATCTTCAATCCCAGTGAAGCAACCTCGACATTGTAACCCATTGGGAATTTGAGGAACCCATATGGGCTTTCTGGATTGTCAGGCGGCCTCGGATCTTCGTCTTGCTTACCATCAGAAAACAATGAACCATACTCCATATCGGGATCATCACCGTCGTCGAAGGGGTCGAGCCAGGGGTTTATCTTCTTTGCATTTGGTCGAAAGCTCCATTTTTTGGTACAGAGAGGGTGCTGAGATGGGTGGTTCAAGAAGGAGACATTGGTGAAGTGAGTTGAAGGGATTGAAGTTGGGTTTGTGAAAAATGGGGAGATGGATTTGGGCAGTAGAGAAGTTGTAGCCATTATCAATTATATTTAGTCCTTCAACTATTCTTGGTTTTTCTGGTTATATGGTTGTGAACTATGAAGTCGTTTGGAACAGGTGGTGTTGGGATTTTGAATGTGTGGAAAGTAGCTGGATAAGTGGGTCCCCCACTTCCCTCTTCGTTTATTGTTCATGTTTTTTTTTTTGTTGACTCACCTCATGAGTCATGACTCAGGAGTGTCTCAATTTAAAAAAATAAAAATAAAAAATCATACGAATTTTTTTTACAGTAAACTTAATACTAAAAACTTCGGATAATTATACGAACATTTTATGAGTTATCATATCATTATATAGTTTTTTTAATATTTTTTAAAATTATATTAATATTTTATTTTATACTGATAGTATAAAGATTTAATCTAAGTTATCAGATCATTATATAGTTTTTTGTTTTATATTTTTTAAATTACATTGACTTTTTATTTTATACTGATGATATAAAGATTTAATCTTTTTACAAAATCTATCACTAACAATATTAGGTTTTAATTAATTTTTTATATGATTAAAATATTTATGTATATTACATTGACCTTTCTTATTTTTTTTGAAATCAGAAAGTAGATTTTTGTAATTATTAAATATTACATGGGAGGTCATTATAATTATTTTTAAAAATAAAATCATAAATTCATGATTTTTTTTTTATTAACAAAGAAAATTAATGTATTATAATTATCAGATGTCACAAAAAAAAAGTTACGATAGTTATCAATATTTAATAATTAGAATTTAAAAAAAGCACTAAAAATCAACAAAAAATTAGTGAAATTTATCCCAAATTTATTCTCTCAATTTTTATCAAGTTTTTCTTTAGAAGTTTATGGATTTGGATTCGCCACTGATTATTCAATATAACTAATGAAGATAAAATTAATTGTGATAAAAAGTAATAAAAATAATGTTATAACATACTTAGCATAAGTTATTTGAGAGAGATTCTTTCAACTACAAGTGATGTGTTTCCTTAAACAAAATTTTATGTGTTTAAATTACCTCTGATAACATGATCGAGATTTTCTTTTAAGTGGTGTGAAGTGTTTGCTTTTTTCGCAATTGATGTGAATTAAATTTTTCACCATTGTTGTCTCATAATTGATGTCAATTAGATTTTTTTTCATTGTTGTATATAAAAAGATTCATTATAACACAAATGCCAAAACCATTATTATGAGATTATGCAAAAACTTGTCAAATGAAAATAGGTAACAGTTTATTAAAATTCAAAATTTTTTTATAAGAGTAAATTATATTCATTTTTCTTGAGATTTATGATAATTTTACTAACATTTTTTAAAATTTTTAAAATTAAACCGATCTCTCTTACTTTACTTGACAATATATAAATACATTTTTCAGTTAATTTTTTTTTAAATGAAGAAATTATCTATTTTATTTATTTGTTTTTATATATTTTTAATTTTGACTAAATTTTTTAACTTTTTTTATTATTTTATCTTAAAATAAAGTTAAGATAAATAACTTATTTTTATTTTATATAAAAATAAATTTAATATTTTTTATCAATATTTATTTAGAAAATAAAAAGTTAAAATTTAAAAAATTGAAAAAAAAATATAAAAATAATAGTTTTATCATTTTGAAGGAAAAAAATTAACTTAAGAGATATATTTATATATTGTTAAATAAAATAAAAAATTTTAAAAAAAATTAATATAATTGTCATAAATTTTAGGGAGATAGTATAATTTATCTTTTTTAAAATCACTAATTTATTTTATCAAAATAATTTAATAAATGATATGAAAAAATTGTATTACGTGTCATCTCATTTCAACTTTTAATTTTAGAAAAATATTTTGAAAATAGTAATATTTACTCTAAAAATATCAAGAATAAAAAAAAAGTAAAAAGAAGCAAGAAATTAGTTGCCGAAAATCTTCGGAAAAAGAAAGAGCAGACGCTTCGAAGTTTACTGAGGTGGCACGCTATTACTGGTGACCTTACATATCTCTCTGTTTCTCTCTCTCTCTCTCCGCGTCTCTTTCTCTAATCTTTCTAGAAAAATCTGTTGTTTCTCGTCGTTGGTTTCTTGATCGAATAGCCATAAGTTTGCAATGGTAGACTTTCTGGTGACTATTTTGAACTACTGAGCTTTTTCATCGCCAATGCAGCATCAAATCTCTGTTTTCTAGGGTTTCTGAAAGCAGATTTCAACGGTTTGGCATCTGATTCACTTCAAATTCATACGCATTTTCTTAGAATTTCGTCTTCAACATTTTCTAGGGTTTCGATTTCATGTATTTCAATCGTACATTGATAATACACCTTCACATTTTCAATCTTGCTATGCTTGTCACATTTTGTGCCCTAAATCGTGTCGCACTGATTGATTAGCCCTAGTTTTGTTCAAATTGGAGCGAATTCAAAGTTCTATTCCATGTCGGGGCCTCCGCGAGTCAAATCGATGAATTGCACAGATTCGGAGTCGCGGCCGGTACTCGGACCGGCTGGAAACAAAGCGAGATCTATTGATATGCGCAAGCCGGTTTCGAAACCTCAGAGGAAAATAGAGAAACCGCAAGAAATTGATGAATCCAAGGCGAAAAAAGCTCCTTCATTACCGATTACCAATTTGTCGCCATCTCCTTCACCGCCGCATTGTATTACTGTGCCGTCGATTTTAAAACAGCAGGACCATAGGTTATTGAAGTCAAACTTGTCGCTCAATGCTTCGTGTTCGTCAGATGCATCGTCCGATTCGTCACATAGTCGGGCGTCGACTGGGAGGATAAGCCGAAGGAGTGTGACACCCATTCGGAGAAAGCAATGTGCTTCAAAGACTGAAAAGATTGTTACTGATACTGACAGTGTTTCAGCAGCTTCAGCTGATACCTCACTGGTCAAGAAAAGGTGTGCTTGGGTGACTCCAAACACCGGTACGAGCTATCTGTATTAAACTCTCTAGAATGTAGCTGTTTCTATTTCTATATGTCTGCATATGATCTGTGCGTGCGATTGTGCAAATTGTGGTGATCACGGCCCACGAAAACATTGATGCCTAAAAGGATGGTTGTGGTAAAGTTGTATGAACCTAAATTTACGGTCAGTTATTGTGACTACCCAGATTTGTGGTTAGTTATTGCGAACATATTTCCTTATTATGTTTAAAGGGTGACAGTTACAGTTTACAAGATAATACTACCAACATCTGAAGGCTGTGACACATTGTTCTGCGCTGAATGTGGGCATACTAGTAATTCTTTTTCCCCCCCTGGAGGGAAGAAGGGGGGGGGGGTGTTTACTTGTGTCTAAAGCCCTGGTGCATCTGGAGGCTGCTTCATATGATGACTAGGAATTAGGAAACAGGCTGGCCCTTTAAGTCATTGTTGCACAGTTATCCTCACTTTTTACTGGCACTACTTTTAGCATCGCCATAGTTTTATATGTCTCTAAGGTTCTGTGTCTGCTAGTTACTTATTAACAAAAGAAAAAAGTTATGCTTATGCTAGTTAGCCAGTTGAGCTTGAATTTTTGAGAATTATTTTCTCTGGGTAAGAATTTGCAATGTATAGACGCCACATTGTGATTAAACTATCTAGATTACCAGTGCCATGTAAGAGCAGATGTTCTAAATACACACACACAAACACACCCACGTTTCATTACATTGCAATGTTGACTCTATTCTCATTTTAGAGTTACCTAGGTCATCTAAAGTTACTCTATTTAAGTTGGCTTGAACTCAATTTCTAGATTTCCCAAATGAAGTAAATATTGCAGCAGGTTATGTGTTGCTTTATGCCACAGTTACCACAATTCGCTTCTTTCGTAGCGAATTTCGAAATGAGGTCGCACGATCCAAAACATGAATCATTAGTTATTTTGAACACAAGATTTAGTATTCTAATATAAAATATCAAAAGTTCTAAAAAAATAAAACAAAATACAAGAAAATACATACACACATCATTGAAATTTTCTGGTCTATATATACACATACAAATATTATTACAAATACAATCAAAAAGTATATCACGTTCCAAGTAAACGTATTTCGTTTTAATAAAACGATCCAAAGAAGTCTATCCCTAATGTACCGCGTTTTATAACAAGTGACGATTTATGTTCCCGTTTGACGTACTAGCATGATCCAAGTTCTAGGTAATATTACTTTGTGCAAATAAGGCAGGGAATGAAATGCCTAATTCAACTTAACTTGACAAAGCCCTATTTCGACCATGTGAATTTGATTTCACATATTCCTTTCCATGACTTAACCATTCATATAATATCATTAGTTCAATCATAGACCATCATGTTTTGCAATTTGTATCATTGTCAAATTGAACTAAGCGAATTCTTTTTATTAGTATCCTCGTTAATCTTTCTTGTACATGATCAAAACTATCTTAGCCAACTTTTCATGATTTTATCTTCAAATAGTACTACATCAAACTTATTATTAATGGATTCGTCACTTCTTCTTCCTCCTTTTCCCTTGTTATGTTATTTTTCCATCTCAACAGTTATTACGTAGCGACATTATGCTTCTATAGAGAATAATTTATTTGATGGTTTTCAGCAAGAATCTTATCTAGGTGACCATCAAACAAAGAAACTATGGTTCAAATGAACAGGATCGGAATAGTACTGTTAGGAGTCATCTTTGTGTACAAAAGAGAAATATAATCATAGAATTAGGCTTCTTAGTTAGTTAGCCTTTAGAATCACTTGATTGTAATTAGCTTATAGAAAATCCTTTGATTGAAAATAAGCTTAATGCGCTTTAATAAATTTCCAACTTACAACTGGTGGCACCTCTACATTTATACGAGTACCATGGCAAGAAAAAGACAATTTGATTTCCTTGCCTGTTTTCTTTTTCTTCTTCTTTACATTAGTTATACCTTTGTCCATGAGTTGAAGATATGGCTAAAAATAATTGGAGCTGTTAATACCCCAAACTCGGTTGTCTAAATGCTCATTTGATAATAAAATGAATCAATTGTGAGTTGATTTTCAAAGTTTGTCAACAAGGTATAAGACAATATGAGGGGTATTACAATGTATAAAAAAGATGAGATCTTTTAGTGTTTTACATGAATACTTAAAAGAAGTCGAAAAACATAATAAATTCATTTGGACAATTCAATGCTGATTACCGAAAAGAAAAGGCAATAGTAAACATCTTGCTTTTTCTAATTTAATTGTGGATTTGAAAATGACTTGTCAGGTTCTCTCACAAACAGGCCTTCATTTGGCCTTCCCAAGGTGCCATATAAAAATCAAGCTGAGCTTATGAATCTCACCAAATGGCTTTATAAGTTTGAACATATTTCCTTAGGCTCATAGTGAACACAAGGCCATCTTTGAGACTGAAAAAGAAAATACAGCTGATCCAAGCTTGAGCAGGCTGCTACTAGACTTGGTTCTTACTTGCAGCCCTACTTGAAAGCCGCTAAAAGAGACTAATTAGTTTGAATTGGCGTATCAGGTGACATAACCAATCAAATAATCCTCAAAAGGCATTGATCTAGGTAACCTAAATCTAATGGTTCAAAATGCCAAATAACACTTGTGGGGGTTTGGGGACTGGCCTATGGGCCAAATTGGTAGCAATAAGAACTTAATAGTGGGCCATGATGGAATTCTAGGGACTTGGTTGCACTTTTTTTATGATAACTTAATATTGGGCCATGATCGATAGTACATAGGTTGAGCAATATAATTTGGATAACTTCAATCTCCTTATTCAACTTGTTCATTCTTTGCTACTAAGCATGTCTGATAAAGGAGATTCTCCCCTCTAGAAAAATCATTCTTAGTTTCAAAAGTTCTAGGGCTTGGGGCTCAAAGAGGCAAAACATAGGCATATTTCCAGAGTTAGTGTCGAAAGATATTGTTTAGCAGCTATGTGATGATCAAGAGGGGGACAACTAGTTTATGAAAGTTTTATTACACTAGTTCAAGGAAATCTTGTTGTCTAGTTTTTTTTTCTTAATAAGAAAGATGGCTCTCATTAGAGATTCAAATCCTTTTAACCTATAATAAAAATAAATAAATATAGAGATTCAAATCCTCCTCTGTTTTTCCTTCTCTCTTCCATTTCTCTCCCTCTATGGCCGGAGGATACCACTCTGTCAATAACAAAGGGTTTCTGTTATATCTTTGTACTCTAGTGTCTTTGTCTGTTGTCAACGTTTATATTTCTCCTCCTCTAGTACCCTGTACCCTACTCTTCAATACTTACTTCTGAGGTAGTCTCTTCCACTACTTTTTGTAGTCTCCTGTTCTGTAATAAGTGATTTCTCCAACCCACATTAAATTTTAGATTCTCAAATTAAGGGAAGTATTCCAAACTGAAAAGCAGAGTCTGTCTCAGTGGATGCTAAAACTAGAGAGGTTGCTATAGCAAAAAGCTCAGGATGCATTTGTTGATGCAAGAATCCCAATGCAAAAAATTAGGTCTTTGTCTTTTGGTTTACTCTACGGTTTGTAGGACGCGAGCTTTTAATAGGAGAGTGTGTGTTGAATTTGTTGCGAAATGTAATGTGTTGTCTTTTCATTGGGCATGAGGGGGAGAAGAAAAGCAGCAATTGTAATTTCCTTTAGAAGAGTGGAGTGGAAGAGGTTTGAGGGTGTGGGTTACCTTTTGTTTTTTCCAGAATGCATACACCACTCTTGATCTTGATCTTCTTCTTTCTGTAACAAAAACTCCACACCTAGCTCATCAACCATCCAAGCTTGGTAGCTTAGGATTTTTGTAATTTTGTGAAACATCTAGGGCATTTTTTCATGTCAGTTGAAGACTTCAATTTTGTCATGCTCATAATTGGCTCTGTTTTCCATTGGCGAGATAACTGTTCCTCACTGTATAGTGTTCAATTGCAGTTTTATTGTAGGCATATACTCTTTATAACATTTTATGAGAAGAGTTTTTTTATGACTAATTGGTTTTCATTTGTTAAAGATCTGTGTTATGCTGATTTTCCATGACAAAGAATGGGGACTTCCAGTCCATGATGACAAGTATGTAACCTCAAAACTTTATTCTAATTGTCTCTTTTGTGATTTCCAATTGTAATACAGAACAACATTCACTGGCTTTTTTCAGCATACCTCTTTGTCCCTGACAACTTGCAGGAAACTGTTTGAATTGCTTATCTTATCCACTGCTTTGGCTGAACTTACGTGGCCTGCCATTGTCAACAAAAGGCAAATGTTTAGGTATTGTCATATCCCAGTGCATGCCACAATCTTCTGGCTGTCAAAAAAATATGACTCTGATGCATCGAATGGTTAATTCCTATTTAATGGGTTTTATCTGGGCTGATTTAGTGGCTTGTATTGTACACAGGGAAGTCTTTCTAGATTTTGACCCAATTGCCATCTCAAAATTAAATGAGAAGAAGATGTTGACACCCGGAAGCCCTGCCAGCTCTCTTCTGTCAGAGCTAAAGCTGCGATCAATCACTGAAAATGCACGTCAAACTTGTAAGGTATGCACTAATTGTCACATTCGTTTATTAATTGAATCATTTCTATTGAAGTACTAGGTATTTCTTATTAAGATTTTGAGAAGCAGTATATAGTGGTTTTGGTAGTACTTTTATCATTGGATTCATTCCTCATCTGCTCTAAATGCATATGGTTCTAGGTTTTTATTTCTCATGTTGAAAGTAAACTGAGTAGGTTGTATGCATCTGATAGAAAGACATCGGCTTACCTCCTGCCATATATTCCATTATGTAAGCACAAGTGAATAGAGACGCATTTAGGTTCTAGTTTCCTGGTAAAAATGAAACTGAGCAGTTGATCAGTTGTCCATTTAGCATTTATTCAAAATAGGATAATGCTATTGTAGGGATTGAGTGCATATGAGGCATGGTGTGTTAACCATTGGATTATTTAGGGATTGAGTTTTTATTTATTCCAACCACTTTATCTCTAGTTCCTAAGACAATTTAATGGTTAAAATACATTGTCTTATATACACTCGAGCTTATAATAGCATTACCCTTCAGAAGATAATGGTATCATCAGTCTTAACTATCTTCTTGCCATTCAATGACACAGATAATAGACGAGTTTGGGTCCTTTGACAAGTATATTTGGGGCTTTGTAAACCATAAGCCAATAGTTGGTCAATACCGGTATCCCCGCCAGGTTCCAATCAAGACGTCAAAAGCAGATGCAATAAGCAAAGACCTTGTGAGAAGAGGGTTTCCGAGGTGTGGGGCCGACAGTCATCTACTCATTCATGCAAGTTGCAGGAATAACGAATGATCATCTCATCAGTTGCTTCAGGTTCCAGGTGTGTGTAGCTGCTGCAGATTCGAAGGATAAAGATGAGGGACTCAAGGCTAAGGTGGAAGAGAAACAACCCGAGGAGACAACTGACTTGGGGCTGGCAAGAGCTATAGATGGCTTGAGTTTATCCACGGTGTAAAATTAGTCGGGATTTGATTGATGGGTTGGTTGTATTTTACACCATGAAAAGGGTGTTTGGCCACTCTTCTTCATGAGATGGGGTGGTGGGGGAGGGGGAAGTGGTTTCTGTACAAATGATATGAATTATTTTGTTTCTTTCGTTGTAGATCCAAAGAATGGAATTTGGCAACCACAGAGATGTATGAGGTGATTGGAAGCCTTTGAGATGGATGTTTGGCCTTTTTTGGGTGCAGCGTGAGTGACCTAACCATTTAAGTTTTTTTAATCTTCATAAAAAAAAGGGGATGAACCACCTCATCATGTGGAGTGATTCTTGGGTGGACTCGTTCTATGAATTAAATTGTGAACCAAACAAATCACAATTTGCTAATTGGGGAAGAAATATTTTTTAATTCCCTTAAAATGAGAAAATGAGACAATTCTTTCACTGACTGGGCTGATTCATGTCTCTCCTCTCCTCGTCATGGACACTCATAACGGGTATGTTCTGGCATCTTATCTCACCCCATTTGGTAGCTTATGAACATTGCACAATGCTTGAAAGGTGTAGCGATTGTTTGAAAGTGTGGTGCCACAAAACACTTTCCTAAAAGTTGGTTAGAAAAACTGCAGTTAACATGTATTTTAAAGGGCAAATTATAGATGGAATCAACAATAGTTTTAAACACTTGTACTTACCTTAAAATTAGTCAGCAATTTACCATATTCTACTAACAGTGAACTGTTATTTCAACTTAAATATAACTGTTTCAATATAAGTGTAATTTATTTTTTTCTACTCAATTTTTTGAAAAGTATTGAGTCCACCTATAATTTAGATTTGGGAGTTCATGTTAAGTATAATTTTTTGAAGTTAGTTTACCAAATGACAGGTATATTATTGAATTGGTGAATGAAAGAGGGGGGGGGGGGGGGGGGTGGAGAAGGGGGGCTGACCCAATCCAATAGCCCAGCTTGAAGAAAATTAAGTCACTAAACATTCCAAAATGATAGGAAAACATATATTATCAATACCAGCTCCTATATAATTCATCACTAATACCAACAATTGACATAGAAAGTTGGGGAACATTTGGAGTGGATGTATCAACCAGGGGCACCCCCTATTGGGTCTTCAAATTTCAGCACAAGGACTCGGCCCATTGGTTGGGTTGGGCTTGTGTTGTGTCTGGTTCAACCTGCCCAATTTACAGCCACTCTTAACAATAAAAATTGCCCCCCTTCCCTCATTTGAGAAAATTCAAACTACAAATACCCAATAGTATGCTTTTTCTCCAATGTGGTATTTACATTACATCAATTTGTACACTCCAATCTTCCCAAATAAAAAAGTCAAATTGAAATTACATGAAACTAATTCAATGTGCTGTCGGCTTTTTCACCATTTTTCTGTCTGATTTTGTTTGAAAATATTTCCTGAAATGGCGGCTGCAACTGCTGCTTTGAAACTTGGATCTTTTGTCAAGGAAGAAGCCATTTGTTCTACCAAGAACTGTTGAAATTCCGGTGAACCCATTCTCCTGTCAGTGCTTGAAGTTTTTGCATCATTGCTGGACTTTGGTTTTGTTAGATCAAGAGTAATGGTGGGTCCAGATGATGAGCTTAGGGAGGCCGAGCAAGGGACTGAAGCAAGTGTCAAACAACGGTTGGGTCCTGGCGTCGCCTCCAGCTTTGAAGGGTGTGGATGGTTGTGCTCTCCTTCATATGTTGCCACCAGAACAGATTGATCTTCAGCACTTCTTTGCACCTGAATAGAGATAAGAATGGTCACAATGATGTTAATTAAATTGATTGCAGAAGAAAAAAAAGTGATTTTATGAAATTCAATTTCAAAGAAAGTGATATAGAAACCAAAAACATGATGGGTTCATTTAATTTGAGATATATATGTATATGTGTGTGTGTAAGAAACCATGGACTGGTTCAATTTTCATGAGACATCTAAGCTCACCTTCTTTTTGACAGGACAACTAGGAGCAAAAGAGCATTTGAAGTAAGCTCTAGGACAAGGGTTGTCTCTGGTGACCTTTTGCCCATATTTCCTCCATTGATATCCATCCTTCACTACCTGCAACACATAAAATTTTAATTTTCTTGCTCAATTATATATATATACATAGATATATATATATATATATATTATGTGAAAGTCTTTATGGTTGTTTGGACTTACAAGGCCAGTATCAGATGTTTCAGTTCGAACACAGACCCTGGAAATCTTTGCCTTGATGTGTTCTTCCCGGGGTTTCTTGCAAGAATCTTCATCACTTGAGCTACTCTCTGATTGCCCAGTTGTTCCATTGTTATTATCATTGTTAATGTTGGTGATGATGCTTTCAGCCTTCCTCTTTCTCGATGCAGAAAGCTCAGATGTTCCGGGATTCTTGGTCATATAATCCATCAATTGGGTTCGCAATACATTGTAATTCTCACACTAACACAGTTAACATCTGGGTTAGCTTCTTGTTTTCAGCTTTAACCCGATTCAATTCCTCTACTAAAGCATTTTCCTGAACACCCAGAAAATAGAAAGCAACATGATCAACATTCTTGGAGGAAAAATATCAAACAGTGTGTGTACTGTGTGTGAATATATATATATACACACGTATATATATTATATATATATATAGATATAGAGAGAGAGAGAGAGAGAGAGAGAGAGAGGCAAACCTCTCCGTTTACTGTAGTACTCTTCCTTCCCAACCCAATGAAATTGCTTTCCATTTCTTTATTCTGAAAGCCAAAAGCAACAAAGAATTTCTAAATTTAGCAACTGATCAAGCAAAAACTTGAACAAGAACATTTGAGCATGACAGAGAAAATGAATCTTCAAATTACCGGAGCTTCATCGAGAAATCTCAAAGGATTGGCGTTAAGATCCAACGAAGTATCCAACAAAGTATATTCCATAGCAGTGCTTCCAAAAATGAGATCAATTACTTCTCTTCAATTCACTGATTTTCCAACCAATTAGCTTTCAAACTCTCGAACTGAATATATGCCTTGAAGAACCAAATGAAGTGAAAATATATAGAAGGAAGTGATATCCACAGCTATCTCCAACCTGGAAGAGAAAGGAAAATGGAAGGAAAGAGAGACTGAGTAGCTGTGATGAGCGTTTGGGTGTTTATTTATGGACAATGGAAAGGTTTGGTGGGCGTTTGGATTGAAAAGTAATCAGCGACATGTGGATTGAATTTGAAATTCTTTGTAACAGTCAAAGTCAAGCCCACCGCAGGCCCCACGAAAGAAGAACAGAAGTACACATATACATACATACATACATATAAAACATGCATATTTATAGAATCGAAGTCCTATATTGACCCGCTCCCATCCTCCCCCCCCCCCCTCCCTCTCTCTCTCTCTAACTTTATCCGCATCTCTCATTTCTTATCCGCCGACTACTTTTTTCCCCCAAGTGGTCTGGGCTTCCTTTCCTGTCACGTTTTCAAACATTTTCCACGTTACATATATTTTTATAATCTTATATTAGCTGTTCCGTACGCGTCTTTTGGTGTATTTGCGTGTGTTTCTGTGTACAATGTACATACAGACACTTGCCAATGAAGGTTTATTCAAACATCTTTGAATATAAAAATCACCTTGGGAAGGTTGAATTGTTTTATTCAAATTCAGTGTCCTTATTAACAAAATATACACAAAGTTTGAAATAATATATAGTATATCACACTCAAAAGAGGCTGATATACTATTCAGAATGTACATAATTGGTTTTGTTTTGTTTTTCTTTTATAGATCCGCCCAGGGTTTCTGACTCAAGTAATTTATGCGTATTTGTATATATATTATACACATATATTTATATAAATACGAGATTCATACGAGTGTCATAAATATAAGTCTCACATCTATAATATGACTTCAAAGCCTCAACTTGATTTTTTTTAGTACTTTATATATGCTCATTAGATTTACATTTTCAAATTTAAATAATATTCATTTGTTTGAGCTACAGTTTAAGATATATAAGCAGTCATTAACATCGAGCAATTGTTAAAATTAAGTAGTTGATAAAGATAATCAATTTATAAAAAAAAATGAGTGCTTAGTAAAAATTGTTAAAAATAATAAAATATGAAATGAAAAAAAGAAAAAAAATATAAATACTTTTTAGATAATATTACATTACTTATTATCTGCATAATCAATTAATTAAATACCAAAAAATATCTTAATAAAAATAAATTAATTTCAACTTAAAAAATATAAATGTCATTGCATAAGTTGATTTAATTTAATTCATTCAAACAACTTTTCTTTTAATTAGATGTTAATTTTTTATTCAAACACAATAATACCCAATAAACTAAAATCTAAAAAATCATAAAAGAAAGAAAAAAAAGTTGACTTTTAAGCATTGCAGCATATATATCACATAGCACGTGACCGACATGACGGTGCCACGCCAGTTGACTTCTTTAAAGTTTACTCTGGGTCATAGTCTTTTTTCAACTAAATTGGGATGAGTACTATTCCATTGTATAAGCCATCATTACATTTTATATGATTTTTCAATTTAATTTTGGAATTTATAGAATTAAAAATATATAAAATTATAATGTTCATACGATTGTTTTGACAATCGTATACGAAATCATTTATAAGATGTCTTATTGCATGTATTAATATTTTTATTTTCAGTATTCAGATATCAGAAACAAATAATGATTGTTTTAGATAAAAATGAACACATGATATTATGTGCAATACATGCACCTAGATATTAATAACCATAATACTAATAGTAATAATAAAATTAATGGACATAAAAATATCCATATCGAGGATACATCACACAACATAATAGAGTGTTGACTAGGAACTTTGACCTAAAAGATAAGAGTGAATTCTATATATATATATATATATATATATGTGTGTGTGTGTATCTATATATACAAAAATAAACATATTTTGAATGCCACGCGAGAAAAATTTTCTTCTATAAAAATTTGCCCAATACATTGAAGTAAAAAAATTGTCTAAAGAAATATATGAAAATAAAATAAAAATTTAAAGATTACATTGCTTCTTGTCCTAGTTTCATTCTAAATCCTCAAATGGGTTACAACTTGACTACAAGGAACAAATTTACAATTACAATCAGAAAAATCCTAGATCCAAAGGCTAAAGTATGAAATGGAAAGGTGTTAAGCACTTGTTTAACCTAATCCAAAAGATTGGCCTCAATTATCATGTCACGATCCTAACCTAGAAGGCTTAACAATTGGGTTATTTGAACCCTAACTGCAAGGTAATTAGACTAATCAATCTAAGCATGTATATTACAGTTCATTTTTTTAAATTGTTTATAACAATCACTTATTTTAATTGATTTCATTTCATTCTCATACATATATTTGTTCAAGTCCCATAACAGGATTAAATGAAATTAATTATCCTTAAGTGCGAGTGTACACAAACTATTCGTTAATGGTGTATGACAAGGTCAATGTTTAGAGTTAACTCTAACGGTCCAATATATACAACGTGTAAGAAGGGTACATGCACCCTTTATAAATATAAATAAATAAATTACATTAATGTAAAATCAAATAATATTATGGTTTTTGTCCATCTCGTACAACTCTAGCAGCTGTCATCTACCAGTCCAGTATTTACTATTTCCATGAACAACAAGATTGAACCATAATGCTCAGTAAGGTTTCTCAAAATACACAAGCATGCAAGATGTAAAAACTAATACAAGTCTGAAGAAGATAATTCCTAATGTCTATTATTTGTAATTATTTTTAAATAATTTTGATTAATTACAAAACAATTTAAAACAATATATTTATCTATTATTTATATAATAAATAAAAGTTTCTTACTTTTTTTACTGTACAATTTTATCTTTCATATATTAATTATTTACGAGATTGTTACTCGATACGATAGTCGTCTTTTTTATTGGATAATTTTTCTCTTCATATATTAATTATTTATAATATTGTTATTTGTTTTTTTTTCTTCTAATAAACGTGATTATTTTTGTTAGCAAAATTTATGATTATTTAAAGATATTATTTTAATGTGATTATTTTTATTAATAAAATATGAGATTATATATATAAATTGTAAATCCGCACGTGAATCTCACAAATGGTTTGGCACAAGTTTGTTTGGATATGATCATTATAGGGAATGTTTTTCCCGGGAGGGAGGTATGTGCCCATTTGATGTTAGCATCCAATCTTTTATACTTTTATCTGTACATACAGCATATATATGTATATATAATAAAATAAAATGGTCATGAGGCGCTGACCCAAAACTTTAATTCATCAGAGAAATTAAGAAAAGTATTCAAATGCATTGAATTGGACATCGTGTCAAACTTGGCTGGCTAATGCCTACTTCTCAGAGTCATCACAACTACCATTTTTACTTGTGGGCTTATGCATCTCTGATTAAAACCCGCCCTTCTCTCTCCCCCAAAAAGTTATATACATATATATATATATATATATCCTTTCCTCTTTCTAAAAGATGTTTCATAGTGTTGGAGTTAATCCTATGTCAGCTAATGCGTATGTGGCAACTTTGGATTTGCATGACTTCCTCTTCCTCGTCATCATGATTAAATTAGAAAGTAAATGATTTTCTAATTCCCCCATTCTTTGCCTCCGCAGATTATTAGGATTAATCGTCTAATGTTATTTTAAGTTGACTATTGTCAAAAAGTGAGGTATACCCGCACTTGGATTATTGAGTCTTTGGAATTCATTCCCTTCTTTCAACTAATCTCCCAAATTAGGCTCATATATATATATATATATATATATATATATTTTAGCATATTTTAATAATGCAAGTGTTTATTTTTTACTTATTTGACCTATATATAGATTGAGCATATTTTAATAGTGCAAGTGTTTATTTTTTTACGTATTTGACATGAATTTAATATTTCTCTCTTATTATATTATATATATATGTATATATAAGAAATTATTTTTCCTGTATACTCCAAAATTATTCTAATATCTCTTTATATATAAAATTGTTTTCATAAAAAATTTGTCACTAATAATGTAAAAGTTTCAATTATATTTTTTTATATGATTAAACCTTTTTTTATATATTATACTGATTTTTCTTACTTTTTTAAATATTATAAAAGAGTATATATAATTATCAAATATTACAAATAAAGTTAATATAATTATTTTTAAAAATAAATTTATATTTTTTTATTAATATCTGACTTCTAATAATTTTGATAAGAATGATACCTAATATCACTAATCATTTGAAAAGTACTTATAACGTAATTTCCCATATATATAGATACATATACATATAAATCATCCATATTGTTTGCTAGCTAATTGAAAAACCATACATTCATAATGTTAGACCAAAATGACGGTTTTAAAGCAGACGGTGTGGTAGTAATACGTCATAGTCCGGAGGCGACGAGTGTGATACATAATATATAATTATATATATGTGTGTGTGTGTGTGTGTGTCCAACTACTTCACCCAATAGACAGAAAGAGGAAAGTCAAGACACCTAACGCGAAGACTTTAGGATGGACCATGACCAGTTTGTGTATATACAACTGGTTATGGTTAGGTGTGTGTTCATCGAATTGAACCCAGGCATATATAGTCTACGTGTGTCCACATTCATGAACCGGTTTAACCATGTCCATGTCCAATTAATTTCGAGACTACGTAGGTCGTACCACGAATCTAAGAAACACATTGAATTCAAAACCACGTGTTTCAAGAAAACTTTCCTTGACTACACAAGTGGGCTTACGCCGACAAAATTTCAACCACAAATAATTTATATATATATATATATATAAATTAAAAAGTTCAGTTTAAAAACTAAATATAAATTCCGATGTGTATTGATACGGGTACACTATAAATACTAAATAAAAAATTGGGATAAAAATAAAAAAATATTTTTATTTTATTTTATCTCTTTCATATACGCACATTATATAACAATGATCATTTTTTAAAATTGACAATTTGTTCAAATGGGAGATAAGTGGACGTAATACTTTTTTTTTTCATGTAAAAAACTATTTTGATAGGAAATAATAAATTATTACGTGTATTATATGGTTTAATTTAAAAAAAATCATGTTTTAAATTTGTATAACAAATGACAATTTTTTTAATTTTATGTACAGGAGTATTTGTTAAGTAGCCAAGTGGAACTAATTTGGTTGGTAATTTATTATCTCTCAATTGAGATTGTTAGGTCAAAATTCAGTGCATATTATTATTTTTTGAGACCAATCTATATGAAGCGTTGCTTCAGTTCTAATCGGGCCCTCCGTTAATAGACGGTGAGATTAGTCTCCTGGATTAATCAGCCCGAAGGTTTGGATACCGAGTTTTCAAAAAAAAAAAAAAATTCATGATCTCTCGTCTGCACTTTATTTCTTTAATTGTTACAGTTGTTGGGTTTTTCCGAGTTTGGATTTGAGACTAATATGAGCTTGTAAAGTAATGATTAATTGTACAATATATCTTACGTTAATAAAAAAAAAAGAAAAAAAAAAGAGTATTTGCCAAGTATGGACTCGTTTAGAACTCCATCTCTCACTGTTGTATGATTCTGTGCACAGGTGTGATTGGTTTCCTAAATTAATCAACCGAAAGATCGAATATTGAATTATAAAAAAAAAACTCTTGACCTCTCGGCCGCACTTTATTTCTTTAATTGTTATAGTTGTTGGGTTTTTTTTGACTTTGAATTTGAGACTCCTGTAAACTTATAAAGTAATGACTAATTGTACAATATATTTTACTGTTAATAGAAAAAAAGAAAAAGAAAAAGAAAAAAAAAGAGTATTTGCCAAGTATGAACTCATGTAGAACTCTATCTTTCATTGTTGTGTATGATTATGTGGATGGTGTGATCAGTCCCCTGGATTAATCAATTGAAAGGTTAGATATTAAGTTATCAAAAAAAAAAAAAACCTCTTGATCTCTCGGTTGCATTTTATTTCTTTAATTGTTACAGTTGTTGGTTTTTTCTGACTTTGAATTTGAGACTTCTGTGAATTTATAAAGTAATGACTAATTATATAATATATCTTTCGTTAATAGAAAAAAAGAAAAGAAAAGAAAAGAAAGAGTATTTGCCAAGTATGGACTCATGTAGAACTCTATCTCTCATTGTTATATGATTTTGTCCATGCTTGTTGCCTATTGGGCTATTTTTTCAATCTATGTTGCCTACTTCCATTTTAACCATTTAGAAAAAGGAATAATTTGTTTTTTTGATACAACGACTTAAGAATCGAACTTATGGTAACTGTATGAAAAGTGAAAACTTATACCATTTGAATAGGACCTCCGTCCTAGAAAAAAAATAACTAAACACCAAAAAAAGAAAAGAAAAAGTAGACAAATTTAAAATTGAAGGTGTGTGTCAAAACTCTGATAAAAATTCATTTTCATTATGCTCTCTTTAAGTTTTTCTTTAATTAACTATTTTAGAGTGGATGGAAAATTTCAATTCCCCTAATTTTTCAAATCTTCTAATAAAAATTTTAATATATAAGTATAAATCAACATAAGAGATTAAGATTATTGTAAAAGTAGAAATTTTACAGTATATCTAGTTTTTGGTGACCTTATACATATGAGTAGGGTCATTTCAATTCCAAACATATTATGGTTAACTCTTTAATAATTGATAATCTTGAAAAACTCAGAAATTATTAACTATTTTCAATGGAGATGAGCTTTTTTTCACATAAAGTTATTTTATCTAATCTAAGGTATAAAAAAAATACTAATATATTTTTTCATTACTAAAGATTTAACATTAATACTACTTTTTATATAATATATGTGTAATTTCTATTCTAATAATTAATACTATCTGAATTTTTTTTTCAAAAAATTAATTATTATGCAATAAAATTTTAATTATTAATCATATAATGAAATTAATTCCTCAAAAGTTATTAATTAACAAAAAAATTATTAACTTATTAAATTTTAATTATTAAAAGGTCAATGGTAGTAAACCAGTGAAAGATATATGTGATTTTAATTATTTCAAGTGGATATGTAAATGCACATATTTGGCTTTAATATTTGATAAGGTATACTATAGCATGATCCATCTGGTAGAGGTGAGTATGGTCTGTTTTCTTTCATTTCCTTTTAACACTTTGCTTCGTAACTTTTTCCTTTTTTATGCTTGAAGTTATTATTTTCTTTTTTAAAAAGAGTAAAAAAGATTAATGCAAATGTTAAAAAATTTATGTTGTGATGAATAAACTTAGGTGCCATTTAGTAATACTTTTTTAAAGTTCTTTTACTTTGATATACTAATAAATCTTTTTATGTACATCTATATATATATATATATATATTCATATATTAATTAATATGTTCTTATATGATACTTGTAAAATAATAATAAAAAAGTAATATTTGATTTACGACAAGTAAAAAGTACTTTTGATTTTATATACGTACAAATCTCTTTATGTACACTTTATACACACACACACACACTAATTAAGATGATTTTAATGTAATTTTTATATATATATATATATATTATATGTGCCTATAAAAAATATAAGTGTAAAAGAATTTTAATATACATATTCGTGTTTCATTTTTATCTATTTTACATTTGTAAAAGAGTTTTAATAGACTTATCAAAAAAATATTTTTAAATCATTTTTTAAAGATAAAGTGATTACTTTCAAACTTAAATTGGTACTCTTCTAGTTTTATGGTAGACTTCTAGTCTTAAGTTAATAAAATAATTATTTTAGGACTCATTTATAGAGAATGTTTCAAATTTTATATATTTATAGCATGGTTCAAATTAAAAGTCCAAGTCAACAAAAATTTAACTCCACAAAAAAGGTCTACTCTAGAAAAATAATTTAATTCTATGGATAAAGTCTTATTCTATATTATTTTTATATTTTTATTACTATCTATTTAGTTAAAAAAATGTTAATATTACAAATTTCATTACTAAAGAGTTTTTCAATTATTCAACTATGCAAGAACTTTATTAATAGACTTTTATTTAATATAAATATCTTTTCTTATTGGAACACTATTACAACTTTGTATTAGAATATATAAATATGAAATAAAGCAATGAAAACATTTATATATATATATATAAATTTTAATAGAGTTTTATTTTAAAGTAGTCATTTTGTCGTTTTAGGTCTCCGTTATCAAATTTTCGTTAGGCAACTTGAAACGGATCTATTTGAAGTGTAAACAAAACCTCATTTTGTGAAATGAATAACATTATGCATCAATGATAAATCAATAAGGGATAAGTTACACTAATCTTATTTAAGTTTCTGATAATTATATCGACATTCTCTAAGATTTCATAAATTATATTGACCTCTTCTATTTTACTTGACAAATTACAAATATTCTTCCAGTCATTATTTTTTTCAAAATGACAAAAAGTGCCACTTGTTTTATTTATACATTTTTTTTAAAATTTTGATCAATTTTTTTTTAAAATAAATATTGGATTAAAATCTTAAATTTATTTTTATATAAAATAAAAAAGTTCTTTAAAAAAGTTTAAAAAATTGGTCAAAATGCAAAAAAAGCAAAAAAAAAAAAATAATTGACAAGTACAATCTTTGTTATTTAAAAAAAAAATAATTTGACTGAATGAAAGTATTTATAGTCTATTAATAAAAAATCAGTATAATTATTAAAATTTCATGTTAGAATCAGTATAATAAATAAAAATTTTAAAATAAGCGAGTATAATTTATAAAAAATACAAAAATAAGATAGGAGACCTCAATTGAGAGAGTTCATGACCCTCAAATGTCAACTTATAGGATCATGGAAGGAGGATAGATAAGTGCTATGGCATTCTAAAATAAATCTCATGCCCCCAAAAAAAGAGAAGAAAAGAAAAAAGAATAAAGAAAGAATTATGGCCACAAAACCAAGTTTGGGATTTGGTCCTCTTAAAATGGCGACATGATAAATGTCAAATTGAAAGGTAAACGAAGAAAGAAGAGGTCCTCCATATCCTCCCAAGTCTTTCATGCTTCAAATCGTTGGTTCCCTGCAGATTAGTCAATAGCCCACAACAGTCTACGCCATTTGAAAACATATTCTTCGTACATAAAGAAGCCATTTGTTTGTAGAATACCAAAGTTTGACACGATACCACACACACACACACACACACACATATATATATATATATATATAATTGACCAATCTTTTTTGATGTCTATCTCACAAATGTCAACTGGGTATCCTTGTATATTTTTATTCAATTGGACATTCTTTCACAAACTAATTGAATTTAGCTAATGGAATTATAAAGGAAAATATTATGTATAATTTTTTTTAAAAAAATTATATTTTCTCATTCGTAAATACAAAGAGTAAGATTTGAAATGTTAATGGAGTCGGTTCTTAAAGTAATTTGTCTTCTTCAACTTTCAATGAGATAGGTTTTAAAAAGTATATAAATAAGTTATGTTGATTTTGATAAAAAAAAAAAAAAGACGTTAAAAATCAATAGAGTTTAGAGAGTAAGTTTAAGAATGAGAGATCTAAACTGATCATGTTCAATTATAATATGAAATTACTTAAATATATCTTATATATTTTAAAATACCTAATTTAACTTGAACATACATGTTTTTGTACAAAAAACACTAAAAAATAGAATAATAAATTTTAGAATAACCATGGTGAAGTGTGTATGAGTTTTGTATAATTAAAGCCGAGTAGGTATGGAATAGTATTTTAGACATGATGGGATGAGATTGGAAATTATTTTTTTAAGCGGACAGAATTGGAATAAGGGCACCTTTAATTTTCTACTGTCGTCCTATTGACCTTTCTAATAAATAATATTAATAAACATGAATTAATTACAAGAGGACATTTCTTAAAAGTAAAAATAAAAAAAATTATACTTAACATGAACTTTCTAAGTCCAAATTATAAGGAAATTCAATATTTTATGAAAATTACAATTAAATTGACAAAGAAAAAAATAATTTACATTTTGACCTGAAAAATTTACACTGAAACTGAATAAATAATTAACTTTGTGGTACCAGTAAAATTGATGATAACACGTAATGAAGAATTGATAGTACATTAAATTAAATGTAATTTTTTTATGTTAAATTATGTATAATTTTTTAAAACTATTAAATTCACTTATAATTTATCTTGTAAATTTATGTTAAGTACAAATTTAAAAAGAAAAAATTGGAAAAGAGAAGGCCATGCAAAGGGACCAAAGAAGCTTGTATAGTTCCAATTCTTGACTTCTAAATCGTCTGACTTCTCAATTGGCCCCCCCATTATGACACAGTCTCAACTGCCCCCACACACAGCAAGTGGATACTAACACGTGATGAAGGTTCCTTCTGATGCCATGCATGATATCAGCATCGCACATAATCCCCTATGATGCATGTATACCTATATATATATATATGTGCATATCACTATCATCATGATAGTCATCAACTTTGTCAATTTGAATTTCCTTGAAGAATCACGTTCTTTCTTTGCTTAATGATTCATGAACATGGTGAGTGAAAATTTTCAGAGTCTTCTTCTATTCTCTTTTGTATATTAAGTTAAATTAAATTAAGTCTAAATTAAATTAAATAGGCCATTTTCATCTTTTGTTCTTCTACCCTTTTTATATATATATATATATATATATATATAGATAGATTGATATAGCCGAAATAGTAGCAGTAGATTGTATATGTGGTTGATATGTAATATTATAAAAAGGAAGTCTAACTAGTGGAGAGGGTTGACGAGAGAGAGAGAAACAACCTAAAGAGCACGCTTTTAAATCCGTGCGAAGCACGTCGGCATCACACGTCATTAGATAAATCATTTAAATGTGGATTGCAATTTTGACACACGTGTTTCTAGGTTTTACTTAGATTTTTTCTTTTTTGAGGTTGGCACTTAACTTAGATTTATAGACTTTAACTTTGTTATCCATTCTTCATATTTACAATGATTTTAAATATTGGTTGGTAAATATAAAGGGTATCCTAGAAAAAATTTATTAGTCTCGTGTGATATTTTCAGATCGATAAATGTCTGAGATATGAACAAAATATACGTATAATATGATTTATAAACATATATAATGTAAATTACATATTTTGTTTATATGTTAATAATTATTAGTTCGGTTATATTATATTAGGATTAATAAATAATTTTTTTTAAGAATATTCTTCTATTTGGCTTATGGTCAAACTTAAGGAATTCTAAGATATTTCTTAGCTTGATGTTTTCCTAATATTGACAACTCAAGGCTATACTTTTAGTTGTTCAAAGAGAAGCTATTGAATAATAATTGTTCTACTCATTCATGTATGTGTTTTTTTTCTTTATAAAAGGCAACAAAAGTAGTATCAAAACAATTCTAACTCAAATAACTTAAGCTGAGGGTTCAAACTATTCTCCCACCAACTCTTTAAATTTTCAATGGAACTCAAAGCATAATTTCTTGCCTAACATGTTTGTAGCCTTTAGATGGAATTGAGATTTTTTGATTAGATACTTAGAATCTCATACTTTTTTTTTTCCATTGGTCAATAAGTAGTGTGATACACGATATAATTACAGAACAAAACAAAATTAAAAAATAATATAGAAAAAAATACAACTCATAAGAATAACGTTTGAGTCAATTATTTGAAGAGTTCCTTGAAATAAGTATTTACAAGATTAAATCTAAGTAAAAACAGCTTAATATCGACGGTTTTTGACTTATTTTTTTTATTGGAGACCAAGTTTAAACTTGTAGACGTGATTACAAACTTGCCTCTTTCCATTGAAACAATTTAATTTCTCAGATGTTTTCACTTTTTTTTATTATGGTTTTCTAAAGAAACTAGTTGAACTCATAACATCAACCACTAAATATCTCTTAGTTATTTGCATTTTTTGGCCTTTTAATTGCCTTCTTATTCTAATTCTCTGGGATACATATTAGCTTGCTTTGTGTTGAAACAATCTTAATGGTTCCATCCCTAATAAATTTCACTATGTTTTAGCCATTACGTGGTTTGATTTGGCCGAAAGTTTTCAAGCTTTGTGATTTTTGGACAATAAAATTCTTAAAATAGTAAAATTTCATTGTGTTTTAAAAATGCAGTGACAAACAGTGAAATTTCACCGTTTATCAAAACAATTCTAGCTCAAACAAATTAAGCTAAGGCTTCAAACTTTTCTACCACCAACCCTTCAAGTTTTTGATCAATTGAACTAATAGCTCACATAATTTTCTTGCATAAAATGTTTGTAGGCTATTGATGGAATTGAGAATTTTTGGCTAGATACTTTAATATTTCATTCTTTTTCTTACTAGTCAATAAGTGATGTGATACACGATATAATTACGAAACATAACAAAACTGAAAACAATACATAGAAAGAGAGAGAGAAAAAAAAAGGTTTACCCATACTATTAGACTTTCAATTTTGGGAATGCTATTTGCACTGTCCAAGTTAGGATTGGCATTATTGAGATATATGCAATATATATATATATATATATATATATTTTAAGGCCCACGAAAAAGGTTTTTAGTGTGCCCAAAATAATCCGAGCACAAAGATGTTGACACAAACCAAATTACGTCACCGTGGAAAGTTTCCGAGCCCAACACTTCAGGGGACAAGGTTTCACTCTAGTGTAAGTATTAGAAGATTGTCTTATGATGCCGAACACTAGGTGGTATCATAGAGACCTGTTAGGATACAGAGCTTAAGAGTCCAATTAGAAAATTGCTATAAAAATAATAAATATAATCCGTATTTTTCCTCTATTTAAATCCTATCAAGAATGGTACGTTGAAACCTATAAAAGAGGAGCACCACCCCTAACTCTTGGCAAAAAATTATAATTCATCATTAAGAAATTCAACTGACTTAGCTACCGGAGAATTCTTCATTGAGCCCTCTTCGGTAACCTTTTGACCCAATTATATTGCAGGTTATCAACAGAAGATCTAAGCTTCTTTAGACTGGAAACACCTTGGGCTTCTGTGATCAGATGTATGACCTATGTTCTTCTGATCCAAAGCAATGGAAATCTTATCTCATATTTGGCTAGAAGAGAAATGATAATTGAGAATGATAGTCGAGAAGAAAAATGTTTGTTTTGTCAAAAAAAATAGCAATCGAATATTGAAGTAGAAATGACAAAATATAGTATTTCAATATTATAGCAATGGCGGAGCATTGGAATTTGGAGATGCTGTTGAGTAGAAACAAGCAATTAAACATCTAATTGGATGGGCCTAAAAAGCCCACTGGACCACAAGGCCCATGGTTTATCATGCTTTAGGTTCATTTTAACGTTTACCTAATTGTAGTTATCGTAAAGAAGAGTATTGTAGAGACCCATACTTCAGCATCTTCAGATGGACGCAGTCCGGGATTGGATTTCATCTCAGTTATCATCGGGAAGATCATGTAATGAGCGCTCTCTCTCTCTCTCTCTCTCTCTCTCCACCGAATGCTAAATATGATTGCGAAGTTTCGAAGAAGCTGCTGTCGACTCGCTTGGTACTCAATATAAGTTTCGATTCTTTTTTTTTTTCTTCTTCTTTCGAATCACAGGAATTCTATTAGTCATTCAACAAAATTTAAGATTTCCAACTGTTGTTTCATTGCATTCATTTTCATAAGTTCAATCAATAGCATTGCAATGGATTCTTAGAACTCTTGTTGCACCCATGTGCACAATTTGTTGAACTTTTCTTTGAGATTTTCCTGATTTATGGTGCATTTTGTCATCCTGTTCAAATTACTTACGAATATATAACATGCCTTGAATTACTCCACATTATTCAAAAAGAGATTAGGGTATGTTTGGACATCTCTTAAAAATTGAATCGCTCCACTTTCTTTAACATTTGAACACGAAGTTACGTAGTCATCATCATGTGATGAAACCATTGAAGGAAGTAGAAATCCTTACCCCACAGCTGAAGATTTTATATCTTTTTTCTTATGTTACATGTGATGAATGCTGCTATTTCTTGAGATGGCCTCTTCTTAATGCTAGATTTTTACATATTAGATACTATTTTTTGTATAGAACAAATCAGTTTCTGCTAGGGTTACAGATTTGTCTCTTTTTGAATGACAACAGAGCCTTCACCTTGTCTCAATGCATAGGTTTTTCATTCTCAAAATCATGATTACAGATAGAATCATACTGTCTATTCAATGTTTGAGCTCAATGGAATGGAATCTTAGTAGAGTTAACTTTTGACATGTTATCAGGTTCCAAGTTTTGTTTCATTTCCCAAGTCTCTTCCAATCGATCGAAATCTGAAAAAATGAGAATGAAACGAGGGTTTTTTGATTTACCAAAATTAAGAAATCCTGTATAATAACATAAGCACCTATAGATGCACTTGATTGTCATGAGTTTAGTTTTCTTATCATACATATAGGAGTCTATCTCATATATGTTTTCTCTAATTTTCTTCTTAAATTTTTTGAACTATTATTGCCAACTATATTAGACTGTTCAAGTAGTGAAAAAGTATTAAAAAAGTGCCTTGCAAGTGATGATTGAGAATTTGTATTGAGATTTGCCACTATTATTTTCTCACAAGCATGACAAGATTTCATTTCAAATCATGTAAAATCAAATAATTATTCATCAATTGATTGACTGGCAGAGTCTTGGAGAAACAGTCTGGATGAGCACATATTTCTAGAAAACTAGTCAATAGACACTGCTGCTGGAGCCACTGAAGCAAGGCAAGGTGAGAATGGCTTCATCTTCTCCAACCTTGTCATCTGAGCAAGATAAGGGACTGGGCTGGATGGAATGGTTCAGAGGATGGTTTCATTTGATTCATGAAGTTCTTTTTCAGAGAATTACGGCGAGGAATCTGCAAAATCCATTGCCCCTGCCTCCTCTAAATGGTGTCACTTGTATTGTTACTGGATCCACCAATGGAATTGGGCTTGAAATAGCCAGACAATTGGCAGAGTCAGGGGCGTGTGTTACTATGGCAGTAAGAAACCTAACTGCAGCCCATGAATTAATCCAGAATTGGCAGAACCATAGGTCTAACACGGGTCGCCTCAATATTGATGTTATGGAGCTTAATCTTCTGTCTCTAGAATCTGTTGTGAGATTTTCTGAAGCATGGAATTCACTTTCAAAACCCTTGCATCTTCTTATCAATAACGCAGGAATCTTTTCTATTGGAGAACCTCAAAGGTTTTCAAAAGATGGATATGAAACACACATGCAAGTGAACCATCTTGCTTCTGCATTGCTTTCAATTTTACTTCTGCCATCACTTAAAAGAGGGGCTCCTTGCCGAATTATCAATGTGAATTCTACCATGCATCTCATCGGCTTTGTTGACACAAATGACATGAACTTCATTTCCGGGAAGAGGAAGTTTACAAGCTCAAAAGCATACTCAAGTAGTAAGGTAGCACAACTAATGTTTAGCAGCATCCTCCAGAAGCGCCTGCCTGTTGAAGCTGGTATTAGTGTGGTATGTGTAGCGCCTGGAAGTGTCCGCACAAATGTTGCTAGGGACCTTCCAAGAATTGTGCAAGTTGCTTATCATCTGATTCCACTTTTTCTCTTTAATGCCCAAGAAGGTTCAAGAAGTGCACTTTATGCAGCTACTGATCCTGATATTCCAAAGTACTGTGGGAAATTGAAGGCCGATGAGTGGCCTGTCTGTGCTTACTTCTCTTACCATTGTCGTCCAATGAGTCCTTCCAAAGAAGCACACAACATAAGCACTTCACAAATAGTTTGGGAGAAGACACTCAATATGATTGGCCTTCCTTCTGATGTGGTGGAGAAGCTTCTGGAAGGAAAAGAAATACAATGCCGGCTTTGAGTTCCCCTTAATTAGCTGCATCTACTTGGGTGAGAATTTTTTTTTGGGGGGCTGTTTCTATGATTATTATCATTAAGTCTGTTAGAAAAGCCTAATTCCAGGTTCTTGAATGGATCAATAAAACATAAGCATGTTCTGAAATGTTTACAAATGAATTGTGTTCTGTGCTTGTTCAATTCAATAGATATGGCTAGTTCTGTTTTGTTTCTGCTTAGTTGGATTGCAAAATCAATGGCGATAACCCTGTTGTCCTCAAATAAAAACTTGTAAAGCTAAAAACTCACCTCTATTTTTATTTTGACCTTCATAGATTGATTTCCTTGGTGTTCTTTGAAACATTAAAATAGATAATTGGTTAAAACCAGTTCTTGAATCCTGATAACCTACTTTCATTTCAGGTCAAAATTATAGCATAAAACAGTCCCTTTTTGTGCATAATCATACAGTTATTATAGTTGGAATGTGGCCTAAAATTTGCGATTTAAGTACCTAATACCAACTAATTTTCTGCATTATTGAGAAAAGTTGATATCAGTTTGGATTAGATAATGATAAGCATTATGCTTGAATGTACTTGAAGTTGATATCCTAGAGCAACCTTTAAAGCGTCAAATGAATCCTTGCCTGTCTCCTTGAAATTGTGCATTTAGATTAAACGATAAAAAGCTTATAAAAAAATAAAACAATCAAATGCCAGTCGTATCAAAACTAGAATTCTTAGGTCCATTATACACTAAGATCTCCAAGTTGATTCAATTAATAAAGTTTGATACCTCCACAGGCAGAAAATTTAAGAATTTTTGACTCTTACAGTTGAGAATGCATATGTAATTTTAGCCACATTACCAATGTCTCTTAAGATAAATCTACATTGAAAATTGACAAAAATTCTGATGATATACTCATATCAAAGGTAAAATACCCCATTACTCAATTAAATATCAAATTTAAAATCTTCCAAGGTTTGGAGCTATTTGTTTTGCCTCTATAATAACTTTGAGGAAGCTAGCTGAGGACCTTCCCAATCTATAACATGCAACTTGGGTTGAGAAATATATGTAAGCTAGGCAGAATATGCACTCAATTTTGAACTGTGCCTGGCAAGGGCTTAGATTGGACTAGCTTTAATCCAGGCTGAATTTCCAAATAGAAACTCATGTACAGGAAGACAGCAAGGAGATGTGTTAGCCACTTTGCTTGAACCTGTTTAGTTGTAACCCTAAACACTTACAGTCCATTTAGATAAGTTGGAGAGAGAGAAAAGAATAAGAGATCAATTGTTACGAAAGACAGGAGAGGAGTAGAGAGGGTACTCCTTTGGATAACTAATGAGGAGGGGGAAGGATAGGATAATGTAATCCTTCCATTGAGAAAGTTAGAGGAGACAAAAGAAAGAAAATTATTTTATATTAATTAACTATTGTTTCTTAGGATAGAGGTATCTATTTTATTTTTACTTTTATAATTTTAAGGATATTATTGGTATTATAAAAAAATTATTAATGAATTATTCCCTCCCCTTCGCTTTCTTTCTAACTTTTTCTATCCAAACAGGTTGTCATTGAAGAGCCTGCTGTTTTATAGGATAGGAGATGATATAAAATGAAACTATTAAAATTAGTAAAAAATAAAGGGTTTCCTTTTAAAAAAAAAATTCTTTTATTATTTTTAGATTATTTTCGCTGGATATTGTTATAAACTGCCAATATTTCATTTGCAGGATAATTAAAATAGAACATTAATGGTGATTGGATTTTGGGTTAATCCCAAGCCATCCCAAATTTGGAAAATTGAAGAGATGAGGGTTAGATATTAGGGTGGACTTGGGGTAGAGACTAATTCAAGTCTTTCTCTTAGAAGCTATTTGGATGTTTCCTTGATTTTGAATGATTCTGTTTACAACTTGGTAAAAAATGCATCACGATGGAGTCATTTATCGAAATAGAAAACTTAATTATATTATTTCTACATGATTGTTTTTAAATTTTCTTGAAATAACAAAATTTAATTTTTTTAAATAAATATTTATATAAAAATTATTCGTTTCAAATAAACTCTTTTAATAAGTGAATGAAATCATTCTATTTTAAAGCAGGCGACGAAAACGAGTCGAGTACTGTGAAAGGTCAAGAGTCCTTTTCAAGTATAAGTTGTTATAAATGAAAGCTAAATGACTTTATTCTTCATTTTAATCATTAGTTGCTGTTTGTTTGACGAAATATACTAGTTTCTTACCGTTTATTAAAGCAAAATATTGGGTGAAAATTCAAAATCATCGTGCCTAAGAGCAATAAAGTTGGAATCAACTCAGGCCTGAGAAATGTAATATTATCTATTTTTTATTTTATTATTTTTATTATTTTATATTTCATAATTATTTTTTAATTATTTTTTTAACTGCTTAATTTCAATAATTACGTATACTTTCAAACAAATTCATCAAACTTACAGTTGTCAATGTAAATCATGATGAGATCATCCAACTAGATTCATCATTCCTTCCTTTATTTTGAAAGAGTTGCTTATCCTAATAGATACTTTAATTTATTATGGAGGAAAAAAAATGCACGAAGATAAAGACTCTTATTTAGAGTGTATTTATTCACTTTATTATTTATGCAGTTTTGATATATTACATTAAATTAATAAATATTTGTTGGATACATAAATAAAATATAAGAAATTATACTACAATTTTTGTTAATGTATCTAATATTTATTAATTCAAATAAAAATTTATGTCCTGCTTTTTTGGATTAATATTTTTTTTTCATTTGAGCTTATAATAAATATCTCGATCTTTTATCTTTGTCCTTATTTTAAAAAATAAAATAAATTTAATAAAATAATTATAAATACAAATTTATATATATATATATATTAAAATAATATACATTCACATATTATATATATACATATTTAAATTTATATAAAAAAAAGTTAATAAAATATAAAAATACTTAGATAATCTAAATACATGTAATTAGGGGAGGACCGGATGCCTAAATCCATCTCTGCCCAAACTCGTGGCGGATTTTTTCCTAATATTAAAGAGTAATTTTCTTTCTTTTTCCCACTTTCCTAATTTATTTTCTCTTTCAATCTGTTATATTAAAAATCAACGGACCCACGAGATGCGACATTCTGTCATTCATACACATGGGAGGTCCTCATTAGTTGAATGCTTAGGTCGTGGCAGTTTGGGACCAGTATCTCTGTAGCTGACCCAGGGTTGAGTTTTCCAAACTCCTCCATTTGGCTAATACCCATTGGTCGGTTTTTATTAATAAAACATTATAAGATGTTTCTATTTGCTCGTCGCTTCTTCCACTCTCCCAAGAGCCAAAACCAATCACCACCGCTCTCAGCCTAATAACAACCATCCCACCACCCACCACCACCACCCTCATAATCATCTGACCACCACCATCACCATCTAGCCCTTTTCCCCATGGCCAGGAGCAAACTCCATCCCACCCTTGAATTGAAGCCATCAGTCACCACAATCTCCACTACCAATCCATCTTCTGTTTCTCTTTTTGACTGTAAAAATGGACTACCACTCGGAGCAATCGACGCAACAAAATCACCACCACATCGATGGAACACGAACCATTTTGTTTGGGAAGTACGAGATGGGGAGGCTATTAGGCCAAGGCACCTTTGCCAAGGTGTTCTATGGCAAAAACCTCATCATCCGGCGAGAGCGTCGCCATTAAACACATCAGCAAAGATCAGGTCAAGAAAGAAGGCATGATGGAACAAATCAAGCGCGAAATCTCTGTCATGCGCCTTGTGCGACATCCCTCACGTCGTCGAGTTGAAAGAAGTCATGGCCACCAAACAGAAGATTTACTTCGTGATGGAATATGTCAGAGGCGGCGAACTATTTGCAAAGGTAGCAAAGGGGAAACTGAAGGAAGACTTGGCCAGAAAGTACTTTCAGCAACTGATCAGCGCTGTCGATTTCTGTCACAGTCGCGGCGTCTCCCACCGCGATCTCAAGCCGGAGAATTTGCTTCTTGACGAGAATGAAAATCTGAAGGTGTCGGATTTTGGGTTGTCGGCTTTGCCTGAGCAGCTTAGGAACGATGGTTTGCTTCACACACAGTGTGGGACTCCGGCCTATGTGGCGCCGGAGGTGTTGAGGAAGAAAGGGGTATGATGGAGCGAAAAGCCGACTTATGGTCATGCGGTGTAATTCTATATGTATTGCTCGCAGGGTTTCTTCCATTTCGGGATGAAAACGTGATGAAGATGTACAGGAAGGTTTTCAAAGCCGAATTCGAGTGTCCGCCATGGTTTTCATCTGAAGCGAAAAGGCTAATTTCAAAGCTATTGGTGGCAGATCCGGAGAAGAGGATTTCTATTGCGGCGATAATGCGAGTGCCTTGGTTTCAAAAAGATTTTACTAGACCCATCGCGTTGTCAATCCCAGAACCAGTTACAGATAACACTGAGAAAGATGAGAACAGAGCTGAGGTAGAGATGGTAAGATCAAAATCGTCACCGCCATTTTACAATGCATTCGAGTTTATATCGTCCATGTCGTCGGGTTTTGACTTGTCGAGCCTTTTTGAGAGCAAGAGGAAGTCGGGGTCGATGTTCACATCGAAGTGCTCTGCATCGGCGATCATGGCAAAACTCGAATCGGTTGCGAAGAAGCTGAATTTTAAAATTACTAACGTGAAAGAGTTCAAGATGAAAATGCAAGGAGCTTCGGAGGGGCGGAAGGGGAAGTTGTCGGTGACTGCGGAGGTGTTCCAGGTGGTGCCGGAGGTCGCCGTGGTTGAATTCTCAAAGTCCTCCGGCGACACACTTGAATATCGGAAATTTTGTGAGGAGGATGCACGGCCTGCACTCAAAGACATTGTTTGGAGCTGGCAAGGTGAAAATAACTGTGAACAATAACAGTTAAATTAGTTTTCTGAAAAGTTTGAATGTTTCTTAAAAAAATTCTAGAGTTTCTGTTAAGTTTGTTTTAAAATTATTTTTTTGAAGTTCTGTTCAGATTTTCAGAATGAATTTTTGTAAAAAAGCATTTTCAACTCAATCAAATTTCAATTAGGGTTGAGACTATATATGTCCATTTAGACTCAACCCATAACCAAATCCCTAATCTCAATTAGGGTTCTTTCAACCTATTTTTAAATGTTCGTTTTGAGTAAATCGGTCGCACTGAGAAGGGTCTGGGACGACAACTGCACCGTTACCCTGGATAGACGAGATTTTATCACCTGCCAAGTCGACGACGACCTATGCCTACGCTAGTGTGTGCGTTTAATCCCCCCCCCCCCCCCCCCCCTCTCTCCCCCCGCTTTTTTACTCTGTTGAAGTGATTTGAGTATGTATAGCTAACTTTGTAAATACATATGTATATTGTTTGTATATAGTTGGAAATGTGGAGAATGATGAGTAATTTATAGCCTTCTTTTGGGTTGTTGGTACACATCTTATCTAAATTAGTGTGGTGGTTGTGGAGTTGGCGATGGGTGGAAGTTGGATGAGGTGGTGGTTGCCACCCAAAAGGAAGCTCAACAATCAACATCATTTCACTTGGGTGCGCTTTGGAGGTTATCAATAATTTTGGGTGGGACCAAACTGTTTGCCCAAATGGTAGCATTAAATGTGACATAAAGAGTGACACAATGAATCCTTGATTGTCCACATTGGAATGCCAAAATATAAGTAGTTCTAGGCACAAAGGGAAAAAAATGTTATGAATATTTAATTTAGGATAAATTATATTAACATTTTTAATAATTTTTGATAGTTATATTGACATTTTTTGAGATTTTTAAAATTATATTAACATCTATTTTTTTTTATATATATTTCTAAAATTATATTAATATTTATTATTTTTTCTGATAAATTACAATCACATTTTTCAATTAATTTTTTTTTTCAAAATGATAAAATTACTATTTATGTTTGTTTTTGTATTTTTTAATTTTGACTAATTATTTAAAACATTTTTTAAAGAAATTTTTTATTTTATATAAAAATGAATTTAAGATAAATAACGTATTTTTATTTTATATAAAAATTAATTTAAGAGTTTAATTAATATTTATTTGAAAATAAAAAAAATCAAAAAATTAGGTTAAAATGGAAAATGTATAAAAAAAAATGGTAGTTTCGTAATTTTGAATGAAAAATTTGATTAAAAAATTTGATTAGAGGGGGTGATTGTGGTTTGTCAAAAAAAAGTAAAAAAAATTAGTGTAATTAATCATTTAATTTATATCTTCAATATGTGGTGTTATCATGTAATATTTTTCGTTCTCACATTGTATGATTTTTAAAATTATCACCTAATGACACATTACATTAGAGATACAATTAATGATATATATTGGAAATATTTAGCACTATTCTACAAGGCTTTGGGGTGGAATGAAGCGAAGAGTATTTGAAGATTGATGTTACCGGTTTTTTTATCAGAATGTTACTTTCCTCTAATGACTTGTTAAGAATATGAAGTCAGGACGGGTCCCGGAAAGACCGGTGATAATCACTCCAATGATAATGTTAGAAAAGAAGTAAAGACAGTAACCTAAATTTTGAAAGTGTATGTTGTAGTCTTATTTATAAGCTATAAATTTTTTAATTTGAATAGAATTAGGAGTCATAAAAGCAAAAATTTGATAATATCTATAGATAATAATTATTATATTGAACTCTATTTCTTGTTCTTTGAGATCATTAGTTTATAAAAGATGGTGACTATCACCCTTATGGCTAATGTTCTATAATCCATCGATTAGAAGAGGCCCATGAACATGTGGTCCTTGTGATTCAGATCATTCGGGAGGACACATATCATGTTCTGAGGCCTTGGTCAGGTTACGATATATAAAAAAAATGATCACGTTTGTGTGAAGTAATTGTTAAAAATTAGAGGCCCAACTCTAAATTAGCTCCTTAAAACCCAGGTGTTAAGGAGATAGGCAGCCAACATAAATAGACGTAGAGGGGCTAAAGACGGGCGATATGGGACAAACTAACACGTCCCCTAAACTACATTGCCCGCGGAGGGAAGTTAGGTGAGCGCGTCCCGACTCCTCTAGCCTAAACCAAGTTCTGATACCATGTTAAAAATTGGAGACCCAACTCTAAATTAGCTCCTTAAAATCCAAGTGTTAAGGAGAGCAGCAGCCAGCATAAATAGACGTAGAAGAGCTAGAAACGGACAATGTGGAACAAACCAACAGAAATTATTGTCGAACAATTATTTAATAGTGTCAAAGATCAAATTGAAAGTCAAATGTGAAACAATGTATTGTAAATATACATATGAGAAGAAACCACCACCACCTCCTCCTCCAACTAAAAAAGAAGAGCAATACAACACTTCTTAAAGTTATATTTAAAATTTCTATTTCGAGTGACATGGCACTAATATAATACTTAAATCATGTAATACAGCGTTACAAAAGTTGAGATAAAATTTGATATACAGAAAGTATAGCAATATTGATTGACTAGTCGTAATTGTCATTACATATTTATCATGTAACACTGTTTTTGATTAATTAGATAAGGATAAAATCCAACTCAAATAACTGATTATTCAATAAGGATTAATCAAACACCTTGCGGAAAACAAAAAATCATGCAAGTCCAACCCTATCTTTCTTTCAATTACTCCCAAAAACAAACAGCTAGCAGAAAATGAGTTCCCTCATAAAAAGCCAAACGGTCCACACCCAACAGCCAATCTAATGAAACTACCAATCTAATCAAACCAACTACAGAGCCAGACCCAGACCCAGACCCAACCACCAATCTAACCAAACCAAATCAAAAGGGTGCATGATCAAAGTTACTTTAATAGCAAAGGATAGAAAGCAACTCCCTCACGGAACAATCAAACATTTGCATAATTTTGGCCGACGCCACGTGGTCCAAGTGTGATGTCATGTCAATGCGTAAAGCTCACTAAAAACACTACGTGCCATGGCAGAATTTCTTTGGTGGGTCTGATGATCCGCCTAACAATATATTCTTTTAATAATATTTTATTACGTTTATTATGATTTATTAAAAAATATGAGTCATGGTATACATATTGTATTGATAATAATATTAATTAGAAATCAAGTATAATTTTTTGTTAGCTTTCCTTTGATGTAAATGGTAGAAGAATTTCTAATCCTTTCACCTGATACTTGAACTCTCTACCCATGAATCTACATTCATTAAGACTGTCCTTGCATAACTTGACTAAAAAGCCATTGATATGCTTTAGCTTGGGCATCTCAAGGTAACTTTCTAAAATATTTTAGTTTCTATTTAATTAAAAAAAATTAAATACTTTTAATAACTGAAAAATAAATTTTAATTTTTTTCTTGAACGCCAAAAGTTATTAAAAAAAAAATTGATAACTATATCTTAAATATGATTTTAATTTTATTTTTTTTGGTAAGGCTATTAAAATTATTCTTCAAAGATGAAATAGTTATTAATTGAATATATATGTATATATATATACACATATATGTATTTATAAACGTATAGGCATATATATATATATGTGTGTATAAAAGTATATATTTGGGCATATAAAAAAATTTATACATATAAATATCATATAGGAACATATTAAATATGCACTATTTGAATACCATCTTGGTTTTTGTATTTTTAAAATTCTCTATCCCCTTCTGTTTGTTAATTCCTTGATATTGGACCGACCTTCTTTAAATCATTTTCATTGCAGATAGGACAAGGTTTCATGATGGTAGTTATATGGTTGTTTGTGTTTTTTTTGGTTTCTTGATCTGGTCCCATTTATTGAATTCAAGGGGCCAGCGATCCAGTGGGCATGAAAACGTTGGGCCAAGGGTTGCAATTAGAGACACTGAATTGTCACAATCACTTAATCCAGGAATTAGTACTAAATTAATCATGATTAAGTGATGATGTGTGAGTCAGTTTCCACTTTCAACTTGCCCATTCTACACCTCTGTTCAATTAATTAGACCAAGAATTAATGTAGTTTTTAATATTGAATTGAAATGGCTTGTGTCACTCTTCTGTAATCATAGAGTTCTTTTTCATTCCATTTTCTATACTATGCTGATGATTGATGGTTGCGAGGGTGGTTTATTTGGTCACTAACTGTCTGTTTGGTTAGTGAGAAATAAAAGAAAATAAAAATCCTGGACCCAAATGTTATTGCTAATTAGCATTTTTAATTTCTTCTCTCCCACAACCCATTCCAATGGTGGGGCACCTTCACCCCCTCAACTCACGAAAAGTTTTGTATGAACCTGGCCTATAACATCATACCATTTTGATAGAATATTTGTTTTTATGAGATATAAAAATAATATCTTACCTACTTGATAGAATGTGATAGATGAGATTTATGAACCAACTCTATTAACCTACTCCGCACCCCCTTGAAGATGTTACTGGGCTTAGCCGTTGCATGTTACCTCCTAAATTAGGGAAAAAAAAAAAGTTTAGTGAGATGATCGCACGATGAGACTGTCGTCCAATCTTACAGTTCGTTTGGATAACTAGGAGAAAGAAAGGAAAGAAAAGGAAAGGATAGTATTAGTTGTAAGGGAAAGGAAATGAGAGGAGATGAGAGAGTAATTCCTCCTTTATGTTTGGATAACTAATGAAAGGAAAGGAAATGAAAGACTATTATCTTGTTTGGGAATGATAATGGAGAGAAAGGAAAGAAAATAATTTTATATTATTTTACTATTATGTCTTAGGACAGAGATGTTATTTTTATTTTGGCTTTTATAATTATAAGGATAATATTGGTATTATTAAAAATTTATTAAATCTTTCTTTCCTTTCCTTCCGTTTTCCCCCACTTTTGGAGGGATAACAAAATTACTAAAATGAGGGTTAAGCTTTCCCTCCCTTTCCCTCCATTTCCCTCCCTTTCCTTCCTAATTTTTAAAACAAATATGATATAAGTTCTCATTTCTTATCTTTCCCTTCCCTTTCTTTCCGATTCCTTCCATCCAAACATAGTGTTAGTGTTCATGTATAATTCGTCTGGGTTTTCTATAATACTCAAATTTGAGGAACGATCTCACCAGACCATCCCACTAAACTCTTTTTTTTTTAAGAAATAGGCTCAAGCTATTCCTCACTCTCATTGTTTCTTTAATTCTTTTGTTTCAATACCTGTTTTTTTTTCTGGTTCAAAATTAATACTTTCTTTATTTTTAGTTAAATCAGTGTCTTTAGAAATCCCCTTCAAAGCTGAAACAAGGGACTCTCATCAAGGGAAAAAAAAACAAAAAAACTCCATAGAGGAAATTGAAGATGACAATAACTTTTACAATATTGGACCTGGGCAACATGGGCTGGGCTCAAACATGCAGACTGCTGTTGGGACAAATGCAGCCCATGGCCCACCATATGGGGTGATATCTTTTCAAACCTCCAATCCGAAAAAATAAAAATTAGATATATATAATCTTATTCTCACGAATAAAGAGGTTGTTCCATTAATTCATATTAATATTATATTTATGTCAGAAAGATATTATAAATAACTTGGTGAAGAAGAGCCAAACCATTTGCAGATGAGATTTTTCTGTCAAAACAGGGTGCTTAATTATCAGATTTAAAATCAGGAAGCAAACAATACCATCTTAGTAGATTTATCAGTCTTAAATGAGATAATTGTTAAGGTTTAATAGGTGAAAACAGTATCCAAAGCTTGTAAAAAAGATTTTAATCTCAACTCAATTGCCATCTCTACCAAAAAGTGTTTGTGAATGTTTATAAATTAGTTAATTTGTTTTAAAAATAAACAAAAGCTATTTTACAAAATAAGAATCTATTTTTTGAAAAAATAAATAAATACAGAAAACGTTTTTTCAAAATAAAGTAGTACATGAAATTTTTTTAAACTAAAATATAGAAAAAATTATTTTACAGTATAAAAATAAAGTAATGAAAACATAAACAACAATACTTATAGAATTGTAGAAACTGAAACAGTGATCAAGACTTATGTTTTACACAATGTCTTTAAGACGAATTATGATACTCGCAGTAGTGCTTATGAGCTTTTGATCGTACGCCTCCTAAGATACAATAATCGAAAACATGCAGATATGAAATACTTCAACTGCATGTCTAGCGAACCAAAATAATAACTTGAGCTCTCTTAAATACTGACGCACGGAATGCATGAAAATTTCGATGAATGAATTGTAAGTGCAATAGTATTTATATAAACTCCTTCATACATGTTTCGTAAATGTAAGTGCAATTACGATTGCGCTTCTTTATAGTGAACAGATATAAGTCATGTCTTATAAAAAAACGCTTACTCAATCAAAATTTAAATTAAAGATAATCATAAAATGATGTTATTTTAAATTTAAACCAAAATCAAAGACAATTACTAAACGAGGGACATTTGATTTAACCAAAACCAAATCCACATTTTCCTAACAAAAAGAGACATAACAAATCATCCTAACATTTCACCTAGGCTATATGTGTGTGTCTATATATATATATATATATATATTATTGTGAGCCAAGAAAGGAGAGAGAGAGAGAGAGAGAGCCAACAACCGGATAACTTATTACTGTAATTGGTAGCTTGGCATTTGGAATGCAATGAAAGGTATCCGAAAAAAGTGCCAAAGAAAACTGACAGAAGTGTGATGATATACGTAAGCAAAACGTTAGATACAAGTTGGTAATGGTTATATTTAGTTGCACAATGCACATGCAGAGGAGTTGCAGTTGGTACCCACATGCTTATCGCAGTGTGAAAGCTAAAGCCACGTGATTGATACATCGCATCCCAATCTGTTTTCGGCTTGTCGGATTTTCAGCACCGTTTATGGGGCTCAGACTTCCACAGAATCTCTGCTATGCTGTGCTATACATGAGGGGGCCCATCTGATCCAGATACTATTCTTGGTCCTGAAATTACATATTAATTTTACTTACATGTAATAGATTTCCATAAATAATTTTTTAAATCTTTTTGGATATATTAAATTGATATTTTTTAAAATTTTTGATAATTATATTAAATTTTATTAAAATTCTTAAAAATATATTGATCTATCTTATTTTACATAATAATATACAAATATTTTTTACAGTCAAATTTTTCTTTTAAAATAATAAAATTGTCAATTTTATTTATTTATTTTTGTATTTGTTAAATTTGATCAATTTTTTCCTAATGTTTTTAAAATTTTTATTATTATTTTATATAAAAATAAATTAAAGGTAAATAACTTATTTTTATTAAATTTAAGATTTTTATCAATATTTATTTAAAAATTTGATAAAAAAACATGAAAATAATAGTTTTTTCATTTTGAAAAAAAAAAATTAACTAGAATGACATTTTTATATATTATTATATAAAATAAAAAAGATCGATATAATTTCAAAAATTTTATAAAATATCAGTGTAATTGTCAAAAACTTTAAAAAAAATCAATATAATTTACCAAATCTTTTTTTCTTCAAATCTCATTCACCTATCACAATGATAATCCATTTCATATCTTCAAACTTTGATACAATAGAAATAAATAAAAATTTCAACGCATTGGTATTTTAAAATTTGAAAATATGAAAATGAATTTTAAATTTATAAATTGAAAGAAAAATTGAAGATGATAATCAAATTAATATTCGTGTGTCATCCATTATTTATTTTTATACTATTTTAATAAATATTTGAGTTTTTAAATTATTTTATAAATTAATAAATGTATTTTATTTTTTAAATTTTTTTTAATAAAAATATAATAAATAATGTCATTTGATAAATTAAATAATTAAACGATAAAAAATATTATAAGATAAACCACTCCTCCCGTAGAAAAATTATCTTATAACATCGTCGTATCATTCTATATATATATATATATATATATATATATATATATATATATATATTTTTATAAGAAGCCGACACTGATGACGTAGTGTGACAGGATAATTCTCCATCCCCCTCTCCTGTATATAAACAGAATCAGTTACTAACAGAGAGCCGAAACCCCTGTTTCCAGTCATTCACTACGAATGCAGAAAGATGAGACCATGTTCTCTCTCTAACTCTGAGTTGAGAGTTAGAGGGAAGAAAACCAACACCCTAGATCGTTCTTGCCACCGCAAACACGTCCAAGACGGCTAATCCAACAACCACAATTCGAGGCTCATCAGGCTTCTTCAATGGCGGACAACACTAAAGTCGACCTTCCCAACTCAAATGTACTCCTCCACGGGAAATACAAGCTCGGCCGCCTTCTCGGCTGTGGCACCTTCGCCAAAGTCTACCACGCCAGGAACTTACAGACCGGCGAGAGTGTAGCCATGAAAATCGTATCTAAAGATCAAGTAATTAAAGTCGGAATGATGGATCAAGTGAAACGCGAAATATCTGTAATGAAAAGAATGAATCACCCGAACATCGTAAAGCTCCATGAAGTGATGGCCAGCAAATCCAAAATCTACTTCGCCATGGAATACGTTCGTGGCGGCGAATTGTTTGCAAAAGTTTCCAGAGGCCGCATCAAAGAGGATATAGCTCGCACTTATTTTCAGCAACTCGTCTCCGCCGTGGATTTTTGCCACAGTCGCGGTGTTTATCACCGCGACTTGAAGCCGGAGAACCTCCTGTTGGACGATGAGGGCAATCTCAAGGTCACAGACTTCGGTTTATCGGCATTATCGGATCACTTGAGGCAGGACGGTTTGCTTCACACGGCATGCGGTACGCCGGCATATGTCGCACCGGAGGTGATAAGGAAGAAAGGATACGATGGGGCAAAGGCTGATCTCTGGTCATGCGGCGTGGTACTCTTCGTTCTTCTTGCTGGGTATTTGCCATTTCAAGATGATAATATTGTCGGCCTGTACAGGAAGATGTGCAGAGGTGACTTCAAGTTTCCGCCATGGTTTTCGTCGGAATCTCGCCCGATTGTTGCTAGGCTGCTCGACACAAATCCGAATTCTCGAATCACTACTTCCCAACTCGTGGAAACAACTTGGTTCAAGAAAAAAATGCCAACGATTGTGAATGAAAAACGCGGAGGAGATGGTGATGAAGATATTGAAGGGAATGAGAAATTGACGGAAACGTTGAACGCGTTTCATATAATTTCGTTATCGGAGGGATTTAATTTGTCGCCGTTGTTTGAGGAGAAGAGGAAGGAAGAGGAGCTGAGATTTGCGACGGCGAAATCAGCAAGCAGCGTGATATCGAGGCTGGAGGAGGTGGCGAAGGCAGTGCAGTTCAGCGTGAAGAAGAGCGAGTCGAGGGTGAGGATGCAGGGGACGGAAAGCGGGAGGAAAGGAAAGTTGGCAATTGCGGCGGAGATGTTCCCAGTGACGCCGGCGTTTATGGTGGTGGAGGTGAAGAAGGACGGCGGTGACACGCTCGAATACAATCAGTTTTGCAATACGGAGCTCCGGCCAGCGCTTCAGGACATCATTTGGATGGATCATGAGAAGTCATTGGCTGCTTGAAGTCTAATTAATTAAGGATTAAGGATAAGAGTTTAGTAACTTTTAAGGTTAAGCTTGCTTAATTTATTGTTAATTATTGTAGTTCTTGAATTAATGGATAAATAAAATTGAATTCAAGAATGTAATTAGTTAGTCCTTGTTTGGGTTCTGATCATTTTGTTTTGATGTATTGAAAGTTGCATATATGATTAGGTTTGATCTTATCATGTGTTTGATTAGATCAAGTTATAACAAAATCAATTGTTTCAATGAATTTTAATCAAATAATTTAATTAAAATTGGCTAGCATGTGACTACAGATATATAGAATTTATAAATAAAACTAAAACTAAAACTTATTGTTCTATGGTTTTATAATTCTTTCAAAATTAATTAACTACAACTCTACAAGTACAAACACAAATTACAGCAATATATCACATATTACCCCAATAATAATAGGAGTATTATTACAAACACAACTTCTCATCATCCCTAATTACACTTCTGAATTCCACAAGTCTCATATTTCCTTTAGCACTACCTCTTGAGTTGGCAATATATTATTGGTATCTCCCATCGAAATAACATTATGCCAACCAAAGATGTAGCTCTATATTTATGATTGTTGCGAGAAAGTATCCAGTACTCTTGAGACACCTACGTGGCTATGCTACCAACTACTTAATAGATTGTCATGTGTAGTATGTTTAGGAATGGCAACGGGACAGGTTTGGATGGGGTGATATTTCCCTAACCCTGATCCCGTTTATATTTCCTTCCCCCTACCCTACCCCGTCCCGTTTAGAGGTTTACTCCGACCCCGATTCCATTTATACTACCCGACTTCACCCCATCCCGACCTGTCTTGAACTCTGATATACATATTTTTTAAGTAAGTTAAAACTTTTATTTTAATGAGTAATTTTTTTTTTTTTTTGCCAAAATAACTAATATAAAAAAATATATATAAGTGTGATATGAAAAATCTTAAATCTAATTTTATATAATTCTATTTATTGGTAAATATAATGTGTATAAAAATAAATAAATAAACTTAATATATAAACGGGGAGGGGTCTGGACTGAATTTTAAAAGCCATACTTCGACTCTACCCCAACTCCGTTTATGAGCACTCCATATCTATCCCATTAGGGACGAGGCGGGATAGGTCTCCGATGAGACAGGATAAATTGTCATCCCTAACTATATTCCACTAAAATAGGTGGGACATATCTGACAAACTGAAAGATGGCATGATCACATGGTGCCCTAAGGCACCAAATACTTTCTGCACTTTATGAATATGGGCCACAGACAACACATAAATTGATATATGTCAAATGCATAGTAAATCACAAAAAACCTATGTCTTTCATATAAAAGTTGCCAACTGCATATAAAGGAAGATTGTTTGAATTTGAATGTGGACAGGATCTGACAAGTTTTCTTGCTCAAGATTTGGCAAATCCACTTTGTAGTTTAAGGGCTCCCCTGCTTTGGGGCCCAATATCAAGTTGAATCACGCTATAGCACATGTTTGAGACCAATTATTACATATTGGGCAAGGTATGAGCTATAAATCACAGCTCAGGCCCCAATTGCAGGCCTTGAAAATATGACACTTTTCTTTATCTTATCCACAACATTTGGATTTTAACTTAAGATCTGACAAGCCCAATTCTAGTTGAGCCAGGTCTGAGCTGACACAAGGTGGGCCCATGTGGACCCAATGGGCACATTGGAAACATGTTCCAGGACACCACAGCCTGCTCAAGTAGGCCATTAATTGTCACAACTCAGAAATAGTCTGAAACCAATTTCCTGTCCCAACTCATAAACGAATCTGATTTGATCCAATTAACTATAAATTATATTTATTTTATATATATTTTAATCAACCTTATATTTAAGTTTTTTATAACATATTAAATATTAAATTATATAAGAATTTCTTAACTTGAGTTTATATTTTATATATATATATATATATATATTAATATTATTATTATTAGATCGAATCTAATCCACTCGGATAATTAACAAATTTGAATTTAGAATAAAAATTTGTCGATTCGACAATTTTTTTAACAAATAATATTCTAACCATCATCTAATCTAATCCGTATCTATTAACAGCCCTACTTAAAAGGATTAAAAAAAAAAAGACATTCAAAAATCTCAACATCACAATGGTTCTAACATTTCTTGTCAAATGTTCCAAAATCTTGGAAAATGTTTGAAATCTTTTGGGAAATTATGTAAAACTATTCTCCTTTATGCAAAAGTTGGTTTTAGCTTTTGAAGCAGAGTAGATTGAGATTTGAGATCAATGTCAACCCATTGATAATGAACAACTACCAACTTAAGCTTCCTGAATTTTTTTTCCCTTCAATTTTTATAACTTTTGGTCATCATTAGGTAGAATGTAACCAAAGTTGTCCCCCTTGTGAGGTCATAAGTTATCCCTAAGAAAATTTTAAATAGGCAACTTAACTCCCTTTTTTTTTCTTTTCTTTTTTTTGTAAAGTAATCGTAGAGGACTCAAATTTTTGTATTGCATCCTAATTGACTTGTTAATAGATTATTGGTAAAATATTTATAATGTATCTAAATCATTACCAGTAGTATAATGTCACATCATTTGGGATGCAATATTATTTTTTTAATAAAATAATGGTTTGAATCTTGAGTTTAAACTGCGTATGTGAAGAAAGAGGATTTTGCCATATCAGATGGGACCTCGGTCCCTAAAAGTATTACTCTTTTTCGTATATTGCCTATCATAGTTTTATTAAAAATCAATTATATATGTGTGTATGTATGTATGTATAAGTGGGTTGTTTAATGGAGTCCACTGGTGGTGGTTGCACAACTCAATTTTTTTGTGGCCTAACTTGTCCAACAGCACACCATTACCTACCCCAAAACACCCATCAGTGAATCTCATAACAATCTTCTCTTCTTCTCCACAAACTTTAATGTAGCTTTTGGTATTTAATTGTGGACCTCAAGAGACATGTTCAGCTTTTTTCAACCCAGTGTTTCTGGTACCATCAATTCCTCCAATCTTCTCTCCATACCACCGTCTTTCTCAACTACCACCATCTTTCAATTTCTTTTTAACAAGATCAAAGGAGTCATTAGCTGGTGGGATTAAGTCATTTCCAATTTACTATTCCAATTCTAGAGGCCGTCCAAATGCATCCTAATGGAATCTTGGAATTAAGTCATTTCCAACCCAATGTATTTAGATTCTTTATTTTACATGTCAACCATTTCTCCATGTTTTTTTTTAAAAAAATGAATTGACATGAGAGTGAGAGATTTCATTTCATTTGCTTGTTCTCCCAAGTTTTGTTTTACCATGGAAATTGAAATGAAAATGACCATCCAGCTCTCTATTCAGGATACACTCCACATTATTATCTCCATCTGTGTCAATGACTTGTTGAATTGATTTATTGAAATCACAAGGAACCAACACAGATGATGATTCTTTATGTACATATATAAGTGTGTGTAAGTAAGTGTGTGTGTGTGTAGGGGAGTGAGAATAGCCTCACCCTGCTTGACAGTGAAAAGCTTTTGGTTTGTCTGATTCATTTTTCAACTCAACCATGAAGTAGAGAACAAAGGCTGTTTTCACTTTTCAGTTGAGCCATTAATCTTGGCACACGAGCACTCTGTAATGACTACACAGTTGAGCCTTTGCTTGACATTTAATCATCAATATATCAGGTGAGGAAAAGAAAAAAAGTCCAGTGGTACCATCTCACTATTGAGACTGCTATCGAGATTCAAATAATGCGGGTCCGTGTGGGTCCCACATAAACCTTCAAATCGTCGACAGGGATCTTCTTTCCATACTTTTTTTCAATTTCCCTCAATGTGACTTGTATATTCACATTACGCTATTAAATAATGATGTGACATATATTTAAGATATCTTGAAAAAAAATAAGAGAAAAAGTATTAGAGAAAATCTTAGTAGCACTCACATCATGTGGACTTTTTTTGCCAATATATCAATCCACGTCAATGAAACCACAAAATCAGAAAAAGATCGACACCAAAATCTACAAACAAATTGGAACTTCCATTAAAAATATTTAGTTCAAAGTACCTCAATAGGATGGCTTAGTATAAAAGGGAAACAGATTCACATTCTTCCATTAGTTTTCTCTCTACAGTAATTATTAATCACCACTGCCACGGCCGGGGCACAGAGCCGTGCCCTCTTCAATGGCAGCTCCATAAAGAAACCTTTAAGACTGAATTCGAATAGAATCCTCATGCTGTGTAGGGATTGGGAGGTGACCCTTCTCCTGCAGGCTCTTGACTGTTTCGTATAAGGATTGCTTCACTGGTGTGAACTCCAAGCCCAAGTCCTTTAGCTTTTGGTTGGAGAACTTGTAGGGTTTTGCTCTTGGCTTCGTCTCATCCGAGCACCTGCATTCCCAACAAAAATATAAGTTTTACTTTTAGAAGTAAGAAAAGCACTTTGAAAAACAACTTCAAATGAAAAAAGATGTTCTAAAAACATTTGATGAAAATTTGCATACACAAAGGAGAAAAAAATCAGAAGTTATAAACTCCTGTTGACTCATCACACAAATCAACTAGCATTAACAAGTCCAGTCAGGCTTATGTCAAGCTTATGCACGCGCACACATACAAGTTCATGTACTAATTAGCTTGCAAGGCTAAACAATAAATTGATCCAAATGAGATGATAGGGTGTACCCATTAACTTTATATAACCAAATAGATTATTTGATAATGCTACTTTAATAAAAAGTAACTTAGTTTATAATGACAAATCTTAAAATATAGTACAAATAAAAATTATTAACATGTGATTAAGATCAAGAAGGAATCTTTGAGCCGGCCCCACAATTCCGGCCAAAAATGATGCTATGACAAAACTAAACTAGCTCTCATTATTTAAACTTCTAATTTTTCTTTGAAGGGGTCCCATTTGCCAAATTAAAAACAGGCTTTCGCAGGAAAATCCTGCTGCTGCTTAGAGGCATAATTGATGTTGGTGGGGACCCATTATTTGTGCAGTTCTTCATTTGGTAGGTGAGATAGAAAATTTCGGGTCCAAGTCGGGGTAGGTGAGGACTCTCCAGCTACAGAAATTTGTTCTTTTTAAATCTTTTTTTTTGTGTGTGGTGAATTGATGAGTTCTAATGTTTTACTTTTTAGAAAAAGTTGGTACACCTACTTCCCCACCACAACAAACTACAATACAATTCCTACTTTATCCATGACCGTATTCATTCTTATCCAAGTATCAAGAGTGGAGTCAGAAAAGTTTTTTTTTTTTTAGGGGAGGGGGGGGGGGGGGGGGGGTTGGGAGGCTGTAGCCCACTAAGCTCCGCCCTTACCAAGTATTTCAACTTTTTCATGATTGTTTTCTTCCTTTTGGGTATTGTCATTTTAGTAGATAAGAGTAATTTAGGTAGTATATAATTGAAATTGCAAGGCTTTTGTAGAACCCTAAACATAACATTTGAATTCGTAAAAGATTAACAAATTTACTGATTTAGGATACAATTCCTACTTTATCCATGACCCTAAACAATACAATTCCTACTTTATCCATGACCGCATTCATTCTTATCCAAGTATCAAGAGTGGAGTCAGAAAAGTTTTTTTTTTGGGGGGGGGGGGGGGAGGGGAGGTGGGAGGCTGTAGCCCACAAAGCTCCGCCCTTACCAAGTATTTCAACCTTTTCATGATTGTTTTCTTCCTTTTGGGTATTGTCATTTTAGTAGATAAGAGTAATTTAGGTAGTATATAATTGAAATTGCAAGGCTTTTGTAGAACCCTAAACAAAACATTTGAATTAGTAAAAGATTAACAAATTTACTGATTTAGGATATATCATGGGAAAACACCTCACGAGATACTATTGCCAGTGAGATTGCATGGATGATTCAACAGATGAAAATGTAAGGGCTAAAAGTATTTTTGTCACAAAAAAAATGAGAATTGAGCTTACTTGGTAGGAATGGGATACTCTGGGAAGAACTTAACCAGAATTTCCACCACCTCACCACGGTGAAGCACGCTTTCGGCACAGAGGTAACGCCCAGATGCTGAAGGGGTCTCGTAGACTAGTATGTGTGCCGATGCCACATCCTTAACGTCCACATAGGCCTGGACTGAGTTGGCATAAGTTTTGGCTGAGCCAGTTAGGTACTTGAGTATGTGAATAATGCTGGCATTCACAGTTGATTGCAGCAATGGTCCAAGCACCAACACTGGGTTTACAGCCACTAGGTCCACCTCTTTCTCCTTCGCCACTTCCCATGCCGCTTGCTCTGCCACCGCTTTCCCATAGCAATACCAATTCTATAATTTAACATGGTGTAACCATTCATCAGACTCATTGTTGGCACCAATCCTAATTAATAACATAATAATTAAATTAAGGGAATTGTTGTTTGCACTCCCATTTAATCATTTGTACTCCAAAAAAATATTTTTTTTAATGATTAAAATGGTATTCTTTGGAGCTAAAATGAACAACTTGGGAGTGCCATTAGCTTGGCCCTAAATTAATGAAATATTTTTCCAATGATACATAGTTGAAGAAGGGCACACAAGAAGTTTTTTTTAATTATTTTTTTCCTAAGAATTAAAGTTCTTGGATATATATATATATATATATATATATATATAATTATTAGCCATTTTTCAAATCAATTTCTATTAAAAAAATATAATTAGATTAGGCAAGCTTATATAATACTGTAAATGGAATTTCTAAGTATTGCTAATAAATGAGACCTTGGTGTTTTTGCAGAACTCAAGATCGCTCCAGCAGCTTTCGTCCACGACGGCATCAGGGCTCCGGTTGGGGTCCATGTAAACGGCACCGATTGATGACGTGAATACCACGCGCAGGACCTTGGCTTCGGCCGCTGCAATTATCACATTCTTGGTTCCGTTCACAGCTGGCTCCACCATTTCCTCCTTCAAATTAAACCCATTAAACCACCATCAATTTCATTCACATAAGAAAAAATAAACCTGTTCGGTTGGTGAGAAAATGAGGAAAAAAATTCAAAGATTTTAATTAGTCCATACAAGTGGCGTAAGATCATTATACCAATAATTCTTGTTGGACCCACTAGAACGAAAAATGAACCAATAGCACCCAACGGTTGCGATACCATTAAGACAAAATGATTTCGATTTAATCGAGTTGATACTTATATTCCTTTTTTTTTTTCTCTCTTTTTCTTTTCCTTTATTTTCTCATCAACCAAGCAGAGGGTTAGTCAATCGAGAATAAATAAAAACTCACAGGATCATCGGTTACGGGTGATGCAGTGTGGAAAACACCCTCACATCCATTAATGGCTTCTCGCAGACTCTCAAAATCAAGAAGGTCAGCTTTACAAAGAGTCAATCTCTCATTTGCTCCTTCTAGTTCTCTCAAATGGGAGTTCTTCGGATCAACTGTAACAATAAGATACACAAAATCATATATATCTGTAAACATATACGAACACAAACTCTGTCATATCGAGGACCGTCGAGTACTAGACGAAACTTTACCTGGATTTCTGACGGTTCCTCTAACGTTGTAGCCTTTTTCAAGAAGCAGTTTAACGATCCATGAAGCAATAAAGCCACCGGCGCCGGTGACGCAAACGGTTTGGCCGGAAACTGACGGCATGCTGATTACACCGGGGAGGTTTGCTGTTGGTATGTGATTATATTTTGAATGGCTTGGGAAAAACGTCAGACCCGAGAAAAGAATGCCAGCCGCTTGTGCTGTATTTATAGTGGAAAAATGTTCACCAACTCACCTACCACGGTTAAAAATTGTAGAGATAGAGAGAGAGGGGGGGGGGGGGGGGGGGTTAAGATCTCTGTTAGGTAACGGGGATTCCATGGTTGTAGGTTGATGAAAGTGACACATTGATCAAATCAAACTCCGACGCGTGTGGGTGATAAATGTAGACACGGGAGGTTAGAAGGTCTTACCACCGAGGTATCCTAAGTTAAAAAAATGTTGTGTGTGTGTTCTGGTATGTTACAAAGCATTTTCAATGTTAATTGTTATTTTATTTATTTTAATTTTATAATTTGGTACACTATAATAATAAAATGTTAAATTTTAACAATTTTATTAAATGTTAAAATGTTACTTTTTAATATAATAATTATTTTTTCTTAATTAAGTAGCGTGAATCTCATCTCAATTTAATATTTTATTTAATAAAATGATGTATACTTTACCTTCATTTGACATATGTAAGTTGTATTGTATAAATGTCACAAAATGACACTAATGAAATAGCATTCTCATTTTTTTACAAGCCAAATGATACATACATTATAGTTTCTCTAATGCTAAATATCATTTTATTCATGTCAACTTTATATTTTAGCTGTGTTATAGTATAAAAATATCAAATTTTAACTACTTTGCTCCAATATTAAATTGCTATTTTTTAGCATAACATCTAACATTGTAGACCCCACCTTCCATACTGTTAAAAACTAGCAACCAAAATGAGCCAAGTATAAGTAAACAGAGAAAGTGAAATAGTTTAGGTGTGGATCCTACTTTAGAGTTTCTCCATTTTATAAACTCAATTAACGCAGCATGACAAAATGTGAACCTCATCTCCCATACAGTATAATTTATTGAAATAACTCCAACTACTTCTATTGAAAATGGCATTGCCAATTTTTGGCAAGCCAAATGGCATGTCATTAAAGCAACTTTTTTTACATTCTTTACAAATTTTGAAATTGACACGGCATTTAGTTAAAATTTGACATTTTTATACTGTAATCTAACAACCAAAATGAGCGTAGCTAGTATAGAAAAGTAAAATAGTTCAACCGTGAACCTCAACTTAGAGCTTTATCACTTTGCAAACTCAATTGATGCAATATAACAAAATATGAACCTTACCTCTCATACAATTGTAATCCATTGAACTAGCTCTAACTATTTCCAATTCCAAATATGACATTAGAAATTGTATTGTTATTTTTTGGCAAACCAAATGGCATGTCACTGGAACAACATTTTTTCACATTATTGTCAAATTTTGGAATTGGCGTGTCATTTGGCACATGCATTAGAGAAGCTCTTACACTACAAAAAAAGTCACATTTTGGCAACTCTCTTCCAATACTAAAATGTTATTTTTTAACACAACTATTAATTTTTTCCTTAAAAAGTAAGGTAAACATCACCTTTGTTTGGCATTTATTTGAAAAAGTAATGTAAGACTCCACCTCCATTTGACATATGCTAGTATATTCCATGACATGAGATAATTTAGCACTAGCTATTCTTGATGCCAAATATGGCATTGTCATTTTTTGACAAGTCAAATAGTACTTCATTGGAACATTAACTTTTACATTAATGTCAAATTATAAAATTGGCACATGAAATGACATATGCATTAGAGTAGCTCAAATGCCATTTCATCCATGCCAAATCTATATTTTGGCAATATTACGATACGAAAAATGTCATATTTTGACAACTTTATTTTAATGCTAAAATATCATTTTTTAACACAAGAAGTATTCTTTTTCCTAAAAAAATAACATGGACCCTACCTGTGTTTGACGTATGTTAATGTATTATATGATATGACATAAATTTACACTAATTACTCTTCATGTCAAATATGCTATTAAAATTAGCATTATCATTTTTTTTTTGACAAGCCAAATACCACCCCATAGGAGCAATAACTTTTACATCAAAGTCAAATTTTGAAATTGATACATCAAATGTAACATGCATCGGAGTTGTTATAATACCAAAATGTTATATTTTGACATTTTTACTCTTATACTGAAATATAATTTTTTGACAGAACAATATTCTTCTTCTAAAATACTAAAATATTATATGGCTTTGAAATATTTTTAGTCATTTGATCGAGAGAATTTATGTCATTGATTAGAAAATCAACTGTTATTCTTCTAGTTATATTAAAAAAAATTAAGCAAATCAAAATATGTATTTTATTTTAGCATACCATTAGAACATAAGATTTTACATCACCTGTTATTTTATAGGTACAACAGCTCATTTAAAAGTTGCGTTCGATCTACTCTTGCCTGATAAGTTCAAGTATTTTGCAAAACCTAAATGAATCACACATGAATATTCAAATGACAATACCATCCTGATGTCTTTGCACAAAACTTTTTCACATCACATAATATAAAATCGAGATTAGGAAATTCACGATGAATTTTATCTTCTCACGACCTGGCCCAAAAAAAAAAAGCCTTACTCTATAAAAATTGAACCCGCGACTTATACTAACAAGGTACTTATCGCGATTCACTCCTCCACT